>CM019754.1:30864162-31464162 GCA_009761765.1 Phenacoccus solenopsis | reverse complement strand
TAAAGCTTTGAATTTTTCAAAATGTTAAATGATCTCTTTTAGTAGTCTTTTCTTCTGTGATGTAAAATTACCCATAAATGCTTACGTTTGAGTTAATTTGGCACTGAATTATCGCTTATCACTGAATACCAGTATTTGATTTATAAAAATCCGGAAATCAAAACAGTTTCAGTTTTGGTTTCGGTTTCGTTTAGGTTACAGTTTTTGAAAATGAAACGATTACGGTTTCGTTCTGGTTTATATTTGTGAAACGTTCCGTTCTTTTTTCCATTTATTGTTGTGGTTTCGGTATCGGTTTTGTAACCCTGTTAAAGATAGTGCCTTATGGGGAGGGGAAGGGGCTTAAGTTATATACAAAAATATTACTGTGAATCCTTTCCATTTTGATAAAAAACCGCTCTAACTTTCCAAAATATCTAATATTCTTTGTTATCTGCGATTTATGACATAATCTTGAAAAAGTAAGTGTCATGAACTTGAAAAACTGAAACTTTTCATGCAGAATTTGTCGGAGATTAGAATGTGACTCCTTGAGTTTGGATCAAAATAATTCAAAATGATAAATTTTCAAAATTTGAGGAAGGCTTGAGGAGTTTCAAATAGCTAAAATTCAATAAAGTCTCATGTTATTTCTGTAGGAATGAACCACTACACAGTTTGAATTACATTTCATAAATGCTTTTAGAGGGGATATATGGGGCAGCCTCAGTGCTGGGTATAGACTGAAAGAAGTTAATAGCGTTATCTGCAAATTTGAAAAAAACCTATTCAAAACTCAGATCTAGTAATGCTGCCTTGCTCCTCATATTTTTTCTTTTTGCTTACAGTTTTTCGTAATCTCAAATGTTAACAATGTTGAATATTTCTTTCCTTCTAAGCTAGCAACCCTGTCAAACTCCTAATCTCAGCTGTCACCGGACCCAATTAATACTCTCAACAGTGAACTTATGAGTTATAAAAACTGCCATACAGAAGTATGAAGAGAATAAATAACGAATATCAGGTAAGTATCGATAATTCAGTAATTAAAATGGTATGAGGATTAGTGCATTAGGGACTTGAAGTGAGCAGTTTATGCCCTAATCTTTGCTTAAAAATGAGAATGTGCTGATCCGTACCTACTTGAGTGAATAGACAAGTATATCAATTATCGTCCAAGTATCCGTTTAACGTATTCGTAGTATTTGAAGTATTTCTTCGAGTTTTAAAATAAGCTTTGGAAGTCTTCACACAGGCTAGACTCATTTTTCCTCATGTATTGGTCACATGTTAGTGAGCAAGTACGAGTAACGTGCTAACGTGGAAAGAAAGACGATAATATAAGTAATAATACGGATGTACAAATACTCGCATCACGTACGATGCTGAATGCGTATTAAAATCATAACTAGCCTCGGAATCTCATCGGTTCGGTAGTGGCAAAAATTGGAAAACGCGTCTTCGGAATTAGCATGCTATTTAAAAGACGGAAAAATTAATTTAAATTGATGAATAGGTCTTGGAGGAGCCGTTACGACTTATTTAAAACAACCCGTCACGATTTATCTTCAAGTTCGTTGCAATAAAGTGGGCAAAAAGTCCCGTACACGCGGTGGCGACGGCGACGCGAAAAAAAGCCGAGGGAACGACGCCGGAAAAACTCGCAAGAGGCGCGCGCCTGGCTCGACGAACGGAGAAGAGGAGGACACCGAAGACGGAAAATATTGCGAGTAGACGCGGCGCGCAAAGTGTTTTATTTTCTATTTACGCTTAATGGCAAAGTTAAAAGGCGAGATTAACGTTCATTGGATGGCTCCGCCTGTGTCGGCGTCGTCCGCCAATGGACGCCGCGTATCGCGTAGTCGACGGTCGGCGGCGGCGACGAAGGATGGAATACCCGTCGTACTCGGAACGGGGATCTGTCAAGCCTTAAGCGTCGTCCAATTTCCGTAATATCATTAAACGGTAACCAATCCAGGCGTTTTGGTCGACATTTTTTCCTTTAGTCGAAGAGTTCGCGAAATTTTCGTGGTCGAAAAAAGGGCCCTTTTAATCGCTTAAATTGCCGCGCGCGCCCCCGGCATTCAGGTTAATTTATTCAATTAAGAATTGCGGCCGCATTTCGTCGGGCTGGTTTTATATAAACTATTGTACGTGTACGGTTATGTGTGTGTCGTGCCGCTGAAAAGTTTGCCGTTTTGTATTTAATTGATAAAAGAGTGGCGTTTTTACCACCGACTCTACCTATACTATCCCTCCGCGCGTAACCGAATTTCGCGTTCAGACGGTGCCGCCGATCATTATGGAAGGCAGTTTAGCGTGCTAATTAGTCACCGCAAGATCGGGGGAACGGGTATACGTGTTGTAATTAAAGGCCTGCAAAATTCTAACCTCGCTTTCTCTTCGGCCAACTATGCTCAATAATTTGAGTATCATTGGGCCGAATTTAGTTAGCGGTAAGTTGGAACTTTTCTTATTGCTTTTTGTGTACGATCGCGTGTCCGCGAATCGTTATTGTCGCGAGATTTTGGTTTATTCTATTCGCTTATTCATCGGTTTGCTTGTACGCGAGTTTTGTGTGAAATCGTTGTTTAAACGCTACAGGTAGGCCTTCGGTCGATCAACCAATGGTTTCGAGTTCTAGTACAGCATAGAACTCTAGTATGCCTAAAGCAATCGTGTACCAGGGACTATATTCTTTTGAAACTTAAATTTCATCACTTCAGTATCTTGTGACTGTTAACTCACTGAAAGAAACTAAAAAAGAAGCGTAATAATGAAAATAATGATTTTAAGGAATGAAGTACAGTGAAGTCTGATTACAGGGCAAAAATTAATTCCTGAATTATTCGGGACTCAGTACATTATTCATTCATTTGATTCATGACATCCCTAATGACAACATAAAACAATTTCTAATGATAAATCGTACAAAATGTATTTCATAATTAATCAGGACACAGTACCTACATCATTAATACTTTTGATTCAATGTTTCATGATTGTTGTGATACCTTAATGACAAAAGGAAAACTTTCCTAGTGACAAATGGGACAAAATAAATTCCCTAATTATTTGGGACTCAGTACCTACATCATTCATGCTCTTGATTAATGACTGATGTAGTATCGTAATGATGAACAAATAGTTCCTGATGATAATAAAGGACCATCTGTTTAGGCTCATTAGTCTTTACTTGTGTAGTTTTCATGTAAAAAGCTGGTCAAGAGTTAGCCTAATAAAATGTTCTCATTTTATGTGAATTTCTGAAGCATGTGGATATTTGTGGATCAAAATAGTGAGTGATGTATCGAGTTCTGAATAAATCAAAAATACACTATTTTTGCACAGCGATCACTTCGACTTAGGTACTTCATTCTTCAAATTTATAATATTCATTAATATGTGTATCTTTTGTATTTATTGTAGTATTGAGTGTCCATTTTATAATTTTTTCATCTCAACCATATATGCAAATATCACTCCAACTAAAACATGAGCATAGTGTGTTTCCCCTTCCTCTGTTTTGTCTGATGCATCGTCCTGGCTATATGTAGAAAATGTGAAAGATTTGTCTTTCTATTATTAATAAAATTTATATTTTCTCATAAAATATAAGATTTGATAACAACAAAGAAATTAACTTCATCTTGCGTAAAATTTTCTGTTTCTTAGATTGTGTTCCTCAAGTATATGCTTGTAAGATTTTGCCTAAATCTAATTCTGCATCGCTTATGAAATTTCATTTTTGTTATGTTACTTATCAAGGCAAAATAAAAAAATAAAAATGCAATAATGAATGTCGTGATTTTAAGAAATGAAGTAATGTGAAATCATATTATGATACAAAAATGTATTTATTGATTATTTTTGACTCAGTACCTGTATCGTCAACGTGACGGGTTCATGATTATTTTAAAAGCATAGTATCTAATACATTAATGATAAAATCAGATCATTCCTTGTAATAAGTGGGACAAAATGTATTTTATCACTATTCGGGATTCAGTATTTACATCATCAAAGTGAAGGACTCATTATTAATGTAATATTAATAATGAAACCAAATCATTCCTTGTGATAAGTGGGACAAAATGTATTTCATAACTATTCGGGACTCAGTACCTACGTCGATAATGTGACGGACTCATGTTTAATGTAATATCTTAATGACAAAACCAAATCATTCCTTGTGATACGTGGGACATGTATTTCATCATTATTCGGGACTCAGTACCTGCATCATCAATTTGATGGAGTTATGATTAATGTAATATTAATAACGAAACCAAATCATTCCTTGTGATAAGTGGGACATGTATTTCATCACTATTCGGGATTCAGTATTTACATTATCAATGTGACGGACTCATTATTAATATAATATTAATAACGAAACCAAATTATTTACATTATCAATGTGACAGACTCATTATTAATGTAATATTAATAACGAAACCAAATTATTCCTTGTGATAAGCGGGACAAAATGTATTTCATAACTATTCGGGACTCAGTACCTACGTCGATAATGTGACAGACTCATGTTTAATGTAATATCTTAATGACAAAACCAAATCATTCCTTGTGATACGTGGGACATGTATTTCATCATTATTTGGGACTCAGCACCTACCTACGTCATTATTGTGACAGACTCATGTTCAATATAATATCTTAATGACAAAACCAAATCATTCCTTTTGATACGTGGGACATGTATTTCATCATTATTTGGGACTCAGTACCTGCATCATCAATTTGATGGAGTTATGATTAATGTAATATTTTAATGACAAAACCAAATAATTCCTTGTGATAAGTGGGACGGAATGTATTTCTTAATTATTTAGAACTCAGTACCTACTTCATTGAAGCCTTTGATTTATGATTGTTGTAATACCCTAATGACAAAAAAAATCATTCTCAGTGATAAGAGGGACAAAATGTATTTTTTAATTATTCGGGACTCAATATCTACATCATTAACGCTTTTGATTCATGATTTTTATAGTATCGTAATGATATAATGAAACCTTCCAAGTGATAAGTGAAATAAAATGAATTCCTTAATGATTCAGAACTCTTTGTACCTGTATCATCAACTCTTTTGATTTATGATTTGTTGTAGTACTGTAATGACAAAAATAAACAAAAAAGCATCTCTAGCGATATGTGAGAAAATTTTCCAAGCTGGTCGGGCTTCATTCGTGTAGTTTATGTGTAAAAGGCTAATCAAGAATTAATTTAGGAGTATTGTCCCATTTACGCATTATCATTAGTAGCGTGAAATACATATTTGGGAAATTCGCATATTGCTGTACAGTCATAAATAATAAAGTATAGCTATTCTGAGACATGAAATGATTTTAAACGTACATTAGTGTAAAGAAATACATCATGAATCTGTGAATTACAGGGATTCTAGGCCTGATCAGAGGGAAAAAAAGTGGATTCCCCCCAGGCTCGTGTTTTTTTTTTCAGAGTTCGCGGTCCGCGACTTGATGCATCGGTGCTAAAAATCTGCTGCCTTTACCTCCACAACTTTTTTTTCGTCTGGGCCCCGATTTTCTCTGCGCCTCGCTGAAGGATTCATTGATGTACTGAGTCTCGAGTAATTCTAAAATACATTATTTCTGCGCAATAATTAGGTTTGATTTAATAGTACAGTTTTTGTTTCCCTTCGGAGGTCATGTGAACAAAGACAAAAAATCTAAAATTCATAGGTATTTGCTTAAGATGCGGATAGTACATTAGACATAAGTACAAGTAAAAAGAATTATTCAAAAATCTTTATAATTTTTTGGAATTTTTCAATGCTAATGATTCAGAAAAATTCTTAAGAAGTTATGAAAATTTTCAAAAATTAAGAAAAATGCCAAACATTATCAAATTATCTAAAAAATTGGGAAAATTAATTTAAATTTCTTGAATGCGATTTAAAAAGAAAAAACAAAAAAAAAAACAAAAACAAAAAAGCTCTATTAATTTTTCATTGACACATGTGAAGGCAAAATGCAGAATTACTAGATACTGATATAAAATATAAAAATGAAAATAGTGAACTTGAGTATATTTCAAGGTTTCATTCTATTATTTGAAAACTGTGAAAAACAAATCCAGAACGGGAAGAAAAAATGTAAAAAATTAGATAAAAGATCTAAAAATGAAAAAGTAGCTTGAATAATAGTAGACTACATAATATTTTGTTTTTTAAAATTTTTGTTAATAATCGATTTAAAATATTTTGCCGCCGTCAAAATGTTGCTATCTTGCATCCTATGCTCATCACTGGTGAAGGAAATGAAAAAAGAAATACACGAATAGTGAATATCATGAATTTGAAGAATAAATTAAAGTTATACCTGATTACTGTGCCGAAATTATGTATTTCCAAATTATTAAAATCTAAGACCATCATTCTCGCTTTTGAATTGATTCATTGAGTCTTAATCATTTCGGAAGTTTATGTTTTTTATGTTATTTATTTATTTATTCATTTTCTTTGTTGGTAAAAATTGATAAAACATAAAAATTAAATAAATCTACGTCAAGACGCCAGTATAAAAAATAAAAGAATAAATGAGGCGAAAGATTGAAACTTTCCTTCTTTCAAGGTAAAATTTGCCATTTCTACGGTGAAAACATGCGCTGTAAAATTGTCCTTTCAAAATCACTTATGTTAAATGATTCTCGCTTGAATAGAATTCACTATCGCTAAATGAAACTAGTTGTCATTTCATGATACTTTGCGGTATTTACCTATTTTTTAGGGTAATTGCTAATTTTGCCTCTCATGCTAGTGCTTCTCATGCCAGTGCTTCTATCTCTTCTACATGAAATAAAAAAATCAGCATGCCTAAGTGACAATGTGTCTAGTTTGTCCTCAGCTCCTTTCGATTCAGGTATATTTCCATCACCAACATCTACAAACATGTAGATCAGCATTATTACAGTAAATACCTGTATGTATGATTAGGTACTGACAAAAGAAATGAAAAACTCATGATTTACTGAAAAAATACGGTACCTATTGACCGTAATTAAATTACTGAATTATGTGTACTCATTCCTATGAATTGTTAATTTCATTTATGTATCGTTCCTGAATGTTGATGTACACGATGATGTAATTGGTATAGCTAAAGTGTTGATGATTGGCAATACCATAGCGAATCGAAAAAATTGTGATCACCCAGTGAATACAATTTTTTCATTATTCAGTAACCTATAATTCAGAATACATGAACATCATCGAACATCGTGAATTCTTTCGCATTCATTCCTCAAAGGATTTCAAAAGATTTCATTCTACTCTCATTCGAATTATGGTTTTAACATCAAATTAATCTACAACGTCTGTTTGAATGATTGATTAGCACTTCAAACTTTAAGTGAAATTTTGCCCATCAAAAAGTCATTTTTTATACACTAAACATTATTCCCGCTATAAATATGAAATTGGACATAATAGCTTCAGCCTTAAAAAATACCCATCTTTTTCTCTAGGGTGCTAAGATCCCACGAGAGTATATGGTTCGTTTCTCCCTTCATATCATTATATGTGAGTGAATGATTCAGTGATACGATGTTGTGTTCGACTTTAAACCTAATATAATTTTTTAAATTTCGTGAAAGTAAAATACGTATAGGTAACGACTGGCCCCCTTCAAATATTTTTTCTTAATGAAATTTTGCCTTATTAATACATATTTTTACGTTTTTTATTTTTTTATTTTTTTTCTATAAAATCTATTAATTAAACAGTACAATTATTTTTGCATTTATTATAGAATCAAATTTGGTTAATTATATGTACAATTTTCATTCATTTTTATATCCGTTATTTTCACTACTAAACGAGATAACCTAGTGAAAAATAGTTGTCAAGTGGTATGAAAATAATGCTGAAAAAATTTGAATCCTCAAATTTTATTTCTTAGCAATATGAATTAGATAATTTTTTTTGGTATAAATGAGCTGAAAATTTGAACTCGTTTGCTTTTTTCGAATCCTGAACAATTGAAATCGAGCCCATAGGTAATAACGTGCATTCGATCTATATTGTAAATTAATTTTAATTATTTTTCAATTGAAAGTACCTATCATGACCTATGCAGTAGGTACCTATATGCTGGTTTCAAATAGCTATTAATTATGTCAGCTTCACCGAAATTGATGCTCTGAATTCTATTATACTCGTATGTCAAGCTCGTTGATTCATCCTTATTGTAATTATTAGCAAATTGAACTTTCTTAACCATGGCACTAGACGCTTTAAATTGAAAATTGTATATAATTAGATACAATTTTAGTCATAGTGGTGCCCGTTTTAAGCATACGAAGTCATTGTGGTGTCCGTTTTTAACGTTGTGGTACCCAAATCGGGCACCACGAGGTTTTTAAGCTAAAAACTATCAGAAAATGATCGTCTCATCCCTCTGGATCCACAGCTGAAGGTTTAGAGGTAGGCACCACAATGACTACATTTATATATTAAAAATTAAACCCCTTATAAATACTGGAGTTTATGGTATATACCTTGTGGTGCCCGATATGGAGTCCTCAGAGCACACTTTCTTTGTGATGCTCGGCATATTGCTGGGCGCCTCAGAGTTCAAAATATACGAGGGTACCATAAGATATTGAATACGTATATTCATATATATATGTTTTTTTTTTTAATTATTCAAGCTCGTTATTTTATTCATTTATTTATTTTGATTAAATTAAATTTTTATTTATTTATTTATTTACCTATTCAATTCCAAAATGATAATAAAATAATTTACTGTCGAAAAAAAAAAACTAAATATTTTAATTCAAATATCAACTCATGATTTCATCATTCATATAATAATAAAATGTATCATTTTTTCCTATTAATGAAATGTATTAGGCCAGTTTTCTCATTATTTTTCTCATTCATTTAACCGCAATATTACAGTGCTTCATTCCATAAATACGAATAAAATTCATTGCTTGAACAGTTGAGCTCTCTTCCAAAATTTATTCAAGTATGTTGATTTTAATTGTAATATTTTAATTATAAAATAAATTAATAATGCAAAAAAATTATAAATTGGAATTAAAATAATAAATAGAGTGCTTGAATTTTTAAAATCTGAAAAATTGCATTGTTTTTTGTCTGCAAAACATAACTTATGAATACAAAATTAAAAAAAAAAGCAAAACAAAAAAAAATTAATTTCTTTAAAATTTATTATTAATATTATTATTAGAAATAAATTTCAAATTCAAGACACATCAATTAATTTTCAGAATTCTTAGCCCATTTTGACATATGTTTCCATTCTGTTCGAAGGCTATTCCGAACTTTAGATACCTACCTACGTTGAATTTTATTCCACGTGATAAGAATTCACCTGTCTTTGAATAAGATAAATTTTTGGTAAATCAAATAAAACAAAAGATAATATCCATCAAAGAGTGGAAAAAATTATTTTCCTATTGGTGAAGTTATCTTGGATGTAAAACAACGTTCCGAGTATATTCAAGGTTGATTCATTCGCAAAATATACCTAAATTTACACGTAGCTTCCTGGTAACGCAATTTGTAAATATTAACGATAGCTGATAGTGAAATTCTTATCAGTACCATATGGTTCAAAGTCCCAAGATCGTCATAAATAATTCCTTAAATGAGGATTTTACTACGTATTTCGGATATCTATATCGTGTCTATTTATTTTCCAAATTCTACATCGAGGATTTTAATTTTCAATATCTTATTTCGTTTCATACTTCATTTCAAAGGGTAAGCTCACGATGGGCTCTCTAGACATAGTTTAGCGAACTCATCACGTGCCTATTTTATATCTTGATACATCATCTTATTTTAACAGGATCGAAAGAATGTGAAGATCTCAAAAGACTAAATCACCATCACCACCACCATCACATTCACCACAACCAACACAACGATTTGAAGAACTCGCTCGATCATTCTCAACATTCTCATTTGACTTCGTCGATACGCGTCTCAACGTTCGATCACCACGCCGCCATAGCCTCCGGTCTATCATCGGCCAACGGCAACGACGATAATAAACCGACCAAACAAAAAAGGCACCGGACTAGATTCACTCCGGCTCAGTTAAACGAACTGGAGAGGTGTTTTTCAAAGACCCACTATCCCGATATATTCATGAGGGAGGAAATCGCCATGAGGATTGGCCTAACGGAATCCAGAGTTCAAGTAAGATAGTTTTATCGTTTGTCGACGAGATGATTTTAATTATAATTTGTTTTCACCGACTCTCGCACCAAACGATTGGAAAATCTCGTTCTTCGTTTCGGTTCTTAATTCACGAAACGTGTTGCCTCTATTATCTACCATTGGTTAGTTGGTAACCAGTTTATACCATCAATGAAATGCGCTAGCGGTAATAATTAAAATCAAAAATCGCCATTCATTTTCGCCGCCATCGTACCCAGCAACGATACAACTCGCGGTGGCAAATACACATTGAATCTGGCACGCTATATGTTCGAAAATAATACTCTTTCGAGTTATAAGAACGGTTTAAGGGCCCACCTGTAACTGTTTTATTTCACTAATAAAACTAGCCAACCCTTTTAGTTACCCTTTTTTCTCCGCTTGATTACCTGCAATTTACACGTTTCATTTGGGCCGAGTTGGTACTATTTTTTTAATACTTTTTACCGCGACCAAGAAGGCGGTCTTTTTGATGCCGCTGTAATAACAATTTAAAACCAACAAAAAATCGTATAGGAAATCACTTCGTTCCTTTCGTTTTCGTTATTTCGTATAGTCGGACTACTGTAAAGTGAGCCAAAGGAATGTTTTAATTGTAACAGCCATATAGATCGAATGGAGAACTGGTTGATCGGGTAAAGATAAAGAGTTTGTTTTGCATATACAAGGTAAATATAGTTGAATAATGCGGGATTGGCTTTGAATAAACTGGAGTCTTATTTCCTGGAATTAGTTTTATTCCCTAATGAAGGCTGACTCTCGGATTTCAACTGGAAAAATTTGATCGAAAGTGAATCACTAGGCCTGTAGTCAGCCCGTCTTCTTAGATAAAGATAATCTATTCAAAAAGGAAAAGATTATTTCAATAATAAAATTAGAATAATTATTTAATTTTAACTTCTTGCTGGTACTTAGTATTAAATAAAAAAGTTTGCCAGACGAAGCTCTAATTTCTCTAAAGTAGCTTAGCCCTTCTACATCTTCTCTCACTACATGTCTGAGTATTTCTCAGGGCTGTAGAGAATGAAGGGGGGGGGGGGGCTCAAGACGCTCCCATGAACTGAATTTATTGAATGTTTAAATGTTGTTAACTCGTATAATTCCTCTGCATAAACAGTCATCGTGTAAATCTACGCTATGAACCATTATAATTTTTTTTTCCAAACTAAATTATGCACTAAACTATATTCATAAATTTTTTGTGATCTTAAGAAATTTGTGTCTTAAAAAAATTAAACTCCAATTTTCTTTCCAAAAAAATTAAATGGAATTCGATTTAATTTAATTATAATTTTTATTGATCAATAAAAAAAAATAATAAAACTAAAGCAAATAATTATGTTATTTTTAATATTCCTCTGGACGGCTTTGGTTCTTTTTTTAAGGCATTTATTCAACTCAGTTTCACTATATTATTAGTTTTTAATTTAAACTTACATTTTCTGATCAGTTTAAATTGCTGTTGTTGTTGTTTTTTTTTGATGTAGATGAATTAAATTTTAGTTGAAAAAAAAAAAACATTATTCTTATAAATTAAAAGTTATTTACTTATATTGTATAAAATTTAAAATGATTAAAATTTTAAAAATGAAATTAATTAATAAATATATGATATTATTTTTAATTTTACAAATTAATTCCCCCTACCTTCAAACTACATCGGCTGTAGAGCGGCAAATTTATGTTCTGTGAAAGAAAAAATTCAAAATCCCTTCCATATCCCACATCGTAAGTCTGGGCCTGGTTATTGCAATGCTTCATAAGTTCATTTTCGAAATTTCAGTTGTTATTGTTTACGAGGGGCAAGGGAGGGAGGGGGAGAAGAATTACAATTTTTTGGAATCTAAAATCTCAGCATATGTCTCGAATATATTGAAAAAGCGAAGAAATTTATTTTTTTGATTACTGCTGGCTCGTATGTGGTTCCCACTTCCACCTCACACAGATTTTCCTTAATACAACGCTCTATAGTTAAACCATGAAAAATGCCAATAGAAACTGTCTGTGGAGCATTCAAATAGTGTATTTCATGAGGGACACATTCGAACATTTATGTTCATTAAGAAGTTTTTTGAATGAACCCTCAATACAATCTCAAAAATTATTAGTACAGAACTAAAAATGTCACCTTTTCTCCCAAGATTTTTGGCATTTAATCGTTCGAAGCATTCTATTGGTCGAAATCGCGGTATTCGATTGCCTACGGTTCCTTAAGGTTGACGAAACCAACATTTGAAAAATGAAAGACACCACTTCAAAGTATTAAGTTGCTACTAAAACTTATCGATTTATTATAATATTTTTGTTGAAATTTCCGTGCATCGAATTATGATAAGTAGGTTGAGAAGTTACAGTTGCTCAGGCTCGTAGCTAGCTCGTCATTTCAGATGAGGCTAAGGAAATCCGAAAGGGAGTTTCATCAGGGCTCAGTCCTCCTAGGCCCCTCTGGCTACGAGCTCCCAGCTGCTATTGGTTGATTATATCCATTTATTATGGTATTTTCTAAGTTTTTTTTTTGTGGCGGGGGCATTTTCAATCATAATTTCAATTGATGAAAGAATTACGGCGCGTAAAAAAAAATGAACGGAAAAAAAATGAAAACAATAGTTATTACGCAATTGGTATCTTATAGGACAGTAGCTGTAGGATGGTGGCAAAGCTTGGAGAGGTCATATGACAAACTCCCATAAGATTATGTATAAATTTCCACTGAGATTGGGAGGGTAATTTTACGAGTGGATTTCTTTTTAAATATCATTTATTAAAAATATTATCTCTCCCCTTCTTAAATTAAATTTTTTTTTCGAAAGATGAAAATCAAACTAAGAATTCAAAATAAAGTTTCTATGGTAACTTTCAGCTTAACACTCCCTGTAAACGCCATCTTTCAAATTTTCATTCCCCCCCCCCTCCCCCTCAAAATGTGTGTATAAAAGTAATATTTTGATCGATATAGGCGTTTTGGACCTGCAATAAATTATTTATGAAATCTCATTATACCTTGCTAAATTTATAAACTATAATTCATATTGAATTTAATGAAACTAAAATTTCAAACAAAAATTTGATAAAAAAAATTATCAACTTTTCTTCTGAATGCTATACTGCAAGCCTTTGCTCGAAAAGAATATCTTTACTTTATTAAGCTATTTGGCAATGTCTAGAGAGATGAAATCATTCAACAGCTCATCGAACTGATAATCGAATGTAGTTTTATTTTTTTACTTTAATAGATTTATATTAAATTAATTTTTTTTTTATAAATATATATATTTTTTTATGAATTTTTAATTTACAAAATTATTGCTTTTGCTTAAACTAAAATTTATTTTATAAAAATTAAACAATCAAGTTTTAAAATTATTTTCAAAATAATTTTAATAATTTTTCATTTATTATGTTTATCCAAAATTTTCTGATAGACAGGTCGTTTTTTACACTTATTGATAATACAACATTAAAGCTGGAATGTACATTTGACAGTATTCCTCATGGCTCTGTACTCAGCCCTACATGCTACATTTTCAATATCGTCATCAGCTCCTCATCTGACCTCCTCTATAAAATATAATCTCTAGTTTTCTATATGAAAAAACAACCTCGAACTTTCTAACCGAATGTGTAATGAAAAACAGGTATCACAACGTACTAAATCTTGAAAAAGGGTGGTGGTCAAAGGATCTTGAATGTTCTTAAATTCGTATCGTTTCTCAACATACCTCATGTACTTGAAATTTCACCCATTAAATTTCTAGACGATTACATCACGGTCAATGCTGCGATCATGGATCCCGAATACGCCCTATTCGTATGATTTCGCGCCATCGTACTACATTTCAATAATTCCACTGCATGTTCTGCGTTAATTACCGAGCAGGCTCGAAAATTGCAACCCATACCGAGCGTCTCGTATCGTGTATCGATTTATAATGTAATATTCAAATGTATAGGCGCGGAGTATGGGCCACAGTATAAACATATATAAAGAGGTAACTTCCACGAAACCCGAAATGTAAAAATGTCCGCCTCGTAACTGTTTTGTATTCTGTATAGAAAACCCTGCGCACGGAATTTTCACACATCGATACGAAAACTACGAATCGGTTTACTTTACATATTAAGATCTGGGTTGGTAGCCGTCGACTCTTATTCGTCCGTGCGTTTCGTGCACAAATATACACAATAACTTCTTATTTAATCTTCTCTCGGACACATGTATAAGCTGGCGATGGTTTAGTATGCAAAACGTACCGTGTACCGGCTCCGCTGACTCTTTAGCCGGGTAAATACGTACGGAATATTTATACTTTTAGAATTTCTTGCTATATCGGTGTGTCCTCACTTGTGTCCAAAATGGCCGGACCGAGCGCGTGTTTGAGGTTGTTTGTATTGCAGGATGTTTATGCAAATGGTATGGACTGTGTAACTAATTTAAATCCAGTACCTGTACTAATTACTAATACGGTTTCGGTTCGTCAACAAGGTTCGAGGTTTTTACCGTTTGACCAGTGCAATCAATTGGGAGTAGGATTTAGGTAGCCTATATGTAGTAGGTAGGTAGTAAGTACATAGTGAATCGATTGTGATTGCTTCAAGCTGATTCATCTGGTCATATAAGTGAATGAGAAAGGTATGGAAACGAGTAAAATTCGTGAAGAGAACTATATACTCAAGCCCTGAGATGATTTTAAATTTCTAAATTCTTAATTATTAGTGCAAAAATGTAAAACAAGTAGTGTCTTTATGTTATTTTTTATGCATTTCTAGTTTCTATTGTCACAAATCAGAAGGAAATAATGATATTTTGATTAGGAAAACTTTTTTTTGTGTTATTTAACTGACAAGATTTTCTATAATATGGCTCCTATATTTTCAAGGAGTTAAATATTTCTGCATTATTTTCCGGAATGATCTGTAGCTAATTAATGAATACTATATGCATGACCTTTGCCTATTAAGACGTATCAACCCTCAGTCAACTCAATATTCTCTCTTCTTAGTCATTCTATATCTTGCTTAATGAACGAATCGTAAATGACAACTTATATTTTATTTTGAACAGGGCTGTAGTCAATCTATCATTTTAAAGGAGTGGTAAAGTAGAATAAGCTGAGGATAATTTGTTAGGTAATTAATTTGAATGAAAGTTAAATCATGGTTAATCATTGACGCTCATCTACAATGTTATTTCAATCTTGATTTTAGCTCAATTTTTTTTTAAATGTAATTTTGTGTTAGTTATGTAACTATAATATGCTAGGGTGAAAGATGGACCTTGAGAAGACTGACGAATTTTCTTCTAATTTTCATAAATGAGTCTGTATGGCAAATTTTTTTTTATAGGCAAAAAAACAAAGATATAAAGACTCCCCACCCTCCCCACCTCTCCTTCCCGAATCAGCTCGACTGTAATAGTAATTTTTTTATTAAAAGCTCAGAGCTTCAAACTATGGGAATCAATTTCAAACAAGGTCTTTGGGGTCCGAAATAGCCTACATTAAGCCCATACTGTACATAAGACCTATAAATTATCCATTTGTCGTTTATGTCTCAAAATCACTGAAATTTTTGCTTTTCCAACAAAATTAAAATAATTAGATCTCTCTCCGAAAATGAGAGATAAATTGTCAGTTAAAATTTTTTTCAGCCATTGTACGATAAAATACGACTTCGAGTATCCGCAAATTTTAATTGTATGAAAATTAATTTTTTTCAAATTTTCAGATTTTTAACAATTTATTGTGATTTTGACATGGAGGGCCTGAAATTTGAAATGGGCAAAAATTTCTATAATTTTATTTTCAAGCCATTTAGCAAATATTATGATTCCACCTTCTCTACTTTTCAAAAAACAACTGAAATCTATCTCATTCTATCTAGTATACGTACATTATACAGGACTTTTTTTTTAATTGTAATAAAATTAATTTTTTTTAGTTGAGTTTTTAATAAAAACGATAGCTATTTTAGAAAGAGGGGTCGTGGAAGGGTGAAGTCTTCAAATCTTTGTGTTTCAGACTATTTGCAATCATCCGGCAAATTTCCAACTTTTTTGTATTTATATTTTTTCTCCACGCATAATGCTGGCGGGTATTTATAAAATTCGTTCAATATTTGGTGTGAGATTCTTCTTAAAAATGCAACAAAAATACTTTTATGCTTTTTCAATACATCTCAAAATGACACATTACTCATTTTATGAGGAGGGTTGGAAAAAGGGCAAATGACTTAAATTTTATATTTTTGATCTCATACGAACGAGTGTGTTACGGACACCAACATATCCAAATTTCAGCTTTTCAAGTACATTTGGAGGGGAGTTAAAGCAAAAAAAGGATGTTTGAGGAAGTTTTGAGTTATGAAATTTCTTGAATCTTTCATATCTCCTCACCAAATCAGCTTATAAAAGTCAAACTTTGTAGGTGAAATTAGTTGTTGACCAGAATATGACCTCTTTAATTTGGATGAAAATGCGTTCAAAATGGCGGATCATTAAAATTTAAGTACGACTTGAGGAGCCTCAAATTGGTAAAAATGTAATGTAATTTGAACTCATATGATTATTGGGGATAAGAAATATATTATATCCCAAATTCACATCCACACATGATTTTGGAGAGGAGAAGGAGTGGTTACCGACCTCAAAATATAGTGAGGTAGGGGTAAAGGGGGAAAATAGCTCGAAAACTTTGTTTCTGATTCCATAATGAAAGAGTGTGTCAAGAACACCAACATATCTAAATTAGATCCTTTCAAGTGCATTTTGAGTAGAGTTAGACCAAAAAATATCTTTTTCAGCTGGGTTTGAGTTTTGGAAATTTCTAGAATCTTCCATATCTCCCTACCAAATCGATCTAGAAAATTCAAAATCTGTATGTAGAATTATTTTGGGACCAAAATATGAACTCTTAAATTATGGTCAAAATAGATACAAAATGACGGATTATCAAAATTTGAGTAGAGCTTGAGGAGCCTCAAATTGATAAAAATGTACTTAAAATGAACTCATACGATTATTGAGGATAAGAAGTATACTACACCCTAAATTCACCTCAAAACATTGAGTTGGAGGGGAAAAGGAGGGGTTATCGACCTCAAAATATGATGGGGTACACGAAAGGTGGAAAATTTTTTATCATGGTGTCATATGATAAAATGAACCCAAGTGACTAACCTATTCTCATTTCAACTCCTCAAGTGAATTTGGAAAGTTGTTAGAGCGAAAATGGCTTTTGGAGAGGCAATTACTTCAGAAAATTTCATGAATCTTCCATATCTCCTCACCAAATTCAACTGTTTCGGTGGCAAATCAGTGGTTCTGGGTAGTTGACCAAATTTGAGCTTTTTCATAATTCGATATGACTGTCCCCATATTTCATCCTTGTCCCTGAATTTATGTCAAACACTATGTTTACTAAAGAGCACCTGCTTCCTAAAAATCGTACGGAGTTTAGCGCGTATACCCCGAAGGTACTGTGCCCGCAAAGGGTCTAGCCGATAATTGATCTTGTTCAGAATCTTTTTGAGAGATTCTAGCTCGCTCTTCCACCATTTAACAAATTGAGGAACTTCAATAGCTATCTCAGCAATTTGTCGAAGTAAGAAAAGGAGAGTGTCAACGTAAAAATCAATACCATTGCGTGATGAATGAGGAGCAGTTTGGGGGAAGTTAAGATTTCAAACAGCCTCTTGGAGTACAGCATCATGTAACGTAGAAAGGTCAAACTTCGTATGTAGGATTAGTTGGTGATCAGAATATGACCTCTTGAATTTGGATCAAAATGAATCTAAAATGGCAAATTATTAAAATTTGAGTAGAGCTTGAGGAGCCTCAAGTACTTATGATTCGAAAAATGTGTGTTTATATCATTGTTCCATATGGTAATCACAGTTGTGCTGAATTCAAATTCTTATGTTGTTTTGGGAAAGATAGGGTAGGGGTTTTTAGACTTGGCACTGCTTGTGACCTGTAGGTATTGTTATTTGCAAACCTGAACAAGCCCCTATTAAAAACTCAGCTCCAGTAATGCGGCATAGCTGCTTACGTTTTTCTTTATTTTCGTTTTCATTGTCTTCACTCTACCGATCCTTGAAGACATACATGTATTAAAATTGAAAATTATGCTGTTCAGTAGCGATTTATCAATAAGTATCGTACTTCTCATATAAAATCAAATCCATTTGATCAATAAATAATTTCCTTTTTTTTTTTCACAACAAAAAGAAAAAAAAATCACAAAAAATAACTCACCAACATTACCAACTCACGACGAAATCCTACCGCCAGCGTCAACTCAGCAACAGTTCCCTAACTTACTTAATGCTTAATGGTCTGAAAAGTTGGATGATATTTTATTCATCGTTCATTAGCGAGTTAAAAGCGTATTAATTCTCGACTCCGTATAGCCGGGCGTGCATGCAAAAAGATATCACACGTAAAAATTCAACCTCGCTGCGGCAAAAGTTTACGCAGCAGATTAAAACGCTTTGGAAACAAGTTGCTAATATATTCAATAAACGCGGATCTATAACATCTGCTTCCTGTAAAAATGCGCCAAAATGAGCGTAAACGGATTAAGGGGGTTGCGAATATTGAAAAAATATAAAATAAATTATTTATCGCTTTCACCAGCGCTACGCTAGCGTCGCGTACCCGGCCGTAAAAAAACCCAACGTTACCTGATTTATTTTTCATTTACCGGTAAAGTTGATGAAGAAGGGTATAGGAGATGTACCGGGTCGGAAGTACATCATTTGTTATCCCTATTTTCGTTAATATTAACTTCCACTATGACCTGCTCTCCTCTTTCGGAGCTTTTTTTAAGCCGAGTATTGATTTTCAGTAGGATAATACGTAGGTTTTTTTTTATTCATTCAACGTACCTTTTTTTTAATGGGTTTTGCTAGGTTTTTTTTTTTTTAATTGCATAGGCGTGATTTTTAAAAGAGGTTTTGCGAATTAATTTCTCCTCACTAGATTCAGATATGTGTCGTACTTACGCCGTATAATAAAAACTCGAAGTATGTAATACATGAGAAATGCGATTTGTTCGTCAGAAGGAACAAAATATGGTGTCAGTGACCATCAGGCATCCGTGGTTCCCAACACCATTAAAGTATAATATATACGACTTATAAGTTCGCGTTGTTAAATCGTATGAAGCAGGTTCAACCTTATGTAGTATTCCTCGCAATACTTTATCTGCGAGTAGCTGCGTGTAGTACTACATACGTACGTATATTTCGACTTATGCCTACATCTTGAACAAGTATCACGAGTGTGGCAGGTATGGCGAAAATTTCGAGGCGTAATGGTAGTAGTGACATTTGAGGGTAAGGGCGGATGAAAAATAAAAGCGTTTGAAAGCGCCTAAATTTAAATTAAATTGAATAAATAACGTCGAGGGTACGAAAAAGGCGAAACGACACGAAGCCCGGAAAAAAGGCTCGTTTCACGTATACTAAAGTTATTTAAAAGTGGGGAAAATTATATTTTCGATTGCTTTTTCGTGATGTCGAGTAAAAGTAAAAGCGGGAAATAACGCTCGTATTTTGCGACTGCGGAATGAGAAATAACGTAGCAGGTTATAATTTAGTGATGTTCAGCGACGTTAGCGAGCGCCGGTATTAGCGTTTGGGGTTGTTCCTCGTACAAGACCCGGGGTTTAGAATGTGCAATGGATAACTGGTGTTGATCGAGTCTCATGGGATACTATAACTCAAGTTTAGAAAGCGCGGAGGAGAGGTTGCCGGTGATGGATGCTTTCTGTAATGCTTCGGTGCAGTTTACCCCACCGATTCCGCCACCTTCAGGGGGCTGTTTAGTCAACTTTGAACGTTAACTTTTAGCTTTCATTACTCGAACAGATGCGCGCCTGCGAAAATATTAAAACAAGAATTTCCTTTTAATATTCTTCTTCTCCGGGTTTTTACGTTGATGGGTTTTTTTTTTCAACGCAGACGCCTTTCTGGGGGGTTTTTTGTTTCGCTCTTTTTTTATCGCGCCTATATGTGTAGTTTGGCGTTTTATACGCGTGATTGATCGGTTTTTGTTTTCGTTTTTGCGCGAGCGCCGTGAAAAAGCGGTGTTCGGTGGTTCAGGCGTGAAGGGGTCGATTTGTATACGCCGTTTTACTCGCAGATTTTATTATTTTTTAATGGCGCGAGATATTTTTCTCATTCCGTGTACGAGGCTAGATTGATTCATTCATTGTGATTATTTCATGAATTTATCTACTCACGTGCTCATCTGTCCTGGAATTTTTCCTATTTTATTAGTCAGTGTTCAGATTGAAAGCAGTCAAGTGTGCTATCTATAATAGAAATTTGGATGATGTACGAAAAATCCTCGCTTCAATAAGTCCATAATTTTAAACATAATTAGTCAATTGAGCGTCAGCAATGATTTCTTGAATGAAAATTATGTATATAATCATTCTGAAGTACATAATATAGCAGAAGTCCTCATCGATTCACTGTGCTTATCTCATACTATTCTTTGTACATTGTGAATCAAAAGTACTCAAAACAGTTTTCATTTTCAATTTACGCGTGAACGATACATTTTAGAGAAAAAATAATGCAATACTAAAATGTTCTTTGTTAAATTTTCTTCAAAATATTTTCTATTTATTTTTTTCTAAAACCACTAGGTGAGTAGGTGGGAGGGTAAACTATGGATTTTGAAGTGCATGAGTAAAATCGTAAGTATACCCACTTTCAGCGAATCTAAATTGTTGGTTATTATGTAAAAGTTTACTTATTGAGCCTTAATGCTAGTTTTTTTTTATCATGGGTTTTTCTCCATTCCACTGTTTGAGTAGATACCGAGTTCTGGAATTGTACTATACTCATGCATCTTATTTTTTGCTCATAGCAATCACATAAATTTTAGCAATTTGAGGCTCCACAAGCTTTTTCTCAAGTTTTGACGATCCATCTTTTGTATCTATTTTCACCTAAGTTCAAGGTATCATATTCTGGTCTCCGACTAACTCTATTTATACAAATTTTGAGGTGTTTAGGTCAATTTGGCGATCAGATATGGACGATTCGTGAAATTTCCTGTCATGAGAATTTTCCTTCGAAAATTCTTCTCTTGCTTTAACTTCTGCTAAAATTAGATATGTTAGTCACTTAAACTCACTTTATCATGTTACGTCATAGTCTATAAGAATTTTCGACCTTATGTTTAACCCATCACATTTTCGGAATGATAGTCTATTCTTCCCTCTATCATTATATGTGAAGATAAGCTTAACATTATAGTGTAATTCTGATAAGTACTTGAAATTCATGAGTCTATGCTTGTCAAGTTTGAGTCACTTTGAGACTCCTCCAGCCTTCCTCCGATTTTGATGATTCTCCATTTTGTATCCATCCCCAATAATCATATAAGTTTATATTAAATACATTTTTACTAATTTGAGGCTCCTCTAGCTCTACTTAAATTTTGATAATCCACCATTTTGGATCCATTTTGACCCAAATTCAAGAGGTCATATTCTAATCATCAGATAATCACACATATGAAGTTTCATCTTTCTAGGTCGATTTGATGAGAAGATATGGAAGATTCATGAAATTTCCTACAGGAATTTCCCATCTAAAAGCCATTTTTCGCTCTAGTTCCCTTCCAAATTCACTTGAGGAGTTGAAATGAGAATAGGTTAGTCACTTGGGCTCATTTTATCATATGACACCATGATAAAAAATTTTCCACCTTTCGTGTACTCCCATCATATTTTGAGGTCGATAACCCCTCCTTTTCCACTCCAACTCAATGTTTTGAGGTGAATTTAGAGTGTAGTATACTTCTTATCCTTAATAATCGTATGAGTTCATTTTAAGTACATTTTTATCAATTTGAGGCTCCTCAAGCTCTACTCAAATTTTGATAATCCGCCATTTTGTATCTATTTTTACTACAATTTAAAAGTTCATATTTTGGTCCCAAAATAATTCTACATACAGATTTTGAATTTTCTAGATCGATTTGGTAGAGAGATATGGAAGATTCTAGAAATTTCACAACTCAAACCCAGCTGAAAAAATATTTTTTGGTCTAACTCTACTTAAAATGCACTTGAAAGGATCTAATTTAGATATGTTGGTGTTCTTGACATACTCTTTCATTATGAAATCAGAAACAAAGAGTTCGAGCTATTTTCCCCCTTTCCCCCTCTCAAATTTTTAGTAAACCATCATTTTAAGGAAAAAATCAAATACATTGAAAGCATTTTTTCAGTGATTTTCTTCCACCCGCTTTTGCGCTAAGCAAAAGAAAAAAAATATGCATGTACGGTGCGATCGATTAAATCTCATAAAGCGCCGAATCCCTTTACTAAAAAGTGGAATAAATAAATTATAAAGGTAGTATCCATTCTTATTGCATTTCACTGTCAAAAAATAAAAAATAGATTCAACCAGAAAAATTAAAATCAAAAATTGAACATCAGTGATGGAAAATGAATACACTTGGAAACAAAATTATATCTTATTTTTATTCTCTCTATTATAAACAAAAATTATTACAAATTTTTTTAAACATATTTTGAAAATGAATGAAATTAAAGAAACAAAAATTTTGAACCTTATTTTTAGAACTTAAAAAAAATTCGTATTGCAGAAGAAAATTTAGAGCTTTACATGTATGCGGTTCCAATGCTGGTTTTAAGATCACCACTCGGAGGGGGGGCATTCCATGTAGTCAAGTGGGAAAGATAGTACATAAATTGTTCAAATTACCAAAAAATTGATTTAAATACCTATATAAAAAAAAGAAGCTCTTGGGAAGATTAGACACTCAAACCCTCTCCCCTTTAAAACCAGCTATGTAGGGTTCTATTAAACTTCTGGTGTATACCAAAAAATTAGGCATAAAGTTAGACATTTGCCATATGATTACAAAGGACCCTAAACACAAAAACATGAAGACTCCACCTACGTAGGCTGTAATAGCTATTGTTCTTAATTACAAACTCAGCTAATAAATAGCTCCAAGTATGAAAGATGCCAATTGTATTTCGTAAAAACAATATTCTATGAGGTAGCGCAGAGTTTGTGTTGATTTCCGCTAACACGAGAAATTTGGGGTTTTTCGAATATTCCTGAAATCGTTGTTCATTCGCCATTTTTGATACCTTTCCATTAACTTGAGGGGTCATATTTCGATCTCAGCTAGTTACGTGATGTGATGAAGAGATATGAAGGATTTAATAAATTTCATGACCAGACCAACTCTCTTCCAACTCTAAATAGAGGCTGAAATATTTATACTTAGGTTGATAATTGAAGCTCTTTCTATGTATCATATGAAACGATGCCAGAAAAATTTCAACTTTACATTCATCCTCATCACATTTGAAATCCAGTTCTGAGAGGAAATGAGGAGAACTTGATTTGTAGGCTTGTATCATATCATTTTGTAGGTACCTGAATTTTTTTTTTTTTTTGTTCAATACCTACACATAAGACTCGTTTTGAACTTGACGTATTTGCTTTTTAGAAGTTTTTTTTTGCAAATATAACCTTCCTTAGAAAGGAGGTAAAAATCATCTCTTGATTTTTAATTAAAAACAAAACGTGGGCGGATAAATTAAGATCAGGAACAGAGTAATTTGATGAATGGGTGGAGAGAAAGAATTTTTATTTTCTTGAATTTGTTAGAAAAAATATCTAACAAGTGATTTAAATTTTTTTTACTAATATATTTTCCCAAAATATTCTGACCCAGGGGAAAGGAGAGTTGTTACAAGACCGATGATAATAGGTATCACGTTCACGTTGACGGCAAATTCAAGTAAAAGAGAAACTTAAAGGACACCTTACTGGGTCTTTTGTTTTCTCGTCGCGAGTTAGTAAATTAATATTTCAGCGCAATGGAAAATATGAATTATTCATCTCGGTTCTTCTTGTATCGTAAAAAAAGTGGAGAAATTTCATCCGCTAGTTTCACCCCGACGGAGAAAAAAAATAGGTGAAAAACAGGTCGCGTCCCTCGCCAGTCAATCAAAACACCCTAACATTTTAGGGACGAATGAATAAATCCTAAGAAATTCCTTCGCATCAAATTGACGTCAAAGTGAAAAAAAAAAAAACTTACGATGACACACGACAATAGATAGTTTAACCGGCTGGGGAGTTAGGGGCGGTGTGGCTGCAGCGGTAAAACAAGGGCGACGGATACGACTAGTTAAAGTCAAATAATCCATTAAGAGAAAATGGTATTTCGTTATCGAGGCGCAGTTTATTACACGGACCGAATACCGAGAAGGCAAGCCCGATGTAATGTAGCGAGCATTATTCATGCAGTAGCACTAGGCGTCATCAATGAAACGTCTGATAGGGTCTATTGTGTATGACTAGCAGATTTGAGGGTGCAAAGTGTTAATATTGTCTTTCACCCTTATGTGACTTGTTGGTGTGGCGGCGGTTTACGCAACATTTCCATTATTTACAAAAGGGGAGATTTATATTTTACGGCTAATAAGAAAACAAATCAGAACATGTTAGTTTATTTAATGTTCGAAATATTTCGCAGCGCGCCGCTGTTAAGCGGTGTTTATTAAATGCGATTTTTATCGAGTTTATCGTTCGCGTGCCGCGTTTAATTAAATCCAAAAAGTCGGTAGAAATTAACGAATTAGGAATGGAAGAAATTAATAGTAACGGATCGATGGTATTCGTTGATTCGTGATGCTAAGTCGCATTCATGTAATTGTACACCCTCTGTGGCCAAGGATGCTCTAGAAAATTAACTTTTCAAAAAATGAACTCGTTGAGGTCCTGAGTTGAAATAGGTGTGCCATGTCTCTTACCTCCAAATGTAGGCAATAAGAGGTGGGGGCTTCAAGAGGGTGAAAATTTATTTCGCTAGTACTTCTTGGTAACCATGAGGACAGCGGTTTTTTTGATAGAGCTCTTCTCATTGATGAAAATTATGTTATTTCTCCTATCCCATGCTTGCTTAATGAGGTGATAGTGCCATGAATGATGCGTAGAGTGAGCATGATATCCGTCAAAAATTACAGGGAAGATTTAGTTTTTAAGAGCTACACCAAAGAGTAAAATTTCGTAAAATTGGGTTTTTGGTATTTATATCAGTTAATATGAAACTCATAAGGAAATGAATTGCAACAAAATTTACCTATTTTTAATTCCAAACAAATAAAGTACCGTTTATTTTTTTGATACAGCCCTTTCGAAAGCCAAAAAATCGTCTGTCAAGTTTTTTTTTCTCGAAATGTTTCAAAATGTTCATTTTGTCTCGTCTTAGCAATGAAAAAATCAAGACTCTCGACTTTGAGATGCATTGCATCAAAAGAATGTAAATAACCTTTTTTATTGTACATTAAAGATTGATTAATTTTGTATATGACAGTTTTTCTCATAAATACCGTATTTACCGAGAAAAAGGTAAAATTTTCCATAAGAACTATTTTGATACCATATAAGTGATGATTAGTGAACATTTTTTAGCATTCCAATAGCTTTTACAGAAAAAAGAACTGAATCTTTTTTATAGGAAATTAAAAATGAAATAATTTTATACATAACTCTTTTTTTCATAAATCTCATATTTACCGAAATAAGTGAGAAAAACTTATCAAAATTAATAGAATAGAACTGCGGAAGGTTGAAACTCCTTTAAAAATAAGTTTTTTGAATTTATCTCATTCATTACAACATTTACAGAAAAAATTTACATGAACAAAATTAATCTAAATTTAATTCTGAACAAATAAGCTTCTATTCATTTTTTGAATAAAATGCTTCCAAAGCCGAATAAATCATTTATCAACTAATTTTAAGAGATGTTTCATTCTTTCGGTCCATTTTTTGTGTACAATTTATTTGAATGCCAAAAAATGTTCCTAATGGCTTACGCCACATATAGTACATGCAACTGATTAGTCACTAGCCAGCGCAAAAATACCCAATTTTTGTAACATTCACTTGGCTGCACTGATTTCACATAAATGAAACATCGCATAAGAAGAGTAACTAACCTATTGTTTTTGATGGTTTGGTGAGATTTCTGAGTTGGCTATTGACTAATCAATTAGAACAGAGCTGAAAACTGGATCTAGAACACGGAACCAGACCTGGAAAGAATCTGTGATAACTGCAAATTCCAGAACTGAACTAGAACATTATTTCAACCCAGAACCAGAACCAAAAACAAACCCATATCTAGAAATTTTCCCAAGTTAGAACAGAAGCATAATGACGAATTTTAAGGGTTCCAAACTTGAAATTTTGAAATAGCTACCTTAGTCTGTTACTGTTCTAATTTATCTACTCTTGGTGCCTTTCTTTGGCCACTATTTTTATTAGTTCATTATTACTACTTACTTACAATCTGACTCTGAAGTGAGATCTATGATTGTTAAAAATAAAAATGATTGAGAATTTGAGATTAATGAATAAGGAACAAAGAATATTGTGTAGTATTATTTTACTTTTTGGAACTAGAAAAATAATACGGAACCATAATATTCTTGAACCCAGAACATGAAACCTAGAACTACAAATATTACCGCAAAAATTATGTATTATAAATTATAACTTGACAATTTTAAGTATAAGAACTATATAATTATATCCCGTCTGGTTTCGGCATCTACCGCTATTCTCAAGCGAGTATGATAACTAAATGCCAAGTTCGATAGATAATTGATGAAGCTATAATGTGATTAAACCCTTGTACCCCTCCATTCCAGCTACTGTTGCTGAGGGAAACCCAAATGCAAAATCAGGTGAAAAAACCACCACACAAACACATCTTACCCAAAAATGAATCGAGAATTTCTTACAATGCCAAATCAAAAGTCCGAGCTTTGAAGTTTTAAATTTGGAACTCTTAACCCAAAACCGGAAAAATTCGTCATTATAGTTCTGATTCTAGCTTAGGAAAATTTCTAAATCTGGGTTTAGTTCTGATTCTGGTTCTGGGTTGAAAAATGTTCTGGTTCGGTTCTGGAATTTGTGGTGATTAAAGTTCTTTCGGGTTCTGGTTCCGGGTTCCAGATACAGTTTTCAGCTCTAGTCCAATTGATTAGTTAACTTCTAATGCAAAAATCTCATCAAATCATCAAAAACAATAGGTTGATTGCACTTCTTATGTGATCTTTCGTATGTGAAATCAGTGCAGCCATATGAGTGTTATAAAAATTGCTTAAAAAGAGATATTTTTACACTAGCTGGTGACTAATCAATTGGACGTACTACTACGTCACTACTTGATTCGAGCAACCAAGCGAAAAAATTAGCTAAAAGGTGAATAAATTAAATAAATACGTGTATTTTTGACAACGAAAGTATGCATTAATTTTGCATTTCATTGATAGACGCTTTTAAGCATTAAATAAATTTTATTTATGTCGTTTATTCTTGCTAATATCATCGAAATATATAATTTATTTCTACGAGGGAAAGATTTTTGCGCTTGAGGTGTTCCAATCAAGTAGTCACCCGGTATATGTGGCATATTTTTTGGCATTCGAATGCATCGTACACAAATAATGGACTGGAGCTTTGTCGTGCAAAATTGAAAGAGGAATAATTTTGTGTAATGATTTTTCTCGTAAATCGTTTACATTCTGAAATAAGTAGGAAAAACTCAATAAAATAAACAGGCTGAAACAGTATCTCAAAGATAAACTGTAAATGGACTTTTTTGGCCTTAGGAAGCATTTTATTCAAGAAATGAATAGAATCTTATTTATTTGGAATTGAATTTAGATTCATTTTGTTTCTGTTGATTTTTTCTCTAAATGCTATATTAACCGAGATATAATTAGAAAGAAATTCAATTTCGAAAAGTTTAGTACTTTCTTAAAAGTCATATGCTTGTAGATTGCCAGGAAATTTCAGTAAGTTATTTAGGGTGTTAATTCCCCTAAATATGAATTCTTTGCATAATTTTTGACGATTAATAATGTTCATGTTATATCTTTCATCGGAGGCAGTACTTCATCCAGCAGAGGTGGGATTGGAGTTGTTGCAAAATTTTCATCGCCAAGAGCATCCTATTGAAAAAACTAATGTGCTTAAAGTCACCAAAAAATATTTACGGTCCAATTTTACACTTTTTAGAGCCACACTTCACCATTTAACCCTCTTGCAGTTGAGTGCATTACATATTTTAGCTCGGGGTTCACATGCGTTAATTTTTGGTGTTTTACTTTTCATGCATTTTTTCCGAACTTATAGCGAAAATAAGTAAACCGCATAAAATAGGCTATAAAGGTCAACGATGGCATAATCCGTTCACCTTCGGAAGATACCAGGGCACGTGTATTCGGCAGCCAGATTCACTTATGGCTAGGTCGTGGTTTTGAATGACTTTTGTTTCGCAGGTTATGACTACATAATAACGTAATGCTAATGATGGCCTGTAAACGGCATCATAAAAACGAGTCATAATACCGGCAAGCTGTTGAGTATAAACGCGGCACCATACCGCCATACAACGACGAATTAATTACTAGTTTAAAAGCTCGTAATGCTAAAGATGATTACAAATATAAATCTAACCACGCACCGGGCACCGAGCGCCGGACATCTGCCGGTGAAAATCTTTTTCACCGTTGTATTACAAAAACCCTTTTTTTATTCGCCCCTAATCACCGCGTAACGAATTTCACTCAAAAGACGGAATTCAGCGGCGAAATTATATGTAAATGCGGCCGATCGCTGAGCTTAAGATTTTTAACCATCGTAGCGCAGGCGACGACGGTAAAAATGATGCAACGTGTAATGCATTTAATATGCATGATATACGATAGTTATTCGGTCTGCGGTAAGCCTTTTTGCGGTACTGTTTATACTGCTAATATGTTTGGACCCCTGGATGGCGAAGGGTGCATTTCTGACGTGTCGTTAGGGGGTTTAGAAGCGAGAACTATGCCACCCACCCAATATAACATCTAATTACGCGCCGTAAACCCGCGATGATATTGCTTCCTATAAATAATAACATCTGCTTTTCCATACCCGGCCTTTTAAATTTTACCCTATAACGAGCTCTACCACGAATTTTAAAATCAACGTTTCTACGGCTTGTTCTTTAGTATGGGTTGTCGGCGAGTTTTCCAATATTGTGAATTACGTTGGTTGTGATTTGCGACGAGATGAAAAGAGATTAATGACCGAGTGTGGATAATTTTATTTTATTTTATTGGTCTTATTATTATATCAACGTATCCACTAAGCGTTCTAACTTCTGAGTAAACAGGAGACATTTTAAAACTTGCAGATAATGTTTTTGACCTCTTTACACCTACACCTAGCACCAAAACTAAAAACTCCCGATGTAAGTATTGCCCTACATTAATGCCTCTAATAAATTATGAGAAGAATTTAATTTTGAAGAAATTCATCAAAGTTGGCACCCTATATAATATAATGAAATTTCCTGGCAGTCAAACCCCCATATGATCATTAAGAGTGGGTTAAACTTTCTGCAATTCAATTTATCGCATATATCTCTGTTAATATGACACTTGGAGAAAAAATAAAGAGAAACAAAATTAATCTATATTTAATTCAACAAATAATGTTCTATTCATTTTTTGAATAAAATGCTTCTAAAACCGAAAAAATCATTAGGTACCAGTTTATTTTTGAAAGATATTGTTTCAACATAAATTGAGTTTGTAATTTAGAGAACTACTTGCCCACAGAAATGATATTAAGTCAGTATCTATTGAATCTGAATTATTTGAGGCCTTTTGAATATTTGCCAAAGTTAAATTTATCCGCCATTTTGGGTCAATTGCGATCTAAATTTAAGGATCATAATATATTCCTAAACTAATCTCATATAGGTACGAAATTTGAGTTTTCTTAGTACATTTTGCAAGTAGATAACGGATGATTCGAAAAGTTGTTCTTCACTTTAACTATTCCTCAAATTCACTTACACAGCTAAGTCTGAAATATGTTGACAATTTGAGCATCTCGTGTACCCTCGCCTCATTTTGAGCTCCATATCCCCTTCTTCTCCCCTCTAATAACATGTACGAACGTGAAATGACGACATGGTATACTTCTCATCTTCAGTAATCATATGAGTTCATATTGACTACATTTTTACTAATTTGAAGTTCCTCACACTAAACTCAAAATTTTGATAATCCGCCATTTTGGATCCATTTTAGTCCAAATTCAAGAGGTCATATTCTGGCCATCAACTAACCTCACACATAAAGTTTAAACTTTCTAAGTTGATTTGATGAAGAGATATGGAAGATTCAAGAAATTTTAAAACTCAAAACTTCCTCAAAAAGCCGTTTTTTGCTCCAATTCCCCTTAAAATGCACTTAGAAAGGTAAAATTTGATTTGTTAGTGTGCCTGACTCATTATTTTATGTGAAAGCAAAAACAAAAAATTTAAAGTATTTTTCTCTTCTCCAGCTCACCTCAAAATTTAAGTGATCTGTCATTTTGAATTTTATCGAAAAAACAAAAAAAGCACTTTTTTGCATTTTTGTGAAGAGTCCCTCACCAAATTTTGAGCGAATTTTATGAGTCCCGCTAGCGCTCCTCGTGGCGGACAACTAACAAAATTTCCTTAAAAAGCAGCTTTTTGCTCTTACTTCCCTCAAAATGCACTCAGGAAGCTAAAATTTGGGTATGTTGATGTCCGTGACTCACTCTTTCATATAAGATCAAAAACAAAAATTTTTATTTTTTTGACCTTTTTCCAGCCTCCCTCAAAATTTGAGTGATCCACCATTTTGAAGTTCATGGAAAATATAAAAAAAAAGCACTTGTTTGGAAAGAAGAGTCTCTCACCAAGTTTTAAGGGAATTTCATAAATACCCTCGGACGCTACGCGTGGGGGAAAAATATTTGCTATATGATTACAAATGGTCTGAAATGCTAATATTTGAAGACACCCTTCCCCGACCTCCTTCTCAAATCAGGTAGGTTGTGATAGCTATAGTTATCAAGTTAAAAATTCAACTAAAAAATGTAAGGAAATAAAGGACTAAAAATTTTCAAAACTCTTTTCTTCACATGTGTTATTAAATTCGTGAAACTACTGCATAAACTTCGTAGCAAATGGCCCAGGCTGCCGAGCTACAAAAAATGAAGTTATAAAAAAAAAAAACTGCGCGCAGTCGAATATCATTCGTGTAGTTCCACTAGATGCAACGAAGATACCCGATCAGTGTTCCTACTACTTTACGTCCTGGTGCGCGCGCACATTGTAGTGGGAGTGGTAACCATAACTGGTTAGTACGCTACGTCTATAAATACCTGTGCATGAGTGGTGTAAGTTCAGTATTCCTGTGTTTTTCGAACCTTAGAGAACTTATGATTATTTGTGGCTTATTCTTTTCATTAGTTTTTAGTTTTGTGTATGCATTTGTGAGAAGACTGGTAAGAATTTATCATCTTGATTAACATTTGTTTGCACGAAATTCTTCAACGTTGGTTTTCGAGATTACTGCTCGATTGCCAAAAGATGGAAACATATACCTTGAATTGAAAGTTTCTGTTAGAGTTGAAGAATCCTAAGAAATGGAAAAATATTTTTTTCTACCAGAGTTCGTGGTAGCAAGTACCAAATTTCTTCGAAAATACGTTAGCTGCTTCTCAATTTAGTTTCAAATTACTCAAACAAATTTTTAAAACAAAACTCAGGGAATTCCTGATTGCTGGTGCGTTTTACACGGTGCAACAGTATCTCTCAATGTAGTAATTTAAAATATCTTATATGTATGGGCCATGTATTAATTATAATTTTAATTATTAAATCATTCTTATTGTTTAACTTGAAATTTTCATTTTATTTTCTTATTTGTTAAACTATTTATTTATTTATCTGTTTTTTATTTTTTTAAAGACATTGTAACGACTCTATAGAGTATCCTACAAATAAATTATATCTATCTATCTATCTAGCTCGCTTCTGCTTGTAATTTACATTTGACATAGTCTCTCCCATATTACTATGTTATTCACATTGTATTAAAATAAATTACTGGGTTCCTTTGTCAATAGTTGGGTGAAAATTTTTCAGCTACTTAACTTACGCAGATTTTGACGTGTACGTGATTTCTTATTCTTGTGAGATTCTCTTTTCACCTAGATACCAATACTAAGAAAATCGAGTCATAATGACCTGAAGGTGTAGAACTTGGCGTTGTAGCGAGTCCTTAGGAATAGCTGTCTAATACTTTCTTCCCCTGGTCTAATTCAGGTTTCATACCTCATACAGGGTACTCCTTTTTGACCACACCACCTGCATTCCACAAACAACGCAAATCAAGTTATACACACGTATGATAGTTTGCCTACTCAAAATTTTGAAGGGGCTGAGAAATAGTAAAAGTTGAAGAAAATCACTTGTAAGTACACTATAATGGGAAGAATACGGAGTTATTTCGGGTAGCTTTCGAATGTATGCGAGAAATAAACGTGTCTGCACTCTCGATCGCTTGAAACCGCATAAAAACTCCGAATAGCGACTTCGGTCGCAGCGCAAAAATGATGCGTCATAATTGCGGCGTAGGATTTGGCGCGGCGCATTTTATTACATTGGTCAGATGGTCAACGGGGCGCAAAGTGTGGCGAATACCGTAGGGATATACTCCGGTGAAGTTGTGTATACGAAACAAATGCTCGGATTTAGGTCCGTTGACATATTTTAAATGGACTTTACGACTAAAGCGCAATATAAAGTACACGTTTGCGTGGCTTTTCTGCACGAGATTTTCGAAACGTATTACATACCGATTTAAAGCTATTTTCAAAATATGAGCTCGCCTATATCCTCGCGTATTCGTTCGTATTAACTGTGACGCTGGTTGTAAATCTTCAAGATTTAGAGGATTAAGAAAAATAGCGGGCGATTTTTTTTCAAAAGCGTTGCTGGGCGAGAGTACTAGTATAAATGTTTTTTATTCGCATAAGTGGACGTAGTACGTTGAGTAATTAATGTAATACTTCGTTGCGCAGGTATGGTTTCAAAATCGCAGAGCCAAATGGAAGAAACGCAAGAAAACTACTAACGTGTTCCGAACTCCGGGTGCTTTATTACCATCTCATGGGTTACCGCCTTTTGGTTCTATGTCCGATAGTTTATGTCCTACTGGTATGTTTAGTAGCTCTGAGCCGAGATGGAGTGTAACCGGTATGTCGACAGGTAAGCTCAAAATTCCATAGCGAAATAGTTACTTATTATGAAAAATTTGAATGATATGATGGAGTATAAACCTATGGTTGAGGTAATACCATGGTCTCTTCTGAGCCAGTTCCCATCGGAGGGAAAGCAGTTGAATTTGTTGGAGCATTTATTGACGAGCCAGAATGCATATTAGAGTGAACCCAATTTTGGAGTTTTCCTGATTTTGAGACTTGAGCGAAAATATGGTAAATTATGAGTCGAATCGGAAATCAAAAAATGTTACCTATAGGTATTCATATGAAAAGCTTCTAACCAAATTTCGAGCAATTTGGATAATTTATATGCCCCGTGCCCATTAGTATGCACCTATTATAAGTACTTTAAGAGTCTAAAGAGATATTACCCTTCATTTTTCTCCTTGCAGAATTCCAAATACTCTCACAAACTTCGAGAAAGATTATTTTTAAGGATTTTTATCACAGTGTCCCATTTTTGGGCATTTATTTCTTCATTCTGTTCTACCCGGGAAGAAATTACAGGGCTGATGAAATAGATGAAATAATTATCACTCGACTCAATAGGCCATACAAAGCTTACCCACAATCATTTGTATTTACTAGCCCCCAAACCTTTGTGCCATTTTTGTAATTTAGAACCTATTGCCACCCAATACTTTCTTCACACTTCATCTCAACATCTCTGAAGACACTCCAATAATACCAGAGGTATGAATACAGGTAATACGCTTCCTGATTAATCAACTGCAGCTGTGCAATCTAATTAGACTCATCATTCCTTCCAATCCGTCCATACTAGGCGTATAACATCTTGGCAATTACACACCCCCAGTATAATAATAAAAAAAAAATGAAAAAAATGGTGTTTTTCAAAATTTTTTAGTTTTTGGAAATTTTTGATTTTTGATTATTTTTAACCAGAGTTTTCAAAAAACGAAAAAGGTACTTTTTTTATTTTTTTTATATGCCTCAAAATCACGGATTACTCAAATTTTGAGGGGGGCTAGAGAGGGGGAAAATGACTAGAAATTTTTGATTTCGAACTTATATGAAAGAGCGCGTCACAGACTCCAACCTATCCAAATTTCAGCTCCCTTTTGAGGAGAGTTGAAGCAAAAAATACTTTTTGAGGAAGCTTTGAGTCGTGAAATTCCTTGAATCTTCCATATCTCCTCACCAAATGAATCTAGATTGGTCAAACTTTGTGTGTGAGGTAGATTGGTAACGAGAATATGAGCTTTTGAATTTGGATCAAAATTGATGCAAAATGGCGGATTATCAAAATTTGATTAGAGCTTGAGGAGCTTCAAATTAGTGAAAATGTAATTAATATGAACTCTTATGATTGTTGGTGGTAAGACGTTGGGGGGGGGGAGGAGGGATCATCGGGCTCAAAATATAGTAGCGTTCAAGAGATGTCAAAAATTATTAATGGTGGTGTCATATGATAAAATGGCTCCCAAGTGAATTTAGAGGGAAATTGGAGTAGATGCAGTTGCGACCACTTAGATGAAAGTTGAATCGATCATGTCAGCGTTAAATTTTACATTTTATGAATTTTGTCTCTCTCCCCTCCCCCTTTTTCGAAATTTTTGCATGAATATGGTCGGGAAAATTTATTTTAATTTTAACAATTTTTTTTTAATTCTTAAAATTGTGAAAATTATATTTCTCTAGTTCATCAACAATTTTAAAATTTGCTGAGGGGTTTTAAAAATTTTCAAATAAATTTCTCGTCGATTTTGGTGTCATTATCAATTTAATTTGTATTGTGAAGAATGTGTACTTCATCACAAATCAACATTCCCCTCGTTTCTACCTCCGCAACTTCCATCAGAATGCTTTTTCGGACGGTTCACCCTCCTCAAAACATGATACATATTTTGTCAGGGTTCAATTTTTCTAGAGAAAATGTAATAAAGTAAATTATTCTACATTGAATTTCCTACAATTTTGTTTGTATGCATTTTTCTGTACGAACCATGGGAGCAGCCTTATGGGGTCTTCAAGGGGGTATCCTATTAATGGTAAATGAAAAAACCCCATATTTGACATTCCACTTCATCGAAATTGATATATTCATGCTGGATGATGAATAAATGTAACATGTATAAAATCATTACCATTATTCACCCCCTTCCCCACCATATGAAAATGTTTTCCTCCCTCTCTATCCCACGATTGCATCGAAAACGAGCATTGTGTAGCCATATATGCATATTTTCATCGGATGTAGGGGGAGTAAGATATTCTCATGGGGAAGGGGTAGAGGGTGAAGGGCAGATAGCAAATTTAGTGACCCTTAGAGGAGTGGGAATGGGTGAGGGTTTTAGAATGTGATAAAAAACACCTTCTCCCATAATATAAAATAACAGAAAAAATTTTCCAAGTATAACAATTTGCTCTGTTGAATAACTTTTTTTTTTTGTTTATTTCTACAATACTACAGACAAATTCTTGTCTTGTCTTATCTTGTTATTCAAGCTTATTAAGAATCAATTTGTTCAAAAATTTGAAGACCTCATTTTGGTAGCTGTTATCACCAACTTCCCTCGTTTTCTGGAAATCATTCGCAAATTATTTTTCCCTCGCTGTTCTGAAATTAGAGTCGTTCGATACTTACATACTTATGAAGCAAATTTCTCTCTGAAAATGATTTGATAGATCTAAAACTCTTTTAACACCTAAATACCTACTTACAATTGAACTCTCGAGTTTCTGTTCCATTTGTCAACGTATTTATAAACCGTGGTTTGTTACAGGGCAATTTTTTCCCTCGAAAAGTTTGAGCCAACTAAGTCAAAGCAGCATGTCGATGAGCAGTTTCTCGCAACTTTCTTCCCATCAGAATTCATCTCTAGCTTCGAGTTTGCCAATTACGTCATCCATGTCATCGACAAGTTCATCAGTATATCAAACGCCCTACGGTCTCAACTCAATAGGTATGTGCGACACGATGACGATGGCCACCGTGTAAACAAACTCCGCCTATATACTCGTCGTATTAATGAACGATTGCGATTTCAGATCCAGTTTTTTATGGTCACGATGCCGCCAACAGTGATACGTTGAATTAGCGCGAATATATTTCAACCTTGACAATACTTACTGAATATTATAATTTGTTAATAGCGTTTAAACATACATTAGGTTACCAAAGATCTATATTTTAATTTTTTCCCCAAATGTAATTACAAGCATGATTTAGTTAGGCTTACTTTATTGTAAACTGTACAGTTTTTATGTAACCCCAGTGTACATATAGTTGCTATTTTGATGTTACGAAATAATGAAGAAAATCTGTAAATATCTAAAAAAAAAATATATATCTGTAATCCGTGTAGAAAATCGAGTCATTCTGTATCTTAGATAAGCGAAGAATCTTTATCATAACGATACGCTTAGTCGAACAACTTTCATAAATTTAAGTTATCTTCGATAAACAACCGAAAAAATGAAAGAAATCTCGCTTACTAGTCCATTAATTCCAAACATAGGTACGAGCCTAATTGAAATTTTAGTCGGTGAAATTTTCCACCTGTAGGTTGTGCACTCGAAAATAACGAATTTTCAACATTTAGTATTTCATCGAATCGATGATAATTTTTATGATTTTGATAAATTTTTTATGTAAATATTTTAAAGAAAAAATATTATTTAGTCGAATCGTCGCAGAGCAAACGAAATTTCCGGCCACTTGACCTGTACCTTGTGCTACGTCTGTGGACGTTGTTGCCGATACCAAACTGCAGTCTAAAATCAATGCGAAGTTTACCGACGTCGAATCACATTACCAAGGGAATAATGCCGTTAAAATATTAAACGTTGTTGTCCTCCAGCTGACAGTTATGTCGCCATTTACGAACAACTGTGGTGAGCATTTTTATGGAAACGTATTTTATTTACGAACGAATGTAACTCGGAATTATCAGTTGTATCGACATTTTTGGACGTAATTTCCACTCTGAGACGATTATAATAAAGGCTTGTTCATTTCAAAGAATATATTTTTAATTACGATTTGTAATAATGTAGTATACTTTATTGGTTTGTGATAATATGTAAAATATATTTAAATATTTCAGATAATAAACTTTGATGGAAATGATGTTTTAATTGGTATTTTTTTATTTTTTTTATTTAATTCTGATATCGTTTCATTTTTCACGCTAACGTACATAGTATATGGAGTAACGCCATCTATCGTTAAACGAAGAAACTACAGTGTGAAACGTAAACTCGATTTTTCGTTAACGCCTTCGTAACACCACGCAATCTCTTCTCATAACCATGTCGCAATAATAAATGAAAAATTGATTCGTAGTGTTTTGAAAATAAAACATACCTCAAACTATTATTTTATTGGATTATATATATATACATATACAATGATTTTAATTTCAATTTTTCAAACTATAAAAATTTCAAAATTATAATAGTATATGAAAACTACAGCAACATATGTATCTACGAGCCTACCACCATTGGTCTTACGCGCCGCACAAAATGGCGAGCGAAAAATAAACAATGGGTGCCCGCAGAAAGTTCACGTCTGTGGAACTGTAGTACCTTCTTTCGCGTCGTAATCTCCTAATACTTTATCTCACGCCATTCTCCAAAAATAACTCGAGCTTCTTACCTGGTCTAAAATCGAGTATTTTTGAGCGGAGATTATGAATATTTTCTCGCGCCGAATATTTATTTAAGGAGCTTATCTTATAGGCAAATGAAAGATGTAAGAACTCTGATTTTTGTTTTTCTTTGAACGATTTCAATTTTTTTCGCGATGTGATGTTTTATTCTACTTTTTGAGGAATTTTATTCCAAGATCAAAAGAATTTATAGATGTGTTTTTCTCGATCAATGATTTGATTTCTTAGCCGTCGTCTTAATTCTCATTTCTTTATCACTTCTTGAAAAGTTCATCACCTCATTGGTATGTCATCATGAATACTATATGCACATTGCACATAATATAGAAAAAGAAAGTCTTGGGTAATGGGGGTTTGAACCCCAACCGCCTCCCTTTATTTACATCAATGTCTCTAATATCTCTCTAGCGGATATTCGTTAAAAAGATGATTAAGATATCGACTATACCTAGTTAGGAATCGCTGATTTGGAATCCGGCAATACTTTTCTCTGACGTCTTCCTCCACCCCTCAAATTGCTATTCTGCAGCAAATGTAGGTCTATTGCAGCAAATAAGCATTCTTGGGCGGAAACTGATTACAGAAATGAATTTCTTGCGTTCGAACATCAAAAATCAGACGAAAAGTATTTTTCTCAAAAAAAAACGAGAAAGCCTTTTTTTTATTAGCTTATTATACTTAATTTTAATTTATTAAATACAATAATTGCTCAACCAGCTCCCAAGACATAGATCATGGATTTTTCGAAATTTCGATGATTCCAAAGAATGGAGATTGGAGTCGTTTTCGACTGATTTGATGCTGTGGATTTTGAATCTGAGAGTGTTTTCTAGGAACCATGCCTTTTTCTTCTCAAAATGACAGCCGAAATGGACGTCTGCTTCATTCCTTTAACTCTATTTTAACGGTTTTTATGATTTTTCAATATTCTTAAAATTTGTTTGTAAAGTTGCATATCGCTTGGTATAAGGCGTTACGTATTTTTCATGAATTTCGAAAGAATAAAAATTATTTACTCGTGTAAACCGTAGAGCTTTCATGGAGCTCGCTGATTTTATTAAATATGTCATCAGATTTCATCTTTTTAATTCCCATCTCTACCCTTCCCCTTGCCCCTCCTACGATAAATTATCTCTTTGAAAAAGATCACGAATATTTTGATACAATTTTCAAAAAATAACAGAAATACATTCCTCGGGTGCAAAAACCTCTACCTAATTACTTCCGAGAGACGATATCTGGCACATTTTTTTTTTACGCCAAAAAACGAAGAAGCCAAGGTAGTGGATTTTTCAAAATGTCAACGCTTCTAGAAATATCGAGATAAAATGTCGTTTTCCATTAATTCGAGGATGTTGATTCGGAGTATGATAATTTTTTTCAACGATCTCCCTTTAATCCATCTAAGGCATATTTTTTGAAAGAAATTTGCAATTTTTTTGGAAAAAGGAGCCAAAAAATAGCATTTTCAAATTAAAGCTGTATAACTTTTCCAATATGAAAAAATACTTGTGTATATCAAACAAAATATTAGGAAAAAGCAAGCTCTGAGAAATGTTCGAAATACAATACATTGCCATTCTCTGCTTTAATTTCCGAAATAGGCAACCTGTTTGAAATTCACGAACTGAGAAAATTGAGAAAAAGTATTAGGTAAGTAGAAGATAATAAAAGGTATTTGAAATTCAATAAATTGTCACCCTCTGTCTTGATTTTCCAAAAAGGCAACTCCTTCGATACTCAAAAACTGGGAAAAAGTTTTGTTGGAGAAAAAGTATTGGACAAATAGAGGTTTTTGAGGGATATTGATAATTCAATATATTGATAAACCCATGCCTTTATTTTTAAGGTACACAATTTGTTCGATACACCAAATCTACTAAAAAAAAGTTATTCATAGAGAAAAGTATTAGGCAAGTAAAAGTTACTGAGAGTTATTTGAAATTCAATACTATCTGCTCCTCTGCCTTGATTTTTAAAGTAGGCAACTTGTTCAATCCTCAAAATTTACCAAAAACCCTAATTATTCGACAAAACGTATATTACCACCATCTGCCTTGATTTTTAAGGTAGGCAATTTGTTCGACACTCTGAATGTACCAAAAAACCTGTTTCTTTGAGAGAAAGTATTAGACGAGTAGAAGTTGTAGAGAGGTATTTAAAATTCAATACATTGCCACAATATGCCTTGATTTCTGAAGTAGGCAACTCGTTTCACAGTTGAAAACTGCAAAAATACCGTTGATATGAAGAAAAGTATTAGGCGAGTAGAAGTTACAGGGAGGTATTTGAAATTCAACACGTTGCTACCATGTGCCTTGATCTTTGAAGTAGGCAACTTATTCGACATTCTAAATCTTCCAAATAACTGTTGATATGAAGAAAAGTATTAGGCGAGTAGAAGTTATTAGGAGGTATTTGAAATTCAAAATGTTGTCACCCTGTGCCTTGATTTTTGAAGTAGGCAACTTGTTCGACATTTGAAATCTTCCAAATAAGTGTTGATATGAAGAAAAGTATTAGGCGAGTAGAAGTTACAAGGAGGTATTGAAATTCAAAATGTTGTCACCCTGTGCCTTGATTTTTGAAATAGACAACTTGTTTGACATTCAAAACCTTCCAAATAACTGTTGATACGAAGAAAAGTATTAGGTTAGTAGAAGTTACCAGGAGGTATTTAGAATTCAATAGATTGCAACTTTTTGCCTTGATTTTCAAGTTAGGCAACTTCTTCAATACATAGAAGCATAAATAAATGTCGAAGCAGTTGCATAACTTGAAAATCAAGGCAAAAAGTTGCAATCTATTGAATTCTAAATACCTCCTGGTAACTTCTACTAACCTAATACTTTTCTTCATATCAACAGTTATTTGAAAGATTTCGAATGTCGAACAAGTTGCCTACTTCAAAAATCAAGGCACAGGATGACAACATTTTGAATTTCAAATACCTCCTTGTAACTTCTACTCGCCTAATACTTTTCTTCATATCAACCGTTATTTGGAAGATTTCAAATGTCAAACAAGTTGCCTACTTCAAAAATCAAGGTACAGGGTGACAACATTTTGAATTTCAAATACCTCCTTGTAACTTCTACTCGCCTAATACTTTTCTTCATATCAACAGTATTTTTGCAGCTTTCAACTGTCAAAGAAGTTGCCTACTTCAGAAGTTAAGGCATAATGTGGCAATATATTGAATTTCAAATACCTCCTAGTAACTTCTACTCACCTCATACTTTTCTACATATCAACAGTTATTTGGAAGATTTTGAATGTCGAACAGGTTGCCTACTTCAAAAATCAAGGCACATGGTAGCAACGTGTTGAATTTCAAATACTTCCCTGTAACTTCTACTCGCCTAATACTTTTCGTATCAACGGTATTTTTGCAGTTTTCAACTGTTAAACGAGTTGCCTACTTCAGAAATCAAGGCATATTGTGGCAATGTATTGAATTTTAAATACTTCTCTACAACTTCTACTCGTCTAATACTTTCTCTCAAATAAACAGGTTTTTGGTACATTCAGAGTGCCGAACAAATTGCCTACCTTAAGAATCAAGACAGATGGTGGCAATACATTGATTTTCAAGTACCTTTCAATAATGTCTTCTTGCTTACTACTTCTTTTCGTGTAAACAGGTTTTTGCAAATTCTGAGTGTCGAACAAATTGCCTACATCCAAGTTAAGGCACAGACTGAACATTTATGTTGAATTTTGAACACCGCCCAGTAACTTTAATCAGTCTAATACTTTTGCTCAAATAGTCAGAGTATTCAGTTTTTCAGTATCGAACGAATTGTCCATTGAGAAATCAAGGTAGAGAAAGGCAATTTATTGAAAATATCAAATACCTCTTATAACCTTCTACTTCCCCAATACTTGTTCTCAATTACAAAACTTTTTCTCACGTTAGTTTTCGAGTATCAAACAGGTCCCTTTTTTCTGGAAATCAAGGAACAGAGTGATAATTTATTGTATTTCGAATACCTCTCAAAACTTGCTTTTACCTAATATTTTGTTTAAAATACACTTTTTTTTCGTACCGAAAAAATTATATACCTTGAATTCGAAAATAATAACCGTCAATATTTTTTATTAGGAATTCTTATCTATAGCTAGTTTTCCAATATTCCTACAAAAAGTAATTTTTCCACTCATTTTGAAATTGAAAGCAGAATGTCTAGAATGACAGTGAGTACATTTTCATGGTCAGTATCGCGCAGAACACGTTCGCTTCGGGCACTCATGCAAAATTTCACCATCTTATGCAATCGTACTTGGAAAAGTATACTTTACTCCCAACAAGTAAACTTCTATCTCTAAGAAAAAAAAAAGAAAAAAAAACGGTGCTGAGATTGCAATTTCCGAAGCATACTACGTTAACTTCAAAAACCACAATAGGGCGCGGGAAATCAAGTCGATAGAACATAAAGTTATAAACAATGAAAAATATTCAATGCTCGAAATTCACTCTATTCCAAATTACAATTCACAATGAACACAGGCGAGCAACAATAATTATTGAAATAATTACTTCAATATTAAAATTAAAAATCTTAAGAAAGCTTTAAAAGCATGGAACATGAATATACAAATACATGTCATCGTACTTGTAAATAAAAAATAACATAAAAGAAACAAATCTTCGAAACGCTAAAGTAAGCACAATTCAATCAAAACGAAAAAAGGTAAAATATTACTATCAATGAAGCCACCAACTGATAGCATACTGGGTAAATGAGAACACTCCTATACGCTTATATTATTACTGAGTGAAGTGGTATTTGTCGAGTTGTGATAAAATGTGTAACACGATACGCAGCATAAACTTTGATAATATTTGTAATTACATAGGCGCGCTTGCGCAACCAAATGACAGTTGTTGAATTTGTCTTGACAATCTGGAGTACCTGCGGATAAAGAAATACGAAAAATATGGTGAACTTAAGAAACCAATTTCTTTTATTGCAACTTCATAGACAGACTTACTGGCCAGAGGATATCTTTGATTGCTTCGTTGAGTGACGATTTCGGTTGTAGACTCCTGTATATTATCAGGTTCTTGGTCTAGAACAAAAAAAAAACAAAAGAAAGGTAATCAGCCATACCGTATTATCAGAGCTGAGTTTTCCATTAAGGTTTCCCCAAGTTTGAAGATAATGCTACTAACTCCTTCGTGCTACATAAAAATCGAAGGAACATAAATGGCAATCATATATCATTTATACGGATCACTCACTCATATACAAATTGCATTTCTGAGTATTACAGGTACGCCTAGTAGCTGGCTTATTTTCTTCGCGACAATCAGTGGCGGGTTGCAGATCTTCATTTAGACATCGTACTTCTCTCCTTTGTATACCCGAATCGCAGGTTCTCGAGCACTAAAAAAAAATCAAATACAAACGTAGTTTTAGGAACTAAGAAGATCCTGAAATTCCACAAATAAGAAACAAATATTACCGTCGACCAAGCCCCAGAGAACCACTGAGAGTTACATGATTTTGGAAAACAAGCTTGTTCTTCCGATGGCTTATCCTTTTCTTTGCAATTGGATTCCGCAACTATGCTATAGCTATTGTTGTCTAATGAAAAAGAAAGACATAACGAGGATCGGTACTGTTTACCCCATCCACATTCAGTGGAACACTAGAAATAAAAAAATTAAGAATTATGCAAAAACCAAAATTCGTTCATTAATATTTGTGAAATATGATTCACAAGTCCTTATTTTTAACTCACTTGAGACCAAGGGCTCGAAAACCAACGTCCACTACACTGCTGGTTATTCGAACAATTCCTGACGCTTTCAGGTTTTGTATTTTTATCGCAAAATGATTCTTGCAGAGCTCCCGCCGAGCAATAAATCCTACGTGTTTGCGTACCCACTCCGCAGCTCTCAGAGCACTACATAACAAGGAATTGACTTTTTAATGATTTAAATGATCGTAATGATCGATGCAAACCGAATATGTTCACCTGCTCGGACCATTCGGTAGCGTACCACGTATACGATCCGGGAGCGTTACATGGTCCCATATCACATATCATTTCTTCCAATGGTCGATCTTCCTCCAGGCACTCTTCGCCTTTTTCAGAAACACATTGAACTGTACGAGTCTTTACACCAGATCCGCATTTAGAAGAGCACTGTGGACATTGGTTCGAAATTTCAGTCATAATTACTTTATTTCAATTTTTTTTTTTAATATTAATTGATTAAATTCTTAATCGAATCAATTAACATCGATTCAACTTCAAAAAAAATATCCAAATGTATACTTATAATATGAAGATGTATTATTTAGAACACTTACTAATCCCCAAGATCCAGTTTTCCAATAAGCTTTAAAAGTAGACGAATTTTCACCACACGGTTTCCTAAAGCAAGGCCTCGTTCTCAATAAATTAGGCGAAGGCGTCGTCAAACAAGCTTCTTCAGCCACAGTTACCGTTAACGTAGGCGAAATTTCTTGTTTACATAGAATCTCCCTCGTCTCCACACCTTCGCCGCAAGTAACCGAACATTCGCTCCAGTCACTCAGCACCCATCTGAAATCACGACGGAATTTACCTTCAAGTTTTCCAAACAAATATGGATTCATTTGAGAGAACATCTTTTACTTACTCAGCGGCGCAGGGTTTCGTATTACAGCGCATGACTTGCTTCTCGGGCTTTTCTATTCCGATGCATTTCTTCTCCGAAACGCTTTGTAGGGGGTTATTCTCCTTCACGCAAGAGTAAATTGCCATTTGAGTGCCTGTTATTAAAATATTGAAATGCTAATCTCAATTTATCGGTCTTTGTTTATTTTTTTCATTTTTTATTTTTATTTGATGACTAAATAGCACATATACCGGGTGACTACTTGATTCGAGCACCGCAGGCGCAAAAATCATTTTCTTGTAGAAATAAATTATAGATTTGAATGATATTAGCAAAAATAAATGGCATACATGCAGTTTATTTAATGTTCAAAAGCGTCGTATAATTTTAATTTATACTTTCATTGGCAAATATACACATTATGTTAAATTTATTCACCTTTTACCTAATTTTTTTGCTTGGGTACTCGAATCAAATAGTTACCGGGCATATGTGCTACTTAGTAATTAAAAAAAAAAAAAACTGAAATATTTTCAATTGAGATATTTTTGTTTTAAATTTGAAGGTGGGGGGGGGGGTGGCGAAGTCGATATAATTACACAAAGGTAAAAAGTAAAGATAAACTCGATCAAAAGTCTCGCAAATGTAGCGAACTGAAAGAAAACTTGCTCCTTCAAAGATCACATTAGGCAACTTTAAAAGCTTCAATGTTAGACATATTGTCTATCTAAAAATTAAACAGGCGACCCACATAACATTTTTTTTTTAAATTGAAAATTACCAAAAAATGTTTTCCAATAGCATATTTTTTTATCAATGTGGCAAGTTAAAAAACTTGTTCTTTCAATAACCATATTATGTAACCTCACGACTTCACGAGCAACGATGCACGATATATTGCCATCGCCAAGAAATAAGGAGTATCTGTTCTGATTTACTGATAAATGCGCAAAACTAAAATGAAACTGAAACGAAAATGAAAAATCGTAATGAATAGTTTTTTATTTTTTTATTTTTCATTTAATTAAAACTTGAAGAAAATTCAAAAATGTTATAGAACATTTTCAAAAAACGATTTTTTTGAAGAGAGCTGAAACTGAATAAAATCTGAAAACAATATTTCCAAAGAGCAAAAATTAACAGAAATTTTTCAGGTTCACATTACATCATACTCCATTTTTAGCTGAGGTTTCAACTTGAAACCGATAGCTATTACAGCCTACTTGATTTGCAAAGGGAGAAGGGGATTGAAGGAGGGTGAGGTCTTCAAATCTTCGCGTTTCGGACCATTACTTTCCATGTGGGGTTAGTTGGTGACCATAATATGACCTGTTGAATTTGTGTCAAAACGGATACAACATGGCGAATTATCAAAATTTGAGTAGAGCTTGAGAAGCTTCAAATCAATGAAAATGTAATTAATAATAACTCATACGATTATTGGGAATAAGAAGTATGTTATATCCCAAATTCATCTTTATAGATGATATTGGAGTAGAAAAGGAGAGGTTATCGACCTCAAAATATCGCGTGCGGAACACGAAAGGTCAAAAGAATTTTATTGCCGTGTCATATGATAAAGGATTGCAGCTCTGCCCTCTTGAGTGTAAGCTCTGTTCCAAAACTAAGAGATAAGATAACATTTTTGCTCCTATAAAAATCACACGAGGCAATATTAGAGCTACCAAAGCACAATATATTGCAAAATGAATTTAAGACACAAAAGATAGATTCATTAGAATTTATGAATAATGCAAATTGGAAAAAAATCAACACGCAGGCTTGAGCAGAGAGGGAAAAGGGGGGTTCCCCCGGGCCCAATTATTTTTTGAGGGCCCAATGAAGGCCCGAGATTTGACGCCTTGATGCATCGGTGCTAAAAATCTGCCTTTACTACCTCCACAACCTTTTTTTTTTTTGTTCTGATAACTTTTCCCCCTGGGTCTGGATTTTTTCTATAAGGCCCTGTCAATGCGTTGGGTTGTTGGGCAGTTCCGAAACTATCAATGTGTGATATAGGAATTGCCTACATGAAGGAAAAAATTATTTTAACTAGACCCTATGATTCTTAGCACTGGTGGGCAATTCTTCAAGCATTAATATACGACATATGGCCCATTAGAGAAAAAAATTCAACTCTCACTTCACAAATTTTGGTTTTGCTTCAAACCCACGAGTCATTGAAAATTATCACTATACGAGCCCTAATACATGATATATTCTACATATATATTTAAAAAAAGGATTTTGACTCAATTTCATAACTTCCAACTTAGTCACAAAACTAAGCGATATGACAAGTTCTTGTTCCTACAAAAACACAACAGGCAACCTTACTGGCTTCAATGTACGATATATTGCCAACATAAGAAAAAAAAGGATTTATCTCCAAAACTATGTAATACGAAAAAATTCTTGCCCCTGCAAAAGTCACACTAGGCAATATAAGCTCTGATGCACGATATATTGCTCTTCTAAAAACAAAAAAGAATTACAATTTATTCTACTCCATGATTATGCTTAGTCACAAAACTGACCTAAATGACTTGAAAAATTCTTGCCCCTACAAAAGTCACACTAGGCATGATAAAAGTCTCGATGTACGAAATATTGCTCATGTCAAAAGAAGAAACAATGTAACTTGACTCCATAATTAGGTTCAGTTTCAAAACTGAGTGATCTAAAAAGTTTTTGCTCCTACAGAATTCACGCAAGAGAATCTTACAAGCACCAATACACGATATATTGCCCACCCAAAAAAAAGACCTAACCTCTGACCCATACTTTCACCTTTTCACTTTTAAATTGACTCCAACTTCGAGACAGTTGAGCACCACTTCCCAAGTAAACGTAACCTATTGCTTTAATGCTGTGGAGCAAACAAGTAGCCTATCGAGATAACTAGTTTTATAGTTGTGTCTTTAACTCATTAATAATGAAAGCCTTCAACAAAGGGTTGGTAAAATACGAAAACGTAGTGCACAAGATCAAATTGCACTCACTACTTACCTACACCACAAGTCTTGGTACACGGCGTATAGCCGGTAACCTTCCACATGAACTTTTTCTTCTTATTTTTAGACTTAGGTTTAATTTCTTCATCGCGAATGAGACCATGAGATTCGGCACTAAGACCCCCGTACGTCGTCGCATCTCCGGTAACAAATTTTTTATACCTGAAAAACAAAGCAAATCCACGAATTACGCTCACCATATATGCACAATGGCTCGACAAAAATCCTTGACATATTTACCGATCTTGTTCTTCATTCCTCCTTTGCTCGGCCGCTTCGTTATAATCTGAAATCGAAAATACCTCGTATTAGCGAGATTAACGATCCTTGGCATGTACTTTTTGCATTTCTAATCACTGGGTGGGTGTATATTGCAAACATTTCGAAAAACATTAGATAAATTTCCAGCCATTAAAGAAATCAACGGTTACATATTTACGAGACAATATTGTATGTAAATTGATCTAAAGCTTTATAATGCGATTAAATAGTAAATACGCATTTTAACCCGGAAACTCGTATTGCTATCTATTAGTTACACCGTAAACTCGTAAAGTTTACATTTTTGTGTAACGCACCCATTTTAGCTATACGCAACATCATCGTAGTGCTCGCGTTTTATTCTAGAGAGCGTTCTAATGTAAACAAAAACCGCGTCTTTTGTTTTCATCTGATAAACAGATGGCGTTGATTTGTGCGTTGTTCGGAACGAAGAAAGACTCATCGTTAAATAAAATCACAATAGCGAGTACAACTTGATTACTTGGAGAGGAGAATTTTAAAGTCATCTTTAACACCTAAAATCGTCCAAACGTATTCAACATTTAGTCAACACTTACAGTTGTAATCATCGATGAAATTTGGCGCAGATTCTTTCAATGGATTCAACAAAGACATTCTGTATTCGTATTTTATACCCGGATTCGTTTGTCTATACAGCAGCTAGAAGAGGAAAAAAATTAAATCCACGTCGTAAAATTACTGCCCACCTACTTTCATAATCCATAAGTACTATTACGTAACTGGTACACATTATATGAAACTAGAAAAAAACGTTTATTTTTATCCTCTCTAGAACTATCCCAAGAGTTGAATATATCATACTCCTTGACCCAAGTAATAATTCCATATTTATAAAATTTAACCTATTTGAGACCTCTCAAGCATTCCTCATGTTCAAATGACCCATGATCAAGTGACTTAATAATGGTTTTCATTTGATTCTGCACACAAATTGTGAGTTGCTGTGTAGATTTGGTTAACAAATTTGCAAAATAAACAAAATCATATGTCAGGAAAAAAATTTACCATAACTTGTTTTCAAAGTTACTAGGGGAACCGAAATCTGGAAATACTGGTGTCCATCAAAAAGGATCAAAGCACAGCGAAAAAGGAACAGATCAAATTTTATGAAATTCTAATGAAATTACATTAGCAAATTAATTAGAAATAATTTGATATAATTGGATCAAAGTTGATGAAATTTGATATATTACTACAAAAATTATGTATAAAGTTATCAAATTTGATGAAATAGAATCCAATCTGAACAAATTTGATCCAAAAGTATTGCAACAAATTTGATATAATTGCGACAAATTTTATCAAATTTGACCTTTACAGATTAAATTTCATAAAATTTTATCATACATTTTGGATCAAATTTGATCAAATTAAATTATATTTTATCAAATTTGGTAACTATATCTAATTTTTGCTAAAATATCAAATTTGATAAATTTTCAAATTATATCAAATTATTTCTGTTCAACATGTTGATAACATTTCATCAAATTTCATCATATTTGATCATATTTGACAAATTCTGATCAAATTTTATCTCTTCTTTTTTTCCTGTGTTTACAGGAATTTTGTGCCTTATAGACTCCAATGCTGCAAATTATTTTACGCAAAAGAACACGCTTAATGGCGGAGGATCGAATTCTTTGCGGAAGAACGACGAAAATATTATTCCCGTTCTCTTCCCATTGACAGAAATGAAAGAACAGTTCTTTGCTCCTACATTGGTTCCGTTCTTCATTCCAAAAACGTACCTTATATTTTTAAATTTTTTGAAGTCCCCGTTCATAAGTTCCAATAGCCTTATATCAGCGTTTTCATAAAAAATGTTTTAAAACACACACACTCTACAACACTAAAAAAAAGAATAAAATTCGTTTGAAATGTTCAAATCTATAGACAAAAAAATAGCATAGAGGAGATGAGAACTGAAGTGAAACAGGCTCACCTGTTTCGAAAATTTAAATTGATAACTCATGGGCCTCTGACCTAGACGGCAGTACATGGCAAAGGGAAAAATGAGCTTCTATTTTAATTTTCATAGAAAAAAATTTGAATGCTGAAAAATTTTACAATAAGAAAAAGAATGAGAGTGATGAAGAATTCTGTTCTCGTTCCCACTCTTTCAAACATTCACAAAGTTTCAGTGTTCCCTTTCTCGTTCACAACATTTTCTAAATAAATTAGTGTTCCCTAGGCATCCCCGTTTCCGTTCCAAATCGTTCTTTCAGGACTGGTGGAATGTTCAGCATATAAATAGAACTGCTTAGGATATGACAAAGTTTTCATCTTTGACTATATACTAGATGGATCGAGTTACGTGTAGAACTGCAGTATAACATTATATGCATCAGAGTCGGAACACTCTTTGCAATTTTATATCTTGCGCATGCCCAAAGCTCTTTATCACATTCGTATTATTCTCATTTTAGGCGATACTATCGATGTCCCGTAGTCGTACTATTAGCGCGAAATAAATTTGCGCATGCGCATTTATAATTTAGTCACGAATGTTCTGAAAAAATCTGTGTAATGTATCACCGCTGTTGAGTTGGCATTTGCTTGTTGCTAGCTCGGTCCATCTGGTAAATAGTCAAAGGTTTTTATAGACTGGGTGTTTCACCACAATGAGACTGCTTTCATACCACGTGCAGGGCAATTCCTGTGACGCCCGTGTATAATAGTTCGCCTACTCTGATTTCTGAAGGGGCTAAAATGAAACTTCGATTAGCTATTACAGACTACCTGATTGGGGAAGGGGAGGTCGGGGGAGGGTAAGGTCTTTAAATCATTGCGTTTAAGACCATTTGTGTTCACTATTCATCTGGCAAATATCCAATTTTTTGGTATAAACATATTAAGTACATTTTGAGAGTAAGCAAAAACCTGCTTTTTGAGGAAATTTCCTTTTTTGTCTCACACGCGCAGTGCCGGTGGGTGTTCATGAAATAAGCTCAAAATTGAGTGAGACACTGTTCTTAACAATTTGAAAAGGATACTTTTGTATTTTTTTTTTTTTTTTTGATAAACCTTAAAATGATGGATCACTCTAATTTTGAAAGGGGATGGAGAAGAAGCAAATTACTCAAATGTTTTGTTTTCGATCTCATATGAAAGAGTGAGTCACAGACACTAATATATTCAAATTTCAATCTTCCAAGAGCATGTGGAAGGAATTAGAGCGAAAAACACCTTTTTGAGGGAGTTTTGAGTTATTAAATTTCTTACATATTCCATATCTCCTCACCAAATCAACCTATAGAGGTCAATTTGGGTCAAAATATATCCAAAATGGCAGATTTAAAAATTTGAGTAGAGATTAAGGAGCTTCAAATCGGCAAAAATGTAATTAATATGAACTCATGTGATTATTGGGATGGGAAGTATACTATATTCCAAATTCATCTTCATTCTTCACGGATGAAATTGGAGGGGAGAAGGATTGGTTATCAGCCTGAAAATGTACCGGGGGTACACAAGAGGCCAAAAATTTTTCATTATGGTGTCATATGATAAAATGAGCTCGAATAACTAACCTATTCTGATTTTAGCTTCCCAAGTGAATTTGTATTGGAGTTGGAGCAAATGTTTTTTGGAGAGAAAATTGCATTATAATTTTTTTCACGCCATTCAAGGCTGTCTAGGTAGCATTTATCATCCAACGTATGGAGTAGGGGATGGATTGGAGAAGATAATTTTTTGTTTGCGAATTTAATAGATAAATACCACTTTACCCATCATTTTCCCGATTTTTTCGTCATTTCTTCTCACCTACCTCCTCCATGTCCAATGATTTGTTTGTCAAAATTACATTACATGAACTACATTTTGGCACATCCAGCATATTTTTATCTATCGAATCAAAGTTTTCAATCCTGTCGCCTTCGGGAAGTAAGGTAGACAAACTATTATGCACGAATATTGTAGAAGTTGCCTTATATGTTTTATGAAAGAGGTTTCATCGACGTGAAACACTCTGCATATGAAGGTATGTACGGAAAGTACTGACTTATCACAGCTAGGAAGGTCTCCAATTAGGACAATTTCAATACTACATTTTAGAATTCTTTTCGTAGAATACAAAAATCTTGTCAAGTTTTGGACCACCATGAAAAAGACAACCTACCTAAGGTATGTTAAAAAACATGACAGTACCTTACTACTAATTTTTAGTGAAGACATGCACATATAATATAGACATGGGCCAATCAACTACATATAAAAAAAACTTGAATGAAGTTGAGGTCTCATTTTCCAGGCTCCTACGCAATTTGGTATGCTGCTATAGTTGAGAATTTCGGGAAAACCTCAGCTAAAAATACGTCAGTTACTTGCTTACAATAGGAAATTAGGCTGACAAGTATTTACATACGTTGAGAGAATTTTCTCAACTACGTTTAAAATATTCCAGTCATGAACTAATTAATGTCACGTCGCTACGGATACTACAATGCGTCCGAACTACGTTTAAAATGTATAAACGCGTCAAAATATCAAACATCTTCGATTACGAATAAGCCGCCGTACCATACATATGTATAAGAACACAACGTGACACATCTGAGACTAATTACCACAGTGAAAAAAACCGCCGTTGCTCACCAATAATTCCAACGATTGTAATAACGGTCCAGAAGCCGAGACTGTATCGCCAACGCTACCACTACCTCTCGTATATGTAAATTTCGTTCCAGCCGCATCGAATACACCGCTTGGGCTTTGCAGCCAGTCGCCATTCAACACGTAGGTACCATTTGTATACCGTAAAGCTGAAAAAACCCTTTGTAGTATTTTTCACACGTCAATAGCTAAATATACGACAAAAGATCGAATCCTCTTACCGATTAAATTATTGGTTTTTTTCATCTCGACGATAGAAAGATTGCAAGCATATTGAGGTATCTCTGTAATATAATTGTACCCAGAGACAAGGTGCGGTCTGGTGAAGAGTCCTGATATTAGTCTACACGTCGAGTTATCACCGCCACAAACTCCACACACATCGTACCTTTGACCGCCAATTACTCCATCGCAGCCAACATACTAGTGAAAAAAATTCCCCTTGCATTACACATAGGTAACCAACGCCCTATACCCTAGATAACAATCTAATACATCTGACACGAAAATTTTCGTTTCGGTGGATTTATAATTAAAATATCAAACAACGTGGGTTGCATAGCGCCTCGAGCGTTATTGATTGTAATTGTTTTAATTTCCTACGCAATCATCGGTTATCGACCATGTCGCTAAAAGTAAATAATTCCTAATTAAAGTTACATTACGAAGCCGGTTTAACGGGATTTAATTAAGATGTAAATACACAACAGGACCCCCGCAGATCCTATTGTTTCGCGGTTAACCGACTTCGCTATCTACTGTATGCGTTTGGATTTTCTTCCGTGGTATACGGTTTTTTATACGTGTATTTACGCGTAATCGTGAACGCTTATAAAATTAATGATTATAAGAACAGCACTAGTTTCTTTTCACTTCTCACTTGTCAGCTTTACACTGCATATAGTGATGGAAAATAGACCATATTGATTCAAAAAGCGGTTTTTTGTTTATTGGAACAATTGAGCAATGAACAGAGCGGAGAGAATCAGAATTGGCCCAGAGACAATAATTTTTGGACCTTCATTTTCATCAAATCTCCAGAAAATTTTTCAAGAATTGCCTATCAACATTAGTTGAATCTAAAATTAAGATTTCCGCATCCTCTCAGAAACCCTGGGTCAGGGGCAATTTGCTACCTTTCTCTTTTGATCCAAACAGTGAGGTTCACTAGAACATAATCTTCATGATTTAAGAAAAATTCTTTTCTGAGTAGGACAAGGGGAAGGACAAAGACATTGAAATGAAAGTTAAAAAACAAACACACGAAGGTTCGAGTCGTCCATTAGAAGTATTTTGCACCCTACTCTGAACACAAGTTCACTGAGAGGAATCCCTAAAAAATTAAGTTACCTTTGACTCGAAGCTTAGATAGTTAATAGTCTTATTTTTTCGTGAATGAAACCTCTTATGTACCTCGAGTGCTCAAATTTTATAAATTATGAAAGTTACGCTATCGCAAATTTGGGTATGCAAATACAACATACTTTATTCAGCGTACATTGTAATTTTATCTCATAAAAAAACTTCATAACCGTTCACGGGTTTGCTAAACACATTTCAAAACTATTCGTACAGGTCTCGAGACATCAAGCGATGAGCCTATTCCTTTCTTATAACGAGAAATAATTACATTACATATTTTTACTTATTGTGAATCGATTCTAGTAATCGACTTAGCGGAATAAGAACAATAATTGCGAATCTAAGTACCTCGAAGTCATAAAACATCATTTTTCATTCCGCATTATAATCATAATATGAAAAAATGAGAAAATTAAAGTTCTACCATTATCCAAAAACCAAAAGTCACACAAGGTCTAAATCATGAAAAACACGCAAAAGGTACACAACCACAAACATCATCATCACAACTAATACTGATAATTTCCTAGCCGCGCACCAATATTTATAAACATGAAACTGGCATCCCTACCCGTTGAGGCTACTACTCCCACCACAATGTGAGCGCGCATCGTGATGTAATGTAGTAGGAGTGGCCTTCGGATATACCCGTTACGCGAGGCGAAAATACACGAACACTAATCGCTGTTTCACGAATTAAATACTTAGGCAACTAAAGAGAGAAGGCTTTTCGACTAATTTTCAGCTAAAATTTATATTTCTACAAATACTCAAGCTGTTTCGTGAATGGTAATTAATATTTCATTAGGAGATAAAACTCGTTGATTACTGCCAAGTAAATACTTATGCATGGGTTGAAAAGTCAAGTGAGACAGAAGTAAGAGCACTTGAAGTAGACCATGGTGAAACTGAATTAATGATTAGAAGTGAAGTCTGAGTCAACTTTCTGAGAAAACTTTGGAGCTAGGGCAAAACTTGAGTCCTTTAATATCGGCGGAAGCAACTTGTGAGTCACGATTTTACAACTCAATGCATTCCAAATTAAGATTACACATCTACCATTACAAAAGTATAATGATTTCTTTTAGAGTTAACGTAGAGTCAGAAGTCTGAATTGGACAGTTAAAATTAGTTTTGAAAATTGTTACGAAGTCATTAAAGCCGGATCAATATTTTTGTGAACTCAGGAGTCGAAGTGTAGTCTAAATAGAGTTTTGAAGTTTGCCTTTATCAAAGGGCGGAAGCGAAAGAATCCAATTTTCTTGTCAACTCGAGGGTTAAATTACAATATGAGTCAGAATCATGTTTCGAGAATTGCTTGAGTATAAAGAGTTAAAAGTGGGAAGTTGATTTTTCCGTTGACTTAAGAGTCGTATCGAAGGGAGTCAGGGAGTCGATTTTTTCGTTGACTCAAATCAATATAAAGTTGGGAGTTAAGGTTTGGAAAATTGTTTGCGAGCCCAGGGTTGGAGCACTGATTATTTCTGTTGACTAAGGAAGTGAAATGGAGACTGAGTCGATGAGTTGACCATTTGAATTTGGATTAAAATCGGTCCAAAAGGACGGCTCATCAAACTCTGAGAAAGGCTTAAAGAGCCTCAAATAGTTGAAATTTGAAAAAATGGGCTCATGAGATTTATACGAGCGTGAAGTATTATATATCTTGAATTAAACTTCTTGAGTTATTTTAGGGAAATATGAATTCTACAGTTTTGGAAGTGTGGCTAGTGAGTATGAAGAAGTTAACATTGTCTGCAAATGTAAACAAGTCCCAATTAAAAACTCAGCTCCAGCGATGTAGCATGACTGCTTACGTGTTTTTTTTCCTTTTTATTATTTGAATGAAAAATACAAGAGTTTTGAACCTTATGCCATATTTTTGCACGACAGTCCCCATTTGCAAGACCGCTTAGCCAAATGAAGGACTTTTTTGAGACTTGTAGAATCTTGCAGAACTGTTAGACACTTTATACAAATATCGTCAGATTCGGAGTAAAAATTTTTTCGTTGATTACGAAGTCAAACAATTGAATTAAGATCCGAGTCAAATTTTTAGCTGACTTCAGATCTTTGTTCATAACAAATTAATTTTAGAAAGATGAGTTCGAGCCCAGTTTAGAGAATTGCTCGAAAGTCAACATTATTTCGTTGACTCATGATAAATTCTTCCGTTGACTTAGCCTCTAGAGTCAACTTTTTCATAAACTACGAAGTCGAACAACCAAATTGAAGTCTAAAGTTGACTCACAAGACTCGCAATAAATTTTGCGTTGACTTGGAGTCTATTTTTATGTCGACTTAGGAGTGAACTTTTTTGTAAACTATGGAGTCGAGCAACAAAGTCGAAGTTCAATGTTAACTCGGGATCAATTATTTCGTTGATTCATGATAAACCTTTTTGTAAACTACAGAGTCGAGCAACGGAATCGAAGTCCAAAGTTAACTCGGGATCAATTATTTTGTTGACTTGGAGTCCACTTTTTTGTCAATTCAGAATGAATGTTTTCGGTGATTAAGAGTCCATTTTTTCATCGACTTGGAGTCAACTTTTTTTTTGTGAAATTCGGAGTTAGGCAATGGAGTCGAAGTCCGAAGTCAACTCAAGATCAATTTTTTCGTTGACTCAGATTCCATTTTTTTGTTGACTCAGGGTCAACTTTTTCGTTGACATAAAGTCAACTTTTTCGTTGACTATGATGTTAAGCGACGAAATCGAAATCTGAATCAAATTTTCAACTGACTTCAGATAGGTACCTATTGTTTATAAAAAATGTCTATCAAAAGTCACATTTTTTTGTTGACTCCGAGTCAATTTTTCGTTGGTTCCTAATTTCATAGTTCTTTTTAAATTTTCTACGTTCCATGTTCATTTTTTTGGAGAATTTTAACATGAATTTGATAAAAAGACGAAGCAGGGAAAACATGTGAAGCTTGAGGTATAGATATTTATGAAAAAATACATCTGTATTAGCATCTTTCCATTAATTTTTTTTCAATATAATTTTTCTTTGAATTTAAAAATTTTTTTCTCTCGTCCAACTTTTTCAATACAAATAGTTATTTAACAAATATCAATTTTTTAATGTTTCATTTCGATAATTTTTTTTTCATTTGCGGTTCTAGAAAAAAATACGTAAATTTTGGATTTTTTCCATCTTTCATTAAAGAGTGATTCTCACAGATGAAATGACAAAAAAAATTTGCAACACATCATAAGATTACTTCGACAACTTGCCTTTTACTGGATCAGTATTCATTTAACCCATAATCTTCTAGTCAACTTATTCGCAATCGACAATAAATATATCACTAAGGAGCTGCCGTATTATGCGTTTAATATCTCCATATAGGCTTACTAATGCGGTATCTAAAAAAGAAAGACAATAATGCGTACGCTATCCACCCAGATGTTCGCGAAGCGGCATGTTCCTTTTAACATGAACCGCCTCGAGAAAGCTCATAAATCTTTATCCCATTAAATAACCGTTTCGTGAATAATATGATAAACTTTATAAATTAATTTCTTTCGGTATATCTACGCCACCACCATGGACACATCGTATATCGATACTTATGTGTCATTTTCGACACTTTATTTGCCTTTTTTTCCAAACTCTTAATAATCACGATGTAATCATCGGATTCACGAGAAATTTCGTAATCAAGCACTGTGATTAGACGAATTCATACGACCGGGTAACTTATAACGAACGACTGCGGGCAGGAATTAGAAGTACATAAATACGAAACGCTTTTAATGTGTAGATTTGTTTGTAAAAGCGTGTCCGGCGATCGTTATTAAAACGTATATTATTAATTTAGCTGGAAGATATATGGTATATGAGTTGTTACGTATCTGGGACCTTTTATTCGCTTGATAAGTTGAGATATTAATAACGGATGTCTGCGTATTTCTTTATCCGTATACGAGGAAAATGTTTCCTAATTTTCATCAGACTGTACTCATTACGAGTCTAATTTCATTCGACAACACTATCATATTCCTCTTTCCATGTGAAACCTTTGTCGTCATAACCGGTTCGATGTAAATGCATCGTTTGAACGAACTACTAGACTCCCTAGTACATTCCCAAGTCCGCAATATGCGTCGTTAACAAACTCGCAAATGCATTTCGATCGTAAAAAAGCCACCAGCGCTAATGGATACGAGGCTTCGTAATGCGCTTGTATCAATTATATAGGCAGAGCTTCCTAAATTACATCTCGACTCGAACGAGTGTACTCGCTGATACACCTATTATCGATCTCGCGATCGCTATTCCGGAATCCCAACGATGACGTACGGGTATTGAAAATAGTGGCCACAGGACACGCGGTAGCGTTAATTTATCACCCTTAATCGCGTTAAATAAAGCGTAACTGTGTACAAATAAAAACGTAGCTATTTGAATTTTTACACGAACGTTAAAACAAGTACATCGAAGTCACACCCGCGTACCATCGCCAAAGATTGATGGCTATCACGCCGACGCATCGTACAAAGATAAATACACTCACCAACACCGGTACCAAAGCGTAGCAAATCCACAGCTTCAAGATCATTATTGAAAACCACTTCGACGATTCCAAAAATTCGATATCATTTGTAAATTTAGCTCATACGGTTTACACGTATAGCGAAGCAACTATATAGTCCATTATACCCGCCAGCCTGTATACACGTTAGTTTTCTGGAAACATTTTACACCTATCAATGCCAAGCCAACACTGTCGACGATGGCGTTTCATTCGTTTACTATTTTTACAATTATTACGGAATAAATTACAATTTCTTTCTCGAAATTATCTTAATGCCGATTCCGTTTCGAGGCAGTTTGACAACTAGGTCTATAAATTAAACGGAATTTACAAATGCTTGGAATTTAATTCAATTTTAGAATCGATAATTATTTATTCGCGGTCGTAATATGGGTATTTGGAATTTTACATATACCTATATTAAAGATAAGATATTAAATAGAGTCGATAAATGGTGGCCTAATGTAAGCAATGAATGTTGAGGAAAAAGTGAAAAGTAATTTATAACATCATCTTATTTCAATTTTTAATACCAAGCATACAGGGTGTTCCGCGAATGGATGACTTTAATGAGGGGCTGATAGACCAGACCTAGCACATTAATGTTGTAATGGTTTAGTTGTCTCAAGTGATGAAGGGGCAGAAATATAAAATAATGAAAAATATTTTTTTTGAAAATTTTTATCTCCTCATCAAGGCTAGATAATGATGAACTGTTTGAGTTAAAATATAGAAAGTATTGTGTAGTTTTACCAGTAAAAAAATGGTAGCGTTTGAAAAAGGTAGTTGTGAAAATATGAGGATATTAGCATCAAAAAAACCGCGATAAAAAAAGGAATTTATTTAGTTTTTCCATTGCCTTATCAAGTTCTTCCTTTAAAAATTGCTTGATTATAGGAAAAATTTAGCTAACAAAATTTGATAGGTTGGCGCCTCTACATAGCTTTGATAACGAAATAAATTAAAAAATTCAAATTTTCATTTTTAAGAAATTATTTTCGACCAAAATTTACAAGAAAAAAAACAAAATTTTTAGTTTTTGTAAATAGTTTTCAAAATTATTTAATCAAAGTTGACTTCAAAAAAATTTTCATGATAAGAAATGTATATCCTACAAAATGTGGAGGGAAGGTGTAGAAATTTTCAAATTAATTTTTTTGAAAACGAACACGGTTCCAGGCTACAAATTCCATTCAACTTGACCGATGTCTTCAATAATGATCTATTCCACAGAATATAACCACTCCACTCACATACGTGCGTCCCTGGCCGCAGCTGGAGCACATGGCGCACAAGAAAAAAAAAAAACACAAAATTTTTTTCAAATTTTTTATCTCGATATCAAATTTACCGGTGGCCCTAACCTACCAAGTTTTTTTTTTTTGGTGGGGGAGGGGCATATTTAACATCATTGGGAAATTTTTTTTTTTTAAGGAGTTCCTAGATTAGATAATTTCTTGACTTATTTACGAAAAAACCAAAAATCAACTTTTTTTTGGTTTTTGGCACTAATGTCTTCATATTTCTTCACTCAATCCCTATTCCAAAAATATTATTATGGATAAAATTTCATTATATGCTCGAAACTTTGGCATCAACTCTACATATTCATTATTTATATGAAAAAAAAAAACTTAAAGATAGAAAATTTTCGATTTATTTTGATTTTCAAAGCTATGGAGAGGGGTATCTGTCATATTTTATGAGAGATTCATTTTTATAATCAAACAATTTTTAAAAAGAAATCATGATGAGACAATATTTGTAATGTTATTCACTAAACGCAAAGAAATTACGTTTTTTATCGGGTTTTTTGATACCTACTTGTCTCATCATATCTCCCCACTTAGCCCTTCCAACATCACCATTTTTTCATCAATAAAATTACACTATATTTTTCACACTTAGTGCAAACAGCATATCACTACCTGCCTCTGATGACAAGATGGAAATTTTCAATGTTGCCAACCACCAAGATGAAAAAATATTTTTCAATATTTTATATATAATTTATATTCCTGTCTCTTCATCACTTGGAGCAAGTAAACTATTGTAACATTGATGTACTACATCTAGCCTATCACCCCCCCCCCCAAAAAAAAAATAATAATACAAAAATATTATATATTAAATCAAAAATAATAATAATTAAATTTAAATTATTAAATAAACATAGAGTAAAAAATGTTATATAAATTATATCTAAATATTCAATTAAAAATAAAATTAACAAATTAATAAAACAAAAATCAATACTAAATCCAGAAACTAATTCGATTTAATCCCTTCATTTAAATAGGAGTCCTATAGTATTAAAATTTTGGTTTAAAATACCACATCTCATGTGTTCTTTTTTTTGAAACCCTTGCAAGGTAAAAATCGTACCAATTTATTTTTTTAAATACCCAAAATAAAAAAGAACTAAACCACTCAAATTTTAAAATAAACTAAATTTTTTTGTATTTACATAACAACATAAGACTTGTTGATAGAAAACATTTGAAATCGCTCAAAAATCAAGTTTCTGGACAGCTTATATGACAGTTTTTTTTATGATTTTTTTATCTTTTTTCGATGTTTATTTAACTTACTTACTTTTTTTACTTTTTTTCTTTAACGTGCTGTGTACAGCTACGGGGCTAGAGGCACGGAAAAAAAATTTAGATTGACTTTAGAAGGTTAATGCGTGAGAGAAAGGTGAAAACAGTATTTACAATGTGTGGATCGTCACGAAGGATGTCGGGTAAGGAGGATGGAAGGTTGAGTGTTGTGCGGGTAGAGGCATACAACGGGCATTGAATTAAAATGTGGAATACGGATTGAATAGTATTGCAGGTGGAACATATTGGAGGTGAGGATTTTGATATTATGTAAGAATGTGTGAGGTTGGTGTGGCCAATACGCAACCTACAAAGGGTTACTTCTTCACGGCGATGGTTACGAAGTGAGGTGGACCATAGCCCCGTAGCTGGTTTAATCCGACGCAGTTTGTTAGTCTGAGATTGATCAGACCACCACTTGGCATATATGACGCGCAATGAGGATTTTACAGCATTCTTAAGATCCATAGATGGTGTTTGAATGAGTGGAATTGGGAACATTACAGCTGCCTCCTTTGCTGCGATGTCGGCAAGTTCATTTCCTCTTAGTCCTCTATGGCCAGGTATCCACGCGAGCATGATTTTGACATTAGAACGAGTGATCATAGTTGCTATATCTTTCGCGATGGGATGCTGGGTTCGGCAACGATAAGCGCGGATAGAATGAAGCGCGGAAAGCGAGTCAGAACATATTACAGTATCGATTTTTGATGTTTTTTTTAATGTTTTTTTATTTACTGATTTTTTTTTTCATTTAAAGAATTTTTTTTTTAATTTTTCATGTTTTTGATTTTTTGATTTTTGAAAAATTTCTTCCTTTTTGGGGATATTTTCAGTATATTTGAGCTTAATTTGAGATCTACAATTTCTGTGCTTTTTAGTTAAGAGCTCTGGTAGAATAAAAAAAAAAAGAAAAAATGGAAAAAAAAATTAAACTCTTCTCAACTGAATACTCCTTCAAAAGCCATCATTAGCGCAACTCTCAACTCAAGGACACTGAATTTTATCATATGAAATCATATAATAAAATTAAGAACTCTCATTCACCTCAACAGATTTTGAAACCTTACAATCTTTCTTATTCTCACCAAAACCTCTTGAATAATTGATTTTGAAATATTACGTACCACTTGACCTTCATGAAGAGGTTAGTCTATATTCAACAAATTTGAACTAATGGAACTTCTCATATTCAACATCTCGCCCCCTCCTCTCGGTTCCTAAGATAAAAGTAATACTTTTAAAATATGTTACAGAAATTTCCTGAAAGTATTTCATAATGATGTTGAAGAAGGATACAGCAACCTGTTGTGGCTTTCCTGCAAATTTCATTGTCCATAAATTCTATAAGGTATATTTTCACAAATTTAGAAATATCCTTAATTTTGAACCGAGACAAACTATGTTCAATTTTTACTCATGAGGGTTCCCAAATGTCACAGTTTTGCTTCTGAATGAGATCATTTCGATTTTTTACGAAGGAATAGTAAAATTGGGACAGAAAACGATTAGGAACATTGAAAATAATCCAAAAACCAAAAGGGATCTCGTATTGTTGAACTGGGTCTCAGAAATGTAACATTAAATCCAACAATGAGAGTGCTGTATAATGCTATTGTGTCTACTGTCTATGTACATATATATAATTATACAAATTTATGAGCATAAAGTTTTGGACTTGGATTCTTCTGAGTCTGAAATGTAAAGAAACAAGACCCCACCTTAGCACAATACCATTTTAAAAAAATAAGAAGTTCAGCTCGATCTTACGAATTCGGATAATTATTAAAATACTGGTTAAGAATCAAATAAATGAGTCTTTCGAGCTTTCAAGGGAAGAAGAAAAGAATGGCGTAATTTAAGAGCGTACATAATCCCATTAGAAAGGTCATTATTCAATTTATGGTCATAGTTGAAAAAATGCATATCTACACCATAAATATGAATTACCACGGTTGCAAAAACTTGCAAATTAATTTATCCATTATTAACCAACGACGAGATTCCATTAATTAAAAAGAACTCACGCGAGTATATTTATCACCCATTGGAGACACCAATGCGTAAAAAATCCTATTCGTGGACTCGTCTCGTCGTACATTTCACATGCAACGTTCACAATGTATTCCCTCATTCTACGATGTATGTAAATAAATCGGCGCGAAGGATTATCGCACTTTTGTTTTATTCTCGTCATACCACGCACGTTCGTTTCAGCTTATCTGTTTACATAATTTTTAGCCTTTTACACGACGAGTACTCGAGACAACATACAATACAGTACCGAGGCCGGTAAATAATATTTACATAAAATGATTATTAAAACATTTCGGAGTTCGGAGGCGACTCTCGCTGAGAGTATAACGATAACGAGTCTAAAGTATAATGGTTCTCGTTCACACGCCAACATCTTCACTATAAAATTCAATTTATACTCGTATAAGAGCCGTTGATAAATTACACCTTACAATATTCCTCGAATTTACTCCCTACGTACCTTGTACTCGGTGACCGAAAATCATACCGCGGTAACTTCGTTTCCTTTACAATACTGGATTGATGCCAGATCGTACTTCGCGACGCGATATTACGACTTATTAAAAAATATACGATTAATTAACTCCGCCTCACGCTTTCGCTCAGCTAGACAAATTATTTTGTTATACAAATATTCGAAGAATGACCCCCTTCCTGCCAATACGATTTTCTGTTTCCTTGAGCACTCTGTCGAGTTCATTTGCTTATTATAAATATCCCATTTCAAATTATTATTGGCTTCTAGTAATTAAGAATTCGAATTTTTTGAGTTTATTTTCAAAACGAAAAGAGCGTGTAAATTTTCATAACCGTAGAAGATTAAATGAATGAAACAGAACAAAGGAGTCGTACTGCTAAGTCGTTATATGTAATTTGGATACACCAGTGAACCACGAAACACAAATATGATTCATTGAAATTTTTTCCCGGTAATATAGACAACGCTCTTAACATACCTCCTTTATCTTTCAGTAACACTTTTTTTATAGATAGTAAGAATTTACGTAGGAAGAACAGAAAGAGAAAATTGTTAATTTTTTACGAATTTTTCGAACATGTTTTGTTTTATTAATCATTTTTTGAGGATATGAATATCTCATACTTTCAGGTGTTATGGCTCCTTGATTGACATTTCTCCCAAGCATAGCGCCGTCGGGTATTCATGAAATTCACTCAAAATTTGGTGAGAGACTCTTCTTGATAATTTAAAAAAGGTACTTCTTAGTTTTTGCGAAAAAACCTCAAAATGAGAAATCACTCAAATTTCGAGGGAGGCTAGAGAAGGGGCAAATAACTCGACATTTCTGTTTTTGACCTCATGTGAAAGAGTGAGTCACAGACACCCATATTTCTAAATTTCAGCCTCCTAAGTGCATTCGGAGAGGAGTTAGAGCGAAAAACAGCTATTTGAGTGAATTTTGAGTCATAAAGTATCTTGAATCCTTCATATCTCCTCACCAAATCAATTTAGAAAGGTCAAACTTTGTGTGTGAGGTTAATTGGTGATCAGAATATAACCTCCTGAATTTGGGTCAAAACTGATCCAAAATGGCGGATTATCAAAATTTGAGGAGAGCTCGAGGAGCCTCAAATTACTGAAAATGTATGTAATATGTACTCATATGATTATTGAGAATAAGAAGCATACTATATCCCAAATTCACCTTTACACATAATATTGGAGGGGAGAAGTTTCGGTTATCGAACTCAAAATGTGCTGAGGTTACATGAATAATCGAAAATTTTTTACTGTGGTGTCATACTCCATACCTCCTCACTAAATCGAACTAGAAAGGTCAAACTTTGTACGTAGGGTTAGTTGATGACCAGAGTATGGGCTCTTAAATTTGATTCAAAATAGATCCAAAATGGCGGTATATCAAAATTTGAGTAGAGATTGAGGAGCCTCAAATTATTAAAAATGCAATTTATATGAACTTATGTGATTATTGGAGATGAGAAGCATATTATATTCTAAAATCACCTTCGCAAATTATACTGGAGGGGAGAAGGACTGGTTATCGCCCTTAACATGAGACGAGAGGTACCTGAGAGGTTAAAATTTTTCATTATTGCGTCATATGATGAAATGAGCCGAAATTGAATGAAAATAAAAACTGGTATGTAAATGGAGATAAATAGGCAAAAAAAAAATTTTTTTAATTCATCTTTATATTTCACGAAAAATTCATAAATTTAAATTCCATGTAAACAGGATTAAAACTGGAGAAAAAATCTGGACTCAAAGTTCCTCTTTCTATCCACGACATTCTCCTTACCTGTTCAAACTTCTTTACTCATCATTCCTACTTCTCCTTTCCTTCTTCTCTTGAAGGAACCCTTCTTAACAATAACGCAAAAAAATTCATCATCTTTCTTGTATGATATGATTTCTTCACCAAGATCTGACCTCATTATACTCGTGCCTCTGGGCTCAGTTGCAGCATACGCCGCGTGAAAAAATTGATAACTCAAATTTCAAAAGAATAAGCAATTATTACACGTTACTCCTATTCCAAACATCTCAATTCTTCTAAAAAACTTTAAATCTGCTTCAATAAATATTCTCAAACCTTACTTCATGACTGTTGCGATTAGCGACATTGCCAATGAGAGGTTCTAACCGGACAGAGCGCGAGTTTCTTGTTTCAATTCTAAATTTATTCAACCGCACATATTTGGTTTCAAAAAATTGGAAAAATTTCAAAACAAAATATTATCATACATTTTTATTTTTATTTTTTCTTAAATCAAATAACATGGAAAAATGCTAAAAAAATTATCTTTCAAATTTTGACTACTTTTTACTCCCCTACCGCTATCAAAATTTTAAAAATTTTGTAATTTTCAAAAAAGCGATATTTTGAGCAATTAAAAATTGTTTTATGTCCGAAGTCATTTTGTCTTTCAATGAAAGAAAAATATTTTAAAGGTAAATTTTCTGTAAATTTCGGAAGTTTAAATCATTTTTTATTTTTTTTTCAAAAAAAAAAAAAAACAACAACAACAAATAAATGATAAATGGCTGGTTCATTGGTCGTGTGCACAACACGAACTCAGCTAGTAGGGGTTTCAAAGTCCGAACTTGTTCATGCTAAAATATCTATATGAAGTAATTTTGAAGAAATACTATAATTATGTTGGAACCCTTGCGAGGTGAAAATCGAGCATATTTTCCATCTTGAGTCCAAAATACCCAAAGTGTATACACAACCAATAAATTACCCATTTATCCTTCGTTTTTTAAACTAACCCAAAGTTTTGAACATTGAAAAAAATTGGCTGCCAACATTTTTTTCAGCCTTAGGATGCTAAAATATGAAATTAGAACGTGAAAAATTTTTAATTACAATAAAATTCTTGTTCTGGAAAATTTCAACATTTTAAAACCTTCGACTTCATTTTAGGAGGTCTAAAAATTGAATCAAGAAGCTGAAATTTTTATGACGTCCTTTCAAGGTCAATTTAGCAACTATTATGACCCTACACCTTCACTTTTTGAAAAAAAAAAAAAATACGAAACATGGCCTATCTCGTTCAACACAAAATATATTTTCTAATCACAGTTCAAAATTTATAGGAAAACTTTTCAGTATGTTCAAAAACCAAAGTTGTTCCGTAACAAGATCGAGTACAGAAATATAAAAAAAATTCTACATTGCAAAAAAGTGAAGTGAGAGGGCTCAAAACTCCACATATGCTTCGAACAATTTCTAAGAAAGGCTAAATGCCTTTCACAAGGTCTAAGTTTAATGAAATTTGCATCACGTGATAGTTTAAAAACCAAGTGAAAATCTTCTCTTGGGTTAGACCTCCTTCTTTATTTCTCTTTTCAGGGCCCAGAAAATACATTTTTTCACCGGATGAAAAATCTAAAAAGAAAACTCTGTATATCTTTTTAAAAAATTATGCTATCCTCAAAATTTCAGACCTCTACTAGATATCTTCATACCCTTTTCGATTGTCGTAAATATCTTATACGAGCATACACAATACATAAATCTAAGAACTTTCGGCTATATGACATTTTTTATTCTAAAAATACAGATACCCAACTCTCAGCGCTCCTTAGACCCCCGTTTAAAAAGTATCATCTAAATAGCCGAAAAAATCAACTAAAGTTGAACAGAAATAAAAACAAAAATCAAAAAATAAATCAAAACAAGTAATTGAAAAAAATTCCTATTGTGAAATAATTATAAATTTTAATTCGAGACGAAGAAGAATAAAAAATAAGAATGAATATTAACCTAATGTTGAAAACTAAACATTCAAAGTAATAAGTGATCAAAAAAAAAAATGAGAGATGTAATTAAAAAAAATAGATAAAAATTTTTGTTGAAAAAAATTTTAATGCATTAAATTTGACTTTTTATGAAAAAATTATTAATTAAAATTTCAAAAAAAAAAAACGATTAAAAATGAAAATTAAAGAAAAGTTGAAATTCAAAAAAAAAAAAAAAAAAAACTGAAAACAGAATAATAAAAACAAATAAAATAACGATGAATAAACTGTTGAAAAATTCAAAAGTATAAAATTTATTTTTGCGGAAAAATTAAAAATTAAAAGCTGAAATATTAACGAATAAAAACCAAAAAAAATCAATATTCAAAATAAAAAATAAAAATAAACAAAAACGAAATAAAAATCCACCACTAAAAAATTCAACTCCTTCGCAAAAAATTCACCAATCGAAAAACTAAAAACTAACACAATAACAAAGTTCAAAACACAACTTTTCATTCGACGAAAACTCCACATCGAAAATGAAACTCGTCGGTAAGGCAAAACGTATACATAATTTATCCCATTTCTCATCTCCATTAAAAAAACCCCCTTCGTAAACAAAAAGCTGAAATTTCAACCGTTCGAAAACAACTTTCAGTGACGCGACTTTTCTTTTTTCACACGCACAAAAAACGTACTTCGGTGACTTCGAATGCTATTTTCTCCTTAACAGAAACGTTCGCAACGTGAAAAACGACGAGGAAAATTGCGAGGTAAAATTAACGCAGGAATAGAAAGAAAAACAGAATATAATATGAGGTAGTTTCTCATTTCGAATACCGTTCATTCAGCTGTACTTAAGTTCCAAGTCGAATTGAATTGTTTTCAATTCCCATGGCTTCTTAGACAAATAAATGATACCTTTTCATTGCTGGGGCGTAGTTCAAAGAGATTTTTTTTATTTCGTAAATTTATAATATATGGAATTTATTTTAAATAAAATTTCTATGCGACAGGGAGGAAAGAGGTGAAAGAAAAATCGATATATCGATACTATATTTTTCACAAATCGATATAATACCTCACGCTTACCACAATCTTCGTGCTGTAGATATGCCTTTTATAAAAATAATTATCATAAATAAAACCTCCGTAAATATTTCAAAACTTCGCCAATTACTTCGGCCCATACGGTCGATAATTTTATTAGCATTAAAATGGCAATTTCCACGCTTTCTCGCACCTAATAAATAAAACATAAGGACAGTTGGCGAATAAATTTAATAACTAGTCGCATATTGGCGATAAAAAGCTAGTAAACATCGAGACCACATAATTCCCCAAAATATAGGTACTTACTAAACTACTACAAAGTATCGTAAAAATGTTAATTTCTAAATTAACCGCTTCGAATTAATAACGACTGAAATAAATTCCTAAATTATCGCAAAACTCACCTAAATTGTCAAACTGCTCTGGTACAACCCCCTCCTTTAAACTGATGGCCGTAATATAGTAAAAAACTTACCAAATTTCGAGAAAAATTAATCCTGCTTATTTACGAACGAATGAGAAAAATTCGAATCATACTTCAGCATCGATGGAATAAAAAATATTTTCACAAATCGCGTAAATTTCGAGCTTCGTTTTGGAACCCAACGAAGACCTACTAGCGCTCGTCGATGGTAACGTAAAACTTGATCAGGCATAGAATTAAAAGAGCGTGATAACGTTCCGCCGGCTTATTAACCTGCGCACTGTTTCTCATTTGGATCAGGAAATTGAACGATCATTACGCATCGCTCGACTGGGGGATTTCACGCGAATGAGTAAGGTAATATTAATATCCGACTTAATTATCAGCTCTAACGTCTTTGAGAGAGTGTTTTGAAAAGGAAAAACGATTTCGCCATCGGGTACATTTATTTTTTCCATTCCTAAAATAGAGTTGAAAAATAAAAATCGAGTCCGTTCTATCTCCATATATTTTCCTCCCCAGTGATTCGCAAATCGGATCAAAATATGAAAATTACGAGCTTCTCGAATTCGCCATTATCGAAATCTAAAATCGATTAAAATTCGCCAAACGTAATCGAGCGGCGTCTACGAACGCTAGGTAAATAAAAAATACTCGAAATTCACTCGCTAATTAGAAATACTCGATATTTTTACCACAATGGCGTTAATCAGCGAATTAAACAATGTAAGTACAAACCGGTTGAACGCCGGAGACGAGGAGGACATAAAGACGGTTGAAAAATTTACTTAATAATTAATTTATAGATAAAGACGAATCAGTATTCGAAACACGTTTGTAAAAGACTCTCGCTTTCATACCTCGTGATAAAAAATTAACGTCGAATCGTAAATAATTGACTCGTTTACACGGCGAAGATATTTTATAAATGGAACTACTTGGACTCGATGATAATAGTTTTGGTAATTCACCGAAATACCTCGACACAGCCCTTGTACTTCTACGCCAATTAATTTCAACGTCTGAACGATGGAATATCCCTTTTATGGAATGCTCCGGCCATTCGTTTCGGTTCAATTTGCTAAATTAAAATTAGGTATCGCGATGCCGTTGGTTAGATCATTTTTTACGTCTACGCGAAGACGATAAATCGTGATTGAAATAACATTTTTTCGCGGCCGGCCGCCGGAAATTTCATCGCGCGATTAATTTACATTTAACAAGCGTGTTGAAAAAATTGCCGCGTTTTATTTCGCCCGGCCTGACGTCAAACTAAATACATGCGAATACCAATTGCCAATAATGTAGGCGTTAAGGTATAATAAGAGTTTATTGAAATTTATAAATATCGAATCTCGCGAAATCGTGTGGTACAGGGGAAAATTTTTTACACGTGTCGTTTCTTCGATGAATAACAATATTTTTGAATGTACGATGAACTTTTGTTCTATATTTGATCTGGATCTGAATTCATGCGTATTTCAGCCACCGTTCCGTTCAATTAAGAAGAGAACCTTAGGAACTGTGAATCTTTAGTTTCGAATGGACGAAAATTAATTAGAAACACATGACCTGTGGAGCTCATCGCCAAAAATTTCAGCTAAGAAAGTCAATATTCTAGTAAATGTAGACCGTAATAATGATTGTTTACAAGAGAAATTACAAACAAACATTTTTTTTAGCTTAATTTTTAACAAAAATGATATAAACTATGTATTGGGACCTTTGACTATATACTAGATGGACCGAGTTACGTGTAGGAAAACTGCGGTGAAACATTACATGCATCCGAGTCGGAACACTCGTTGCGACTTCATCTGTTGCGCATGCCTGAAGTCCGTTATCACATTCATGTTATTCTGGTTTTAAGCAGTACTATCGATGTCCCCTTGCCGCACTATTGGCGGGAAATAAATTTGCGCATGCGCATTTTGAATTTGGTCACGAGTGTTCTGAGAAAATCTGTGTAATGTATCACCGTTTTTGGGTTGGCATTTGCTTGTTGCTAGCTCGGTCCATCTAGTATATAGTCAAAGATTGGGACCCTTCAGAGCAGTGGCGCGCTAGTGTCGTGTTTACATTTAATGCTATTATCAGTTCTGAAAACGGGGAATTTTTGCCGTCAGTTGTAGACTCACACAGTGAAATGTTTAAATTATTTGAAAATGAATCGAATGAATGAAATGAATGAATTGCGTTTGGCCAATTTGATACTTATCTATCATTTTGGTTTATAAATGAGATTCTTTCGCATGGTATGTATGATATTCGCGATAATCGTATCACCACAGTCGTTAGTAAGTGCATAAAAAATAATCATTTATTTCGTAACAATAACACTGGAATTCAATTTATCTTCACAACTGAACAAAAAACAATTAATTCTATTCAAAATAATTCAATTCAGTACCAGAATTATTAATTCATCGCCAATAATGACACTTTATCAATTATTGAAATCCCCGTTTTCAGTAGTTCATCGTTTTACCACCAGGTACCGACTCTTTCGCTGAAGGATCCCAATAGAGAGGACATCGTCATATAAAAATTATCACGCATAAAAAAACCCCAAACTCGGAGTAAAAGTAGTTTCACAGTTTCTTCATAGATAGCGTTCACCAGAACAAGAAGGAGCGCCTACCACGGTTCTCAGAAACGAAACGCGTTTCGTTTCTCGTTTCCAGTTCAACATTATTATGTTTCGTTTCTTTCTTACGTGTCAATTCAATCATTTCGTTTCGTTCTGTTTCGTTTTGTTTCCAGCGTTGTTGTTGTTGTTTTTTTTTAAATTCTACGTGCAACAATGTTATTATCTCTGTAGTAGTACTTATTACAGACTAACCTCAATCTTTTTTCAATTTTATCAATTTATATGATACGGATAATCAACCCACAGAAAAAGAAAACGAGAAAAGTATGCTTTAACTATCAGTCTTTAACGATATTGGTAAAATATAGGACCAAAAAAATGAAATAATGGTAATTCTTTACATCTCTGTGAAGAAACGAAACACTTTCAAAATTTGATTTGTTTCGTTGCCGTTGCGGTTTCGTTTCCAGATTTTTGTTTCGTTTCGTCTCCATTTATAAAAAACCCGCGTTTCGTTCCGTTATTTCGTTTCGGTTTCGTTTCGTTGTTCGAGCCCTGGCGCCTACTAAACATATATATCACTGCATGGAGTCGCGGGGAGAGGAAAAGTATGTTGAAGCGCTATCTCTCAACCAGCTCCATCAACACAGCATTTCTGGCTCCTTTTTTGCAAATTATAATCGATTGATTTTTGTATAGCGCTGGACTATCTATGAATAGTTAATCTATGGTATTACAAATAACCTTAATACAAAAAAAAGGAGTTAGGGGAGAGTAATGTCTTCAAATTTTTACATTTCAGACCATTTGTAAACATATGGAAAATTTCCACCTTTTTGGTAGATATGTATATTTTTTCGCTTAAACGTAGGGTTGGCGGGTATCGATGAAAATCGCTCAAAATTTGGTAAGAGACTCTTTTTAAAAATTCAAAAATAGTTCTTTTTTACTTACTTGCTCGCTTGTTTGATTTACGTGTCCTGTAGTGCTACATTGGCCAGAGGCACGGGATGAGGGAAGGGCTAAATTTGGAGGAGGATGTTAGTGGCTTTGAGGAACTTCAGGAGGTTTCTCAAAGTAGTTTCTCATCTGCAAGTAGTTCTTGAAGGGTGAGAGGAAGAGATAGGTGGGAGCCCTTTGATTCGTATCATTTCCTGAAAATTCGGGTAATTTTTTCTACTATGTTGAATTGTTAAATTTGTTGATTGTGAAAAGAATAAGTTGAAAAAAATACCCATTGAATAAGGACGGCATCTTCGACAATTACACTTAAATTGCCAAAAGTATCTACGAAGTCACGTTTTTTTGAGAAACCGTGTGAAATTTTTGTTTTTTAGAAATGTTTGAACATAAAATGAGCTCATCTCGCACCATTCCAAGTTTTAGATTATAAAAAGATGAATTTCGTGAGGTCATGTTTTGTATGGAGATGCGTATTTAGGGCAGTCAATTAAGATGTGTTGAAATGAGATAAGGGAGGAGCAGTTGTCGCATATAGGAGTAGGAGATTTGGTCAGGAGGTAAGAATGGGGAAATCGTGTATGGCCAATGTGAAGGCGGCACAAAGTCACTTCTTCCGACCACTTTGAGTGGAATGAGGTTAGCCAGGCATTTGAAGTTGGTTTTATTGATCTAAGTTTGTTTGTGGTTGGTAGTAGTTTCCATATGTCAGTTCATTTTTGTACAAAGAGGTGTTTGATGTATGTGGTGAGATCTACGCGAGGAATCTTAATGTTTGGTATAGGAAAGCATATCGATGCCTTTTTCACGAAAAAGTCCACACTTTCAATGCCAAAGATTCTCTAATGACCAGGAACCCATGTGAATGAGATAGGTTGAAGACCATGCGGTTGTAGAGCAAAAATTATTTCCTTAGCTATTGGAGATGTTGTGAATGGTTACAAAACTGAGATAAGGACAACAGGGAGTTGAGGGAATTGGTGCAAATAAGGCAAGGAGCATACAGTTGTGTGGCTAGGTCAACTGCTAATTTCAAAGCGTGAAGTTTTGATGAAAGTATAGAAAAGAAGTTTGGGAGAACGAATCGAACAATGGAGGGGGAAGAAGGGGTTATTGCCTTCAAAATGAGGTGGGGTACCTGAGAGGTCAGAAATTTTTCATTGTGGAGTCCCTTTCCATATCTCCTCACCAAATCGATCAAGAAAGGTTAAGCTTTGTTTGTAGCGTTAGTTGATGACTAAAATACGACCTCCTACATTTGGTTCAAAATGCATCCAAAATGGTATTTTTTAAAAATTTGAGGAGAAAAGTTATTTGCAAATCTGGAGAAGCTCCGATTAAAAACTCAGCTCCAGTAATGCGGCATGGCTTCTTACTTTTTTCATGTATGTAGAAACATACTCTAAGTTTCCATTCCTAAGTGGTGAACATAGCCCACAGGGGGTATTGGAACCTCCAAGCAAATGCATTTTTCGCTATATCTGCTCACGGTTTGATTTTGAGGCAAACATAGCTCAGTGCAATATTGTTTAATACTAAATTTCCTACAATTTTTATACCACAATTTTTCTCGTACAGCTCATAGATCAGCTGTTGGAGGTGTTCGAAATTTGGTACTTTAGGGGCTCCATTACTGTTAATTCGTTTATGTTATGTTGACATTTAGTATGCGAATGAAAGGTGCATTTACAACGACTTGTGACTACATACCAGCCTAGTCATGATGCAGTGAAGGTTTCAGCTCCGTCTTCTCAACTTACCAAACATACCTAACTACGTCAGAACATTTTCATATGACTAAAATGTATTTCTCCCGAAGTGCATTTATCATTTACATGATTTTGTTACTTGAAATCACTTTTTTCTTCGCAGATACACAAAAGCCAACACGAAATAATTAATATTCAGAATTTTTTCTTTCTTTTTTGATAATTTTGTATTTTTTTTTTTTGACAAATGAGAATGTTTTTGGGAGTGAGGTTAGGAGTCTAAAACCTCCATCAGCTTAATTTTAGGGATTAATCTCCTCCCCCTTATTCTTCCAAAATTACCTAATAACTGATTCTAAGATACCAGACAATTTTTGGTCACAGCACTCGTGTGCGACCATGATCACAAATTTCAGCAATGCATTTCTTAAAATGAGCTTGAGAAACCACGAATCACTCCAATTTTGTGATTATAAATTTGCATCATTTATACTTTCATCATTAAAAAAATATATATATTCTAATTTCAGCTTAAGGTGATTTAGGAGAAATTAAAAGAGCTAAGGAAACAGTTTTTAAAACGAAATATGAAGGGGAGGAATGAATAAAACGTTGAAATTTTTCAAATGTTGTCTCATACAATAGATGAATTGAGGACATCAATATTTCATAATTTCAACCTTCTATAAATCTAGATGGCATAATCTAGATGGCATGAAAATTAAAAATAATTTTTTGAAAGAGAATATAATGAATTTTTTGGTGAAAATAAATCTTAAGGGAAAAATATTTCAAAAGTTGAGAAGGACTATCTCATAAGACTATGACTAGAAGTTCTGGAATCACGAGAGCTCCTCCAGACATTCTGGAATTCTGACGAAATCATATTTTTGAGAGGTATCATAGAGCTTTCACATAAACATCCTTTCACTCAAATTTTCATCTATTTTCATGCACAAAGAATCATATACAGTGCACCATGAAATACCCATTACGCCTCCTTAATAAGAATTGACCTTCCGGTTTTCACGAAAAAAATCATATCCCGAGGGAAAACACTTTGTAACCATCTCTCACAAATATCACGTATACACTTGTACAGTTAAACGATCACATACGAAAAAAAAAATATTTTAATTATATCACAATCATATCCTTGATAATCGTTTTTTGGTGTTATATCGGCTATCACGAGTACCTGTAGACCTTTGTATTAAATTGCAATAATAACCGGTTATTTAAAACATATCGATAGGCTCGTTAAAGGGGTAACAAACGCGCATCCTAAATCCGGTATTGTTTTTCTCACGTTTAAAGTATTTTAATTTCCTATAATAACTACAATTCCACAACACGTACGGTTCTGTGGCTATTAATTTAAAGCTCCATTAGGGCGTTTAATTCGAGTACGTAGTATACACCGAATCACCTACAATAACAGGCGAGCTGATGAAAGCTCTATCCTAGGTTTAAAATTCGCCTTGGGAGTACTCGAAGATAACCGATGATCGAGCGTCGTTAAAACAATTAGTACGCTAGACAATAGTAAATTAATCGGTCGGCGAGAGATGGATGTATTGAAGATACTTTATCACATTCGGCGAAAACTTTTTAACACCCATTACGTACCTATTGTTTGCGTTTAAACCTTGAAGTATGACTATGCTTATTAAAACGCTTTCTTATGATGATTTTGTTTTCAGTAGTGTTGTCATCGAGACGAAATTTTCTCGCTCATACAATGCAATGTCGTGTCTCGAGCAAGGTCTCTAATCCCTGGTCTTGGTGGAAAAATCATGCTATACTTATCGAACTTTGAAATCATGTAAACTCGATCGTAAATCATTGGTTGTATGAAAATTACGCACGTCGAATAAAAATAAGAACGGGTCAACGAGGAAGACTGTAAACCGCAGATCGTAAATTCCAGCGTATCGCTTAGGATTTCATTAAACCATCAAATTTTATTGAAGTTGTAAACTTCGATCGAACGCGAAGAAAGACCAATACATAAAGATTAGCATAAATTTAAATCGTAACACCTACGAGAAATTAATTATTTTTACATCTCGGCCATTTTTTCCTCTTCATCAGGGTGGTTTCTCATCGAAAGCGAAAAATATCCGTGAAATATTCGCTCAAGTGGAACTAAACCATATACCATATATCCTCCTTAGGGTAATTAAAAAATAAAAAATGGGCGTATAAATAATTAACGAAAACAGATCATCGGTCCGACATGGGTGTATCTGAGAATCGATAATTGTCTTTTTATTACACGCGGTTACTACCAAGCTATCCATAATTGTACGTTTAAAATTAATCGACAACGTGCCGAAATTTTCTTGGGAATAAAGATACGTCATTATGTTACTCCTTCGAACTGGCACGCCGCAATATCAACGACACGTGTGATCCGACGTAAACATATTCTCACGACGTAAGGAAGTCTTTACCTGACATTTGCCATCAACGCAGACACCACCTTCTCCTGTCGCTGATTTACACGACGTTCCGTCAATTACCGAGTCGTTGAGACGAGCGTAAAATTCGTATCCCAGTGGACGACAATGTAACGCGCATTCGTTTTTATCTTCGTAAAGGGGAAGAGATTAATCGAAATTGGAAGCATACAGATATCGATATAAACATTTAATCATTTTATTTACCGTCGTAATATGCTTCCCATGTGTAGTACTGACCAGCGAAAGATTTTGAGTTGTAGAATTCACATTGGAACATCCTGAAATCTTGGGTTCCTTCTGGGCATTCCTAGAATTGCCAATTTTGAAAAAGGAAAAGATAAAATCAAAAAACTTTAAAAAATTAGGTGATTGAAAAATTACTCAGATAAATAAGTACATCAGGTTGGAAAAAATTAAAAATATGTAAAATAAAACTGAAAATTGAAAGATCACAACACCTCAAGAACTAGATTTTTTTTATAATGAGAATTTTTCGAAGTAGCGCTTACACACTAATCTAGGCTGAAAAATTTGATAAAAAATGATGCCAAAGAAATGCCTTAAATTAAAGCGTTACGACATAAATTATGAAACAAAGAGAACAAAGAAATTATTAATAAAAATTGTTATTTCGTGAAAGAAGAAATACGTAGAATTTCATTACACTCCATCAAATGTCATAAAATTGAATCAAATTTTACCAAAAAATTGTCCATAAATAATTTGATGTAATTTGAACAAAGATCCAAAAAGCTTTGATTTAATTTGATCCAATTTTATCGATTTTGATTAAATTTGAACCTCACATCACACAAAAAAATTAATCGGTCAAATTTGATTGAAAAAATGATCAGATATAATTTGATAAAATTTCATCAAATTTGAAGAAATTCGTTAATTTGATGAAATTTGATCTAATTTCATCAAATTTAATTAATATCCCATTAAAAAAGGACTGGATCAAATTTGATAAATTTTGTTGAAATTTCATCAAAAAAATTCAACATTTGATTAAATATAATTAAACTTCAAGTATCAAATTTGATTTAAAAAAATGACCAAATAAGATTTGATCGAACTTCGTAAGATTTGATCAAATTTGATAAAGTCTGATTAGATTCAATCACATGGCGAATTTATTTGATAAAATGATAAAATTTGATCCAGTCTTTTCATCATGTGACATGAAGATTAAATTTAATTAAATCTGATGAAATTGGATCGAATGAAATTCAATACTTTTTGTATCAGATTAGATCATATTTAATAAAATTTTATAATAATTTTATGCATGTTGTTTTTTTTCCCGGAGTAAATCAGATTTTATCAACTTTGTTCAAATTTTATCAAAGTATATCTATGCGCATAATTTGTTGATAATATTTGATGAAATCATAATGACACCCCAAGTAAAAAAGAATATACTGAATTTGGTAAAAATTTATCCAATTAAATACTGCAATAACACCACATACTCGAATTCTCTGGCTAAAACCAATATTTTTGGACAATTGATTTCACCATTGGAAATAGCATAAAAAAATACATTGATTACAAAAAAAAATCATTTTTTTTGAGATGTGGTATTATTGCAGTAGGTGTGCGATTTGGTGTATTCCTTTTTCTCGGGATGTCAATTAGAATTTTATCAAATTTTATCAACAAATTATCCATGTATAATGTAACATAATTTGAACAAAATTGACATCATTTGAACAAATTTGATAAAATTTGACATATTGTAAATAAATAAGATATAAAATTATAAAATTTGACGGAATATGATCTAATCTGATCAATTGTGATACAAAGGGTATTGGCTTCATTCGATTCAATTTCATCGAATTTAATAAAGGACTGGATCAAATCTAATGAATTTTGATGAGCTTTCATCAAAATTTTATCAAAAAATTCACTATTCGATCAAATGTGATCAAATTTTATCAAAAAAATAACCAGACATACTTTGATCAAACCTGATTTAGTCTGATCAAATTTGATAAAATCCTCTTTTCTTGGGATGCTAATAGGATTCGATCAAATTAGAATAAATTTCATTAAAATCATATCTGGTCATTTTTTTGGACAAATTAGAATAATTTATTGTTTTCTGAAATAATAGGGTGATAAAGATTGATTTCTCAATAAATGATAATTCATTACTTTTTTTATTCATGGAAAAATAAATAAGTAAATAACTATAATTATAATTATTATTATAACACTTTAATACGTGAGTAGTCAACATTTTTAATTGAAAAATTATTTCCATAAATACAAATATAAAAATTTGATGATAGTATTCCTGAAAAAATTTAATCGAATGAAAAAAAATTTAGAAACTCAGATAGTTCACTTGGTTTTAAATTTTTCATAATTATGTTGAAAAAAAAAACACCAATAAACCAAAATAACGATAAATTTACTTTAGGTAATATTAAAAATTTATATCAAGTAGTGCATTCTAGTTTTATTATAATCACCTTTTCATTGCACATTTGACTTCTCTTAGACACACCGAGACATTTCGTCTGTTTACGATCCTTCTTCTTCCTTTTATTAACCGAAGCTGGCTTGCTGAAACATTTGAAATTACGATAATTACGCATACGGGCAAACCTCATGTTCACATAAACGAAAAAATTAAATCGATCCGCACCGAAGGGTGGATTTTAATTAGCATATTTTTGGTTATATCAATCTACATCCGAAACTAATGAATTCGAAGCGGAAGAACGATATTAAAAAGTCGTTTAAGATTAACAAAAGGATCTTAAAGTGCTAATAATAGGTTAGAATTGATGATCGAATTGTTGGGTGTTCTGTATACTAATGTTATACATTCTGACACATCAGATCGCATTCTCATTGATTCGTGAGAATGTGAATGCATTACCTGAAAACATTTTCCAAACACTTCCTAGTCTGCGTCTTCACACCACCGCCGCATGTTCGGGAACAGGATGACCATTCGGACCATTCGGACCACCCTGTGTTATAATTACCCGTCTGCGCGATCCTGTCGTCGGGTATCTGTAAATATGATTATGCGGTTAGGAAGCACTGATGCACGTGATAAATGAGTTAGAACCTTAACGGGAACAATTCGATTTGATACTTCCGACGTACCGGTCTATCGATACAAATTGCATTATTGCATATTGTTCCAATGGCGGCGTTTAAATTACTTTTTTTCCGAGCCGGTACTCGTATTCGAATGTACTACTTTACTGAACAGAAGTCGGACCAATTTACATACGTAATGGAGCGTTACTCTAGTATTCGTTAAGCGTGTAAATAGCTTTAAATCCTACACACACGAGGCACGCCTTTTCGTGTCACTTTTCGTACGTCGTTTTAAAACAAAACCTTTTAGCTGGATCAACTTTTATACGAGTCTACTCGTCTTACAATATCCTTAATACGTTGTTTTTGATCTAATCGTATTCGCGATAGCTTTTGGTAAAATAAAATTTAACGCCAGCTTAATAATTACACACGAGTGTTTAACGTTCGCGTTAACCTGTAACATGAACCGTGACCAAGTGCATTACCCGTAGTTCATCTACACCGAGAAACTCGAGTCGACAATTAACATCAGCAACAGCGAGATCATATTCCTCGCTTATTTCGCCAAACGTACATTTGACAATAACGACAATTTATGCACCGACAAAGTCTCATTTCGAGTTTCTAATTAAACGGCGTCGCATATTTTTCGCTTTATTTTTAACACACAGGTACGACGAATAAAGAGCCTAATGAATTCAAAGGACATCCCAACAATTGCCGCAACCATCGTCCGTTGATTGATTCAAATAAATTCGCCATTACTATAAATAACGTTGATTGATTACTCGGTCGCGTAAATACGATACAATTAATCTTCGAGCTTTCCACGATACGACGACCGAACTTGGATCGGTACCAAAACACTCTCTCCGATACCACCGAAAAATTAATAATTACGGATTTCACGCCACCTATCGTAAAATCCTATCGATAGGAGAGTCGTCGGCGAGATCTATGGCACTCAACGGGAGTTTCAAGCAGGTGGCCTGCTCGTTACTAAATCAAACTCGTTTAGGATCTTTTTTAACGAGTAGATAAAACGTTTGCCTAGCTTTTACACGCAGCGCGGCCGACAATAAGAGATAAAATCCAAATACGTGTAATCGTACTTCCATATTGTTCTTACGCGTTTTATTTCGGTTTTGAAAATCGTAAAATTATACGTTCGCCCAACCCATCGCGTTCCGGTGAATTATTCGAGTCTATAGATTCGTTCGATGGGAGATAGTTTACCTATGAACTTTGGTGACATACTAAAGCGTCTGCAATCGTAGCAACATGGGACGTTACTTACAGGGGCGTACCGAGAACATTCTTCAGAGGGGGGGGGGAGGGAGAAAACCAAAAATTGCCAACTAATACCATGTGTTGACCTTTTTTTTTTTTTAGTCTTCAAAAAAATTTTTTACTTTCCCAACTTTACGCTAAAACTCCAAATTTACCAACTTTCCAAAAGCCAAGGAGGCTACGTCCCGGGTTCGATATATCAAAATATAAGCGGCAGGTAACGAATTAACGGTTCGGTAGCGAACGTCCAAGTCGCCTAACAATGACTACGTACTGCATAGGCTTCGCCTATATTAACCTGTGTGCGGGCTGCCATGAATAACGCGTATCGCGTTACAATGAAAAACGAACCGATGAAAGCGGATAGGTTTTCGCTGAACCGGCGATATTTTTGAAATAATATCGATTCATCGCCGGTTCGTACCTGTACGTTCGCGGTGCCGTTAGGTTGTTGGAACATGTGGATTACTCGCATATTTCGGGGTTTCCGCATTTGTTTAGGTGGGCAGTTCACTTGGGCTGGGAAATTCGACCATCTGCGTGTTGTTGAACTTTGAAATGGAGTCTACCGTCGTGTAACTCAACGAGCCAAATTCATTTCTCTACATTGGCGTTACAAATAGCTTGAAAAGCGTATGGAAAATTTTTATTCGATATTTTTTAGCTGCAAAAAAATGAGAATTCAGTTTTCTGGTCTTTCTTTCCTCCTACCTCCTACAGATATATCGAAGAAGTTTGTAAGGTAGGGCAAACAAGGAGAAACTACCAGTTCAATTATACAATTTTTTCAACTTATAAAAAATGTACGAATCCTTTCTTATGATTCTCGTGCGTGAATAATATGTGAATATAGAAGTAAATTTGAAATGATTTATTAAAAAATGTACAAAACTGAAGATCATGTAAGGTTTACCATATTTCTTGTCATACAATAACACATGTTTTACAAATTTTAAGTACTTGAGTTTCCCTACTCAAATTTTGATAATCCGCCATTTTAGATCGGTTTAGACACAAATTCAAGAGGTTATATTCTGGTTACCAACTAAACCTGCATAAAAAGTTTAACCTCTCTTAGGTGATTCGGTGAGGAGATATCGAAGCTTCATGAAATTTCCTATAATAATTTCCCTTCTAGAAGCTGATATTGCCCCATATCTCCTCCAAATTCATTTGGGAAGGAAAAATCAGAATAGGTTGGTCACTTGTGCTCATTTTATCATATGAAGCCACTCATGTACCACCACTTACTAAATTTTCAGGTCGATAACCTATCCTCCTCCCCTCCAACATCATGTATATGGTGAATTGGGGAAATTGTATGCTTCTTATTCTCAATAATCATACCGTGCGACCAAGTGATTCGGGAACAATCAGCGAAAAAATTTCTACTGCAATTATTTAAAATTGTTTTTTTCAAATGCAAAGTAATTGTAATGCAGTTGGAATGAGTTTATCAGTCTTAGAATTCATTAAGATAATTTTAAAAATAATTTCTGATTTGGAAATTATTGTTTAACTGTCATTATGTTATCAACAAACTGAGATAAATTCGATCAAATTTTGGAAGTTTCAATGACTGATATCAAGAAAACAAACACAAACCACGAAAACTTCGTTTCACATTCAAAAAAGTGTTTCAACTCTCGATTCTAAAGCCGCGTCCACACGAGCGAGCCGAGCCTGTAATGTAACATGTAACGAGCATTACGTGTAATGCTCGCGAGTAACTTAATACCGACGTACGCTCGGCGAATATCGATGATCCACCAAAATCGCGAATGTTCGTTGATCAAAAATATGGTACCTAGTTCATAGTGGTTTATTGAAGTTACTGTCATGTTCGTTCCGTGCTCGACCGAAAAAAAAATTTGCACGAATGCCGTCCACACTGCGCATCGAACGGCCTTTGTGTTCGTCGAAAAAACCGACAAAAATTGGTTCGTTGCAAATGGTTGCTGTATCAGCTCGGCTCGTGTTCGCGAACCCGTCCACACGAACGAACATGTTGTTCGTTACATGTTACATTACAGGCTCGGCTCGCTCGTGTGGACGCGGCTTTAGAAAGAAAAGCGTCGCGAGTCACCACTGTTACTGATAGATCACTAGTGAACGGGTAAAACCTTATGTAGTACTTCGCACACCAATTTATCTGCGAGAAGCAGTTGTGAACTGAAGCACTAAATTCTAAATTCATAGTCACAAGTGTTGTTGGATGGGAGAAGGAGAGGTAATCGTCGTCAAAATGTGGCGATAATACGTGAAACGGGAAAAATTTTCGCTTCAAAGTTTCATAAGACTAAGTAAACGTATATTTCCAATGGGCAATTCTCTGAAAATGTCCATATTTCGATGTCTTTATTTTTCTGGGAAAAAAAAAGTTGATATTGGGAATTTTTTTGATTGGGATAGTGAGTATATGTGTCCTTGATGTCATTTATGCCATTCGGCTCAAGTCATGTCTTCCCTGGGGGGTAGGGGGACTTTTTGAAATTTTATTACTCACAACCTAAGAACTTCTTAGGCCGTGGCTGTTGATTCTCGATTTTGTGGCTTATTGTAACTCAGCCGTAAGATGTCCTAGGAACTTGAAACAAAAGGGATATCGAAGATTAGTAAGTACATATAATATTCACCTATTCAATATTCTCTTAAATTAACTGTTAGAAGCTCCTTAATAAATTTTTGGCGAATTCTCTTAGGCCGTGGCTGGTTGGTTTTCATCTTAGGCCGTGGCGAAGTGTTTTTTTTTACGACCACGGCCTAGGAATTAGTGTCTTTTTGCCATTCTAAATCAATTTTAATGGGGATACACTAACAAAGATGTTATTAATTTAGGTGTTAATGGCTGTCTCTCGAAAAAAGACACTAGTTCTTAGGCCATGGTCATAAAAAGACACTTCGCCACGGCTCAAGATTAAAACCAACCAGCCACGACCTGAGAGAATTCGCCAAAAATTTACTAAGGAGCTCCTAACAGTCAGTTTAAGAGAATATTGAATAGGTGAATATTATATGTACTTACTAATCTTCGATATCCCTTTTGTTCCAGGTTCCTAGGACATTTGATGGCTGAGTTAGAATAAGCCACGGCCTAATACCACAAAAACCGGGAATCAACAATTTTTACGAATTTTGCTTTCCGACTGTGATAAATAAATGACATTTCACATTTCGAATGCTGGCAGTGTATTCTCATGATGTCAAGGAAGCATTGTAACCGCAAAGAAAAACGAATTATAAAATCATTGCCGCAGGAGAAGCAAACAAAAAACGCCACGGCCTAGGAGTGTATAAACCATTTACAGGTCTTTGAACCTTCCTGGAGGTCAAGCAGGGAAACTTTGGACATCATTTTGAGCGTTAACATACACACTCAACTATCCTGAGCAACTTTTCTAAGTTTTTCCTCAAAAAAATATTAATTTAATATCATTTATGTGACATTGAAAATTCAAAACGTGACCATTTACATGCCACAGCCTTGGAACTTTCGACCTTTGGATTGAAAAAAACCCCATTTAGGGGGGGTGGAGGACAATTTCAATCGATGGGAAAGTTAGAGGAGATACTCATATAAATATAGAAAAAAAAAAATTAAATTGTAGCGTAATTCTTCAAAAAAAACATCGATTACAGAAATATGGACATTTTCAGAGAATTACCCCAATATAATTAAATTTTCGCTTCCTAAATGGTTTGGAGGAGAGTAGAAGTGCAAATACGATTTTGGAGGGGATATCATATGTAATGTTTACCTCAAATAAATTTCTCGTTTTTCTTCTGGTGAGACTTCTTACCTAGTCTCATCATTGAGACTTCTCAATAGTCTGATCTTGGAAAACTCCATTACTCAATAGTCTCATATCAGAAACCTGTTATTTCTACAAAAGCTATACATCACACAATGTTTTTTTTTCTTTTTTTTTCTTTTTTTTTTTTTTTTAATGTCTAGTGAACAAAATATTGAAGAGAAAGTTCCTTTTCATTTACGAGGCATTAGATTTTATTTTCATTCTTTCATTACCACTTCTACATACACATCAGTTAGTATTCAAGATTCTACGTACAGCCGTATCAACCTAATAGTTTTTAATGTGAAAAGGTAGAGTCGAAGAAGATGCCATCAATACAATTTTTTATCAAAGTTGAAAAGTATTAAGGTAAGGTAGCCGTTTGTGGACCCCACCCCTAAAGTGGACCCGTTCAATATCTCGTCCGTCGATGATGCGATCAACCAGTTTTTCACAGGGAATGCGCCTATTGCAAAAGAAATCATGTACGAGAGTATTTTTGTGAGCCACTTGGCCCCTTCATAGGCCTGCAGCCTCAAAAAAATCTAAGCCTCTTGCGGTAAAATTTCGTATTCAATACAGAAATATCGAGCGATAAAAAATAAAATAAAAGTCAAACCCCTCTCCAAATTTTTGTAGGAAAATTTCTACTGTTGTAAAAGGATGTTCTCCACATTTACTTTTGAAAAAAAAAAAAAAAAAAAAAAAAAAAAGATATGCGTGAAAAAAGAAATTGTGATGTCAAATTTTTTTTTCGTGTTTAGTTTTTGAATTATTGAAATAAAAAGTGCGTTGTAAATTTTTTCAAGTGATGTTTTGAAAAGTGCATTCAAAGGGCTATCAGACCATATATTCGTTTTTAGTGACCAAGCTTTTCAAAGTTGCGGTAAGTTCATTTGGAAAATTTTCACCTTGAGCTCCAAATATGGACCCCTATGTTATCATGAAAATAATGCCGAAATTGATATTATATTTTCGTTTCATTTATTGACAAACGACGAAAGTATGCAAAAAATGCTTATTAGACGACCTTACGCGGTGAAGATTGGGTTCGCTGTTCGATGTGTTATACGTGCAGCCATGAAACATGTCATGCAGTGCTTGAGGATTGTTCCGATGATACCCAGTATACGTACTCGTATTGTTTAAATAGTTTATTTCCACTAAATATACGTTTATTCGATAATTTTTTCATTTTAAAAATAATTTTAGGAGTGGTCCACATTAGGCGACCAAAAAAAAAAATTGAAAAAAAATTGATCTTTCGAAAAAAATATGCTAAAAATCGGGTTTTTAAAATTTTGGACTTACCTCCCATACAGGGGTAGCCAACACTCCACCCTATCCTCTGATACAATTTTTGGGACTTTGGCGATCTTGGGGCCATTCTGGGGACTCAAAAGAAAAAGGGGTCCACAAACGGCTACCTTACCATAGAAAACATGTTCTCTCATAACACTTTCTTTTATACCAGCCGAATAAGTATCCCAATTACTTTTTTTTTGAGGAACTACTCAAATAACCTTTCAGTAAGCATTCATAAGTTTCAAATTAGAAATCCCCCAGCTAAAAAAAATATGAGGAAAAAACATCCAAAATTCTCTTCTTCATAATTTTTTCGTAAATTTTCTCACCAATAATGCATCGAGATGAATCTAAACTTCTACCTACACATACACGTACACATGATGTATTAATTAATACCACGTAAGATACATACAGGAAGTTCCACTCTAACCAAATCTCGCGTCCGCATCTCAACCGAATAATTATTACCTCGCAATAAACATTTCAATTCGTCGATTCGGCCAAAATTACATGCAGCTTACTTCGGCGCGAATCGTCGATTGAAATTCCACGTAGAAAATTAATAACGTTGGCGATACCTTCGAAACGTTTATTATTTACATTTTAATGATTTTCAGCCGTCCAAATAGGCCGCCGTACGTAAACAAACCATTAATCTTATCGCGTGTTGCAGCACGTACCCATACAGTACCTACACAGCATCACAAGTGTATAAGCACGCTACCAAATCAACGAAATATGTATTCGTATTATTTTCGAAAATATTCCGAGAGAAATTATCGAGTACTTTATACAATGTTATTCTCACTCTACAAATAACCACGAGGTAGTAGTAAGAGTTATACAGGTACAAAATATGTATTTTTCACGTAGAGATGTTTTTTTTTTATCATCATAAACAATATTAATGTCCGATTGCATTACGTTAGAAATGCGGGGATGAATACCGACATTCGGACGTCTATATTATTATGACTAGGAGAGAAATTAATTTACTTACATTGGCATCTCGAACGGAGGAATTTTCAGTTTGAATTTTATACACGACCGCGTCCGACGTACACCAGACCACCCATCTGTAACATAAAATTTTAAATTTGAATTAACTCCGGTATTCGTAGGCGAACGCGAATTAATACGTCCTTGCCAACGTTCCGATGTAACGTCCACGTGAAAAATCTCTCCGAGGAGGCAACCATTGCCAATCGAACCTCGCTCGCAAATCCCCGAAGCGCGGACGTCGGAATTAAAAACGTGACATTTATAGGGTTTTCCACGTACTTCAAATAAAAGCGAACCGGGCTAAGAAAAAAAAATCCATTCGACAAAATAATACCAAGCACTTCATTAGGGATAAAAGCGACGAACGTGACTTTCGAGGGTGTCGAAGCGTAAAAATACTTTCGATATAGCCAACGAATACCCAATGAACGCCGAAGCCGGTCCGCAAAAAGCGTGAATTTCAATAACGATACAGATACGTATATGCTATGGCTCGCTTCTACAAACGTGCAATCGATATAACTTTTCATCGAGCTGCTAAAAATACCGCAGTATTATTATTTAAATCGAGGCGCAACAAAAAAACGGAAATTTCAAATCACAAAGAGCCCGAAGGCAACGAACTCTACACTTCAATGATCCCATAATGGTAATCAGGTACCTATTTATTTTCATTTAACCGCATTATTTCCTTACATCTGATACATAATTTACGCCTTAACAGCTCCGCATATGTATCCAATACCAAAACCAAAATATCAAAACATATCAAGAGTAAACGTGATACCATTGAATCGGATGCACATGCGTCCATACCAAGGAGAATGAATCGCGTATAAATCAATTCGCGGTTACAGTCATTAATATGGACGGTGTTTGTGGACGAAAAAAAGGGGCAGGCACCGGAATTAATTCTCAGACGTTTGAATTATTTCACTCAAACATCGTATATCTATAACCTCGTGACTTGGTCGTAAATTTCTCCCATACGCGTTGTCTTAATTATAATACGTAAACGAAATATATCGTAAGGTGAGCCCATACAAACTGCCACGATTAAGTAAACAAGCACACAAAACGTCGTAATGTTTTACTACACCTATGTACTGTGGTACCTACACCTCGGCGTATACGCTGCGAATCAACATTGTACTATATCTTATCATATAAATACTCTTATTGCTATATTGTACGTTTTAATTTTCGCCATAAAGTGGAGCCAGTCGTTTATTTATTTTACTCTTCACGCATTCCCGATGACTAACCCACATTTTTGAAATTAGACTACCGATTTTTTTTTCCAACGTTTCGGCGTAATCTATATGTAGATTGCGGTATAACGGTTTTTTCATTAATTGGCGCCTACAGTTCAAGAATACGTATTTCGGCGAATTTTATTCTTCGAGTGGTTCGTTTACCGATAGGATTAAGTTTTCGATTGGATGCATCCGTCAAAGGTATTAATCGATCGCGAAAATTAATTAAACTGGATGAGGAGATGGAGGAAGGGAATGGGAATTTTTTAAAGAAAATTATATGAATTACGTTAAAGGGTCTCCGTCTATAAGATGGTGAAAATAACCTTTGATTGAAATGTCCTTTGAAGTGGCCCAAAATATTTGCTTTGGTGTGAATTTCCACTCCTATTTTGGAGTCCCTACTCTAATCCTTCCCGGAGTTACTGAGGTTTATATGGTGAAAAATTGACTTATAATATCTTTGCCTTGTTATGAAAAATGTTGAGACTTGATTTTTCAAAATGTTTGGTACATTTTTACTATGCTTTTTGAATTTTAAAAATTTCAAAAAAATAAAAAATTTTGTAGCCAAGTTCTTAACTTGAAAGGATAACTATTACAGCCTACCTGATTTGGGAAGGGGGTCAGGGGAGAGTGAGGTCTTCAAACCTTTGCGTTTCAAACAATTTTTAATGATCTGGCAAATGTCCAACTTTTTGGTATTTACATATTTTATTTTTCTTTCACGCGTAGCGTCGGTGAGTATCTTTAAAATTTGGTTAGAGACTTTTTTTGAAAATGCAAAAAGGTACTTTTTGTTTTTCAATACTTCTCAAAGTTTTTCTTTTTTCTTTAAATTATTTATTATTTTAATTACAAACATCGTATATTACACAGAGAATATGGTGTGGCCTACCAAAAGATAAGCGGCCAGCTGCCACTATGAAACAATTATTATAATGAAGCAGATTTAGAAAATAAAAAAAAAAAAAAAAAAAAGGAAATGCATTATTTTAACAGTATTTATGAAGGAGGGTGGGAGAAGCCACACCTCATTACTACTGCCTTCTGAGTAATCAGCTCTTATGGTTCGCATATTTGGATACTGCCCCCCCCCCGCTTCAATTAGGGTGAGAAAATACAGTGTAGTCCTTTGAAAAAGTTTTGTGGCTGTTGCTGATTAGTACTTTTTACACGCAGTAAACAGTGTAGGAAGATGGTGGAGTTAATCATATTCACTTTTTGTATTCAGCTATAAGGGGAAGGTTTGTATTGATACTTGAGAAGTAACAGGAGTTCCTTCGCCAATTTGCCAAATTTTTCCTGTAAAAAAAAATAAGAGATCAATCTGCACCCCAGTGGCGGATCACTAAAATTTTGAGAAGGGCTAAAGGGAGGGCAAATAATTCAAAATTTTCGCTTTTGATTTCATACAAAAGAGTGAGTCACGGACACCAACTTATTCAAATTTCAGCTTCTTAAGTGCATTTGGAGGGGAGTTGGAGTAAAAAACGGTTTTCGAGGAAGTTTTGAGTTACGAAATTTCTTCAATCTACTAGATCTCCTCACTAAATCAATCTAGAAAGGTCAAACTTTGTGGGGTTAATTAAAGATTAGAATATGACGTCTTGAATTTGGGACAAAATGGATGCAAAATGGCGTAATATCAAAATTTGAGGAGAGTTTGAGGAGCCTCAAATCAGTAAAAATGTAACTATTATGAGCTCATATGATTATTTGGTATAAGAAGTATGCTATATCCCCAATTCATCACCATACATAATGGTGGAGGAGAGGAGGAGGGGTAATCGACCTCAAAATGTGGTGGGGATACACGAGAGGTCGAAAATTTTCTATTGCGGTATCATATGATAGAATAAGTTCAAATGACTAAAGTACCCTGATTTCAGCTTCACACGTGAATTTGGAGGTGAGTTGGAGCAAAAAATGGCTTTTAGAGGAAAAATTACTGCAGGAAATTTCATACCCTGAAACTGAAAAAACTATTTTTGGATTTTTAATTGATTTTTAAAAAGCTGAAACTCCAAAAGGACATAAATTTAATTTGAAAATAATGCAGTTAAAAACACATTAAACTGCCTCAATTTATGATATTATTATGAAATTTTTAAAATTGGGCCCACATATTTGTTATGAGGGTTGAAAGTTGAACTTTTTATGTTTGAATTTTCTTTGAATGAACATTTTAACAGTGAAAACCGTTCATCTCTAAATGAATTTGTTCGCTTTCTAGTAGAGCTAAAAGTAGGACTGCAAAACTGGAACGCTTCTCCTTCCAGTTCTGGTTCTGGGTTTATTGTTCCTGGTTTTGGTTTCGGTTTTGGTTCCAAGCGTATGGTTTCAGTTTTGATTCTAGACCAGGTTCATTTTTCTTATAGTTCTACTTCTGGTCTCAGTTTTTAAATCGTTTCTGCTTTTTCTGGGTTTTGGTTCCGATTCCAGGTTTTTAGTCTTGAATAAGTTGTAGAGGTCATTTTGTTGTGAAATGCAAAAACCACAAAGTTCAAAAAAAAAGGTAGAGGATTCGGAAAAGTACGTACATTTTGCTTAAATTTCGGTTCCAGTTCCAAATTTTTTTTGCACCATAGTTCCGGTTTCCAGTTCATTTTTGTTTTTGTTTCTACCCTTTAAGGAACTAATATGACAGCAGACTATTTTTGATGCGGACAAAGGAGCTAAAAGTTCATACTGATATGAAAATGGCAGCACCAAATCAAAGCTTGAACAGAAAAGTACACATGGAGTGGGCCAAATTTTAGATTTTTTTTTTGGAAAAATAGAGGAGGCAGGGTTTCAATAATGGCTAAATAACCTCACAAGGAAGTCAAAAATTTAAGCTCAAAAAATAAAGCTTCAAAGCACTCAAAATGAGGCCAAACATCTCAAAAATTTCAACAAAAAAAATTGCAAGTATTTAAACAATTTTTTTACTTATAACTCGTATTTCAGCCCTCCATATTTTCTTTTCTCTCCCACTATTATTCGTAAGTTTAATTTTTTGTTTTTTACTTTGCGCATAATTTAAAAAAAAAACAAAAAACAAAAAACTCCTAGAAGGTATGAACAAAACTCGCAGATCTTGACTTTTTGTTTTTGAAAAGAAAAATTATAATAATGGAAATCTGAAAACATAAATCTCTCGTGCTATGCACAAAAATTTTCCATTAAAAAATTGCGCAAAATTCCAAACGCTAATTGCGCACGAACAATTCAAGCATAGGCTCCAATAAGATAATTATGAGCTTTTGAAATTAACCCGTTACATTGCAACTCGTTAAACAATTTAATAACCTATGAACCTCGTAAAATTTTCGACCCGTAAGTTTACGCGTTGGGTAAAATTTATAGCATCGTAAATGCCACGAGCGTTACAAATTTCACTGCAATGACATGCATAAATATAACATTTTGTAAAATGTCAAATCATCGAGAATTCCAGATCTATCGACTTTACACACATATGTACGCCGAGCAAGGCGAAGAACCCCATTCAAGCAGACCCTATCCATATGAACTCGATGAGTGATAAAATATATACGCGTAGTCTCTATAGTCGTCAGTTTTTAACATAATCCAACTCTTAAGTTTTAACGAACCGGAAAAATTAATTTGGAACTTCGCAAGGAAAACTTTATCGATAAATTTTTTCCACCAAGGGATTCTTTCGATTTCAAATTTATTACAGTATAGCAATTCCTTCGAGTTCGATTAAACGATGCGATGTCATTAGTGGTATCGTGAAACCAGCCATAGTCTGTAATGTGGCGAAAAAAATATCAACCTATATGCTACCGATGCGAGATTCACATCTATGCCATATTAAATCATTGGTAATTAAATTCATGGACCATAAATTAAACGGTATCGATATTTCATAAATTTAGAGCAGTACGCCTCGACAGGAAAGTTGGCATATTGCAACGATACGTTGATTTATCGACATGCAAAAAATTAAGTAAGGAAGTGAGATGAAGGTACGGTAAACCATTTTCGAAAAAAAAATTACAGGATTATTTTCTCTTCAAATTATATCAAGAAAAAAATCTCCAAATTCCACGCAAAAAAATTCTCTTAGTTAGTAGGGTTGAGAAAAAAATTACTTGAACACATCCATGTACGCTAAGGTGGACCAAATTCTAATTATTTTTAGCATTCAATTTTTTAAAATTTGGTAATCTCAATTTTTTAATTAATTTTTTTTTCCAACAGTAAATTTTGTGCCTATTTAAAGATGGTCAGATGCATAGTGTAGGCTTAATTTAAGATCTTCATAACTCAAAATACAAAGAACTTCTAATTGTTACCTCACAGGGGCCTCTAAAATCCTAAAGATGAATTGCTTCGTGGATGTGCTGGTATTTTGGAACTTCTTCTTCTCAGTCATCAATTCGTCAAATCAAACAAATGCAACGTACATTGCATATTGCAAATGAACAATAAATTACCTACTTGATCATTTTTGAAAATACACAAAATTTAATACTTTTTTGAAAAGCTTTTAAAAAGGTTATAAGACACTTCTACTTTATTATTATTATTATTAATTGAGGCCATGTACAGCCCTGTGGCTAGAGGCATTTTTATTTAGGATATGTTAAATTGTGGAATACAGCGAGACAGACTGTAAAAATTTAATTACGTTGTTGATTTTTACCTGATTATTGGCAAGGATGATTTCCATTTGAGGTTGAAGAAAATAGGTATTTCTATAATTGCTAAATTTGAGGCATTCTGTAAGGATATGGGTGATTTTGATTGGAACGTTGCAAGTTGTACAGAAGGGCATCGAGAAATCAACATTTAAACATTTTTTTAAATTATCAGAGCATAAAATGTAATTTTTAAACGCAGAAAATTGTAAATTGACCAAAATTATATTTTCAAATTTTTGAAAACTTTGATCTCATTTTGACAGATCTTTTTATTGACATGGAGAACTGGAATTTTTTACATTTTCTGAGGCTCATTAAACACCCATTTTCGTTTAGCCCTCTACAAAGTAATTCAAAGAGACCGAAATTAAATTTTTTAAATTGTTGAAAGCTTTGACCTCATTTTGACAAGTATTTCTATTGACTTAAAGAACAGGAATTTTTCAAGTTTTCTGGGGCTCATTTAATACCACTTTCCTCTCGCCCTCCACGTTTTTCGAAATAATTTTAAATATAATATTGAATAACAACATTAATACAGGATGAACACCATACCCTTCATTGATCAATCAAAATTCTATTACTTTAGATCCTTCAATACATTGCTAACAAAGAATTGAAAGTTGAATTTTTTAATTTCAACCTTAGCGATCGACAAAGTCTCAGAATTTTGGTGAAATTTCAAATTTTCTCCATAAAAATTTCTACGCGCCAATATAGGCATTTGCAGCATTTTTATAGATGGATTTTCAATTAAAAACGATAGCTATTGTTGTCTATTTCTTATTTTTTCATTTTTCTACCATCCTGATACATTTGGGGGGAGGAGGAGGAGGAGGAGAAGGGGGACGCAAATTTCGAGTATACCATTTTAATGTAAAGAAAAAGTAACAAAATCCAAAATGAAATTTCATAAAATAAATGAGAAAAAATTGGAATTTTTCCCATAAAATATTTATGTTAATATTTAAGATCCCAGAGCTCAGGAAGAAATTTTTTCATGAAAATTCTAACAGAATGGGATTTTGGAAAGCCTTCCTCTCTTCTTCATGTTTTCAACCAAAAATAACAAAAAGTGTTCAACAGTTTTCGATTCGTATATCAATACTCACTCATGAAAATTTTACAAATTGATTAAGTTTTGTTCATAGCTCGCTAAAAAAAAAAAAAAAAAAAAAATTAAAAAATTAAAAATTAAAATACTCAGATAGCTGAATTTGAATATTATGTTGGTATCCTTGTTTTGTTACATCATATAAAATCAAGATGAAAATTTTTGAGGCTTAGATAATCCCTTCAGTCTGCCTCAAAATATGGATGAAACATTTAATAAATTTACTAATAAAAATTTCAACAAAAAAATACACACTTTAAAACTGGTACATAATTATAATAAGTAAAAATTCCTTTATAAAGTGTTTGAAACATTGAAATTTAAAAAAATTCAAACTATAAAATATTATGTCTAAAATTGAAAAAAAAAAGTTTAAATAACCAATTAAAAGGAGTACCATTCGCACTCACCCGATGATCCAAATACGAACGAACATGTCTGGTAATCGAAGACTAACCGACTAGCAACCCTTCGACACGCTGAAGGGTAGAATTATTTATATCTCATGTAACATCCATTCGATTCATTCTTAAGGATAAAAAAATACCAAACATCTTGACAGTTGAAACTATATTCAAAACACCAAACAGCAATGACAGCTTTTCAAAATACACGTTCTCGTTTAATATACTAAAACGCGTCCGGCACTATATTCTAAAACCCTCATCGACCGTTCATCGTTCCATTATCTCGCGCAATTTAATCACATTACATTACAACCAACAATCACCTAATCAACCTAGCTCGGCAGCGAAGCTCGATAATTCGCGATACAAATTAAACCCAGTATGCTCGATAAGACAAAAATCAATTGGACGCGCGTTAATTAAATATCCGATTCCGACCACCAACGCCGAGACTCCGAACCACGTGAATTCACAAACGCTAGCGAACACGTCCGTCACAACGCACGCGGCGCCGTTATAACGTATTTAAATCAATGCCAAGGCGAAACCGACTGAGTGAAACATAACAAACGCGAAACCTCAAAACATTCCCCTGATAATGGCGTCAACTTTTACCAAGATAACAGCTCCGAACCTTTCGAGATACGATATTTCGCTGACGATTTTCAATCGTTCGCAGTATCCTGGGAATGGTTTAGTATGGAATCCATTATCAGATATTCAGCTTAACTCCCCCCACCCGCCTCCCACCTTCATTTAGCTGATTCATAAGTCAATTTTAATACTCAATTTTAATAGGATAACGTGAATTTTTGGATGATTCATCCATGATTTATTAAACGATTTTTTCTTTTAATGGAAAATATTCGCATACTCTGAATCTCAAGTAACTCTCTCCCCGTTCTTCGACATGTTACACCATTTGACGTCAATAAGCTCTTCTATATTTGTCTGGCATCAAGTATGTAATCGTGTTAAGCTACGTTAATTAATATTCAACATGTTATGGACACCTATTACGGTCGAAAATTACGACGCTTTGATACCACGTAGGTACTCGTATTTGAAATTTTCCGAATGTCGTCGAACTCCTCTTGTCAAGTCCAAACGTCAAGCTCGTCGTCGTGTTTCCCCATTGTACTCGCGTTTAAACTACAAACGGTGTCTGGGAACTGTAGCGTGCGTGAAATGTAATTTTAATTTTAATACTTCTGTTTTCTAACCCATTTTGAACGCCGTGAAACGTTGTTATTTAGAGGGGTTCAAAAAATGCGATAGTTTTTCTCGATCAGTGTGCTGTACACAGTACACAGACACAAGGCTAAATGCACGTATAATAGATTGTTGAGGAGGCTAAGAGAGATGGATAAAGAGAAGCTTATTTTAGGTTCCTTATCTTCTAGAAGACGTGGAAAAAATTCAGCTTATGGTCATTGCAGTGTGCACAGTACAGAAAGATATGATTCGCTGTTAACTATATACTCTGCATAAACCGAGCACAAAAACTTGATGAATGATATAAAAGCTATAAGCATGTAAGCACACGGTGGTGAATACAAAGTCTATGGATAAAGAGCTTTTCTCTATTATTTGTCCGTAAGGATGAATTCTGCTAAGACTGGGTATCATGTAGGATAAATCGAAGTATATTTGTTCAAAGAATCTGTGACCGAATTTCAGACCATTTTTCAATTTACGCATCGTGTGAATATTTTTTTTCAAAGTAATGAATAATTTTTTGAGCATATCATTAAGAAGGCCGGAGTAAATATAATAGCCTTTATTTATGCTCCGAAACACTTTCTACAAGTGTCATTTTACGTTACTCCTCATGCTGATCCTGAAACAGGATTGGAGTAATCGTCTTTCAGGAAGTAAAACAGACCACATTTACTTTCTTTTTATATTTGCCAGTAAGGGGGGGGGTTGTAAATGTAAATGAAGTTTATTACGATAATCTGGAAGTTCTCAAATATGATTATGGGGGCGAATCAAATTTTTAATCTTTGTTAAATTTAGATTTTTATTTTACGTAGTTTTATGCACTTATTTATGTATTTACTTACTCATGTATTCACTCACATAATGTATATATTTTTTTTTTATTTCTGTTGCATTTATTCATACTACTCCAGTTATTCTAGATATAATTTAAAGCATTCAAGGAATTCGAGTAATTCATAGAATTTGCCAAGTTGCTGTAAATGGCACGTTAATTTATAAAAAAAAAAGAATTCGAGGAATTTGAAGAATCTAAGTAATTAAAAGAATTTGAAGAATATGAGTTATTTTAAGAATTCGAGAAATTTGAACAATTTGAAGAATTTAAGGAATTTGAGGAATTCTTTAAATTCATTAAATTAGGTAGGTACTCAAACTTTTCGAATTTCTAGAATTTTTTAAATTTCTCAAATTTTTCAAATTGCTCAAATTACTCGACTTCTTAAAATTCCTCGAATTCCCTAAATTTTTTAAATTACTAGAATTATTTAAATTCTTCAAATTCCTAGAATTCTTCAAATTTCTCAAATTCTTTGCATCCACTGAATTCTTCAAATTCTTTTAATTACACAGATTTTTCAAATTCTTCAAATTACTGGAATCCTTTGTATTCCTCAAATTTGTTAAATTACTCCAATTCTTTAAATTACTCAAATTTTTGAATGCATCGAATTTCTTAAATTCTTTGAATTCCTCAAATCCTTGAAATTTTTTAAGCTCTTTGAATTTCTTGAATATGTTAAATTCTTTGAATACTACGAATTCCTCAAATTTTTTTTGTGTGTTATATACTGCAACTTAGGCCAAAAGCACATTTGCAGGAGAGTAAGGCCTAGATTTCCTGGAACAGCTTGGTCTGTTTAAGAAAGGTGAATAGGGACGTGCTTTAAATTCCTCGTATTCTTCAAACTCTATAAATTCATTACATTAATCAAAACCTTCAAATTTTGGCAATTCTTTAAATTCTTAGAATCCTTTAAATCCCTCTATGTTTTTAAATTTCTCGAATAATTCAAATTCTTTGAATTTCTCGAATCATTTAAATCACTCTAATTCTTTAAATTGTTGGAATGCTTAAAATTATTCAAATTCTTTAAATTTGTTAAATTATTAAAAGTCGTCAAATTTTTGCAATTCTTTAAATTCTTCAAATTGCACAAATTCCTTGAATTCTTTAAATTCTTCACATTCTTAGAATTCCTCGAATACTTTAAATTCTTTGAATTTCTTGAATCATTTGAATACCTCTAATTTCTTAAATTGTTGGAATGCTTCAAATTATTTGAATTCTTCAAATTCTTAGGATTCCTGAAAATTCTTCAAATTTTTTAAATTCTTTAAATTTATTAAATTACTCAAAGTCTTCAAATTTCCGCAATTCTTTGAATTCTTCAAATCCTTCAAATTTTTTAAATTCCTCAAATTCTTAGAATTCTTTAAATTTTCAAAATTCTTGTAATTCCTTGAATCCTTTAAATCCCTCCAATTTTTTAAATTCTTCGAATACTTTAAATTCCTATAATTTTTTTTTTTCTGATTCTCCTTGATTAACGTGCCGTGTACTGCCGCCTAGGCCAGAGGCACGAGTAATTTTGGGGTTAGATGTTTTGAAATAAGTTTGTTATTTTGAGGAAGTGAAGGAGATGTTCAATTTTATTTTGTTGATCGGAAAGGATTTCAGAAAGGTCGCTTGTCTGGAGAATTTGGGTTCTATAAAGGTCATAAGTGGGACAGATGGCGAGTAGATGTTGGACTGTGAGAGGAGAGTTACAAGTAGGACATAATGGTATAGGTTGTTTAGAGAGGATATAGGAATGAGTAATTTTGGTGTGGCCTAGACGGAGTCTAGTGACAACTATTTCATTTTTCCGATTGTTGGAAAGTGATGTTCTCCATGGTTTTACTGTGTTTCTGATGGAGCGGAGTTTATTTATGCTTGGTACATTGAGCCATTGGTTTTGCCAGGTTTCAAGAAATCTTTGTCTTGTATAGGTTTTGAGGTCTTTTGGTGGTACTTTAACGTTCGGTAAGGGAAAAAAGGTCATCCCTTCTTTTGCCGCAGTATCCGCGAATATATTTCCCTGGATTCCAACGTGCGATGGAATCCACGCGAGCGAAACACGAGCACTTGTATTATTTCGAAGTTCTTTGATAATGTCTTTGGCTATTGGGTGTTGATGGGGCGAATTATACTTTTGAAGGGATATGATTGCATTTAGGGAGTCTGTACATATGAGGTACGAGGAATGAGGATCATTTTTTGTTATATATTCTACGGAAAGTTTTATTGCAAATAGTTCTGCCGAGAGGATAGTGAAAAAAGTAGGAAGAGAGAAGCGAAGAATAATTTCTTTTTCAGTTGCTATCCCACAACCTGTTCCCTGCGATGTTTTGGATCCATCGGTGAAAATAATCTTGTGACCGTCGTATTCGCTGATCATACTTTGGTATGCGGAACGTAAGATGCTAGGATGCGTTTCCTTTTTCGAAAATTCCAGAAGTTGTAGATTTAAGCTCAGTTGAAGGTTTTCCCAAGGAGGAAGTACTGCCATACTATGATGATACGTCGGCGGCAAGACGAGCTGTATTGAGTCTAGGATCTTCGTGATTTGCATGTGGAAAGTGAGAACTGAAGTGCGAGGGGTCGGTTGAAGAGAGTTTAAGGAAGGAAGACTGACTGAAGATTGGAGCCGAATCCATGTATTTAAGAGGCTTAAATTCTTCGAATACTTTAAATTCCTCTAATTTTTTAAATTGTTGGAATGCTTCAAACCTTTCAAATTCTTTAAATTCCTCAAATTTCTTAAATTCTTTAAATTGCTCAAATAATTTAAATTCCTCGAATTTTTTAAATATACCAAAAATTAACGTTATAACAATTATTTTCCGTCCAATGTCTACAATGCCTGGAGTAATATGTATACTTTTTTCGTTTCTGTTACTTATATTTATTCATTTATGTGTATTTTTTGATTTGTATTGTATGCATTTATGTATACATACTTTTTCGTTTTATTTATGTAATGCACTCACCTAACGTCCGATAGAACTGCATATAAGCAAAGCGAAAAATTCCCGTTTCAAAAAAAAATTCTCATGAGCAACAGAATTCAGGTTTAAATTTTTCATTTCTTCATTTCGTTATGTTCCTAATGATAAAAAAAATTGCAATCATTTATTTTGTTCATGATCGAGTGAATTGAAAAAATTTTTTTGCTGAATCAATTTTTATTTATATTTTTGTAAATCAAGTGGCACTGCTATTACATTTTATTTACTCTATATTTTAGCATAGGTAATTTGGCACATGATTTATAAATTTAAAAAAATATATATATAATTTTCAAACTTTTTTACAGCTTATTCTTAATGCGCTTAATTAATATGAGCAGAAATTCAACATCAACCTCAAATTAATAAAAAATATATACATGAATACCTACATGAAAAATATCTAACATAAAATATTTACTCACAGAATTATAAATTTCTAAAATAAACTATTTATATAATCGTACATAATTAATTTGAGGATAACTTGAGGAGCCTGAAATGCCTAATTCCAATCAATCCCTTCCACTGTAAAAACTCTTAAACATGAAGTTCAAAGCTATGGACTCTTTAAATTACAATTTGTAAGCTGATGTGACGGGAAAAAAAATACAATAAAATCGTTCCACACGTACAGAAGAACACAGGAAACCATTTTGCTAAATAAATTCGTAAATCATCGGTTCCGAAGAAGGGGCGAAATCGTCTGATATTTCGGATATCCGAAGAATTTGTAATTTATTAACGTTACACTTGAAATAAAACGATTCTAAAATACGCTGGCTGCGAGTATCAGTATTACACAACTTAGATAAAGACAGCAGACGAAGCACGGGTAATAAACTTCTTTCGGTACACCAACGACACATATTTCTATCTTACGCTCGTCGCTGATAAATAAACGCGAGACAATTTCAACACGTAAGTTATTTCCTAATTTCGACGTATTAGCGTTCAAAATAAACATGACCGAATAAAATCACGCTCCGAAAATTAATCGCTTTAGCTACCGCGTAACGCGTACCATAGTAATGTCAACAAATGCTATTGTTTCGTGGGCGATGTTCGAACCATCATAAAGCGTATATTGACACCACATGGGAAAAAAATTGAGCGCACGGAAATCGCTACATTTGCATATATTGCTGATTCACCGCACCTATGTGTATGACCAAACCACTCCTTAGATGTATAAAAAAATAAAAGCCATACACTTCGGGCGCTACTGGTTACAGCGTAAGTAAATAATAACGAGTTAATAACTACAAATCAACTCGCATTAACCTGTTATTGCATTTCGGTATAATCTTTACTGACATCCTCCGACTCGTAGCGCGTACCACGTGAGACAAAGATTAATTTACTAACGTACGTAATCCGATTACTAGTGTATCGTTAACGGTTTACTAAATACGAAAATTAAATATTTGTGAAAAGCTCGAACGCCAGTCCATGGAATTTTAATGGTTAGCGTTACACCTAATGCATGGTGATTAACCCAAACTCTTTAGGTCATTCGTGAACGTTGGTCGAGGTAATTAAAAATATCGTACGTGTAAGTCGTACTTTCTGTGCGAATATTATTTGTTTTCCGCGGGCCAAAGAAAGTAGAATAGAAAAACATACGTATTATAAGAATAAAAATGACCACGGTGTATGAGATGAGCAACAGAGGAGCATCTGAAATCTAGTTTCATATTATAAATTTCTATTCCATAACCTAACATCTAAGGCTTAGAATTAATTAATTTCAAACTCTAAGCATTACAATACATCAATTACTCATGCTGAGTGTTTTACCTAAATATAAGCCTTTTCATACCACACATAGGATTATAAGACATTCGTGTATGATGGTTTACCTACCTTACTTTCTAAAGGAGTCGACACAAATGAATGAAAAATATTTTCCTCACCACAGAAATAATCAACTTTTAAAGTATACTAGGGGCTCTACCTCTGACCACTTTGCGGCCCAACCCCACTTTTTAGTTTCCTAAAACCATTTTTATTTATTTATTATTCTAAATATTTTATTTGAATCATCAAACTATTTTAGTACTTCATTTTCAGTTTTCTTATCCATTGTTTTTTTTTTCTTTTTTTAATTTTTATTGTAATCATCATTTAAGATTTATTTATAACCGGTAAGCATCTCCAAATTTATATTTATGGGATACTTCGTACCTTATAACACTTGAACATTTTGGTAATGCTGCCAGTTATTTACAATTTTGTTTACAACTTCATTTCGCATTCGTTTATGTGATAACTGAGTATCATAGATACAATAAGACAATGATCGAAATAAACAATTACCATCACCAACAATGGTTTTAATATTATTCGATCTTTTTCATTTTATGGACATTTTGTTTTTTATATATGTAAAAGTCATTTATTTTACTTTTTTTTTTAATTATTTAAATAATACTCAATATAGACAGTAGATACTGATATGGACCACAAGCCAGTAATACTGATACCAATAGTAAGCTGATGATAATATAGTGTTATGGACAGCAAGCCTGACAAATTATGATGGTCTTCACCATTCGCAATAAGCAAGAAAAGAGAACACCAGAAGAGTTGAGGAACATAACTTCTATTCGAACATATCACAACAAGTTAAACTGAATAAGTGAATAATAATCTGCGCTACACGTTGTATTTATAGTTTATTCATACGCCATCGCCATACCTACCTGCAGGGTGGCACAGTAACAAAATGCGAAAGTTAGCAGAAATGATTCGCGTCATTTGAGGTAATGCGCGTTTCGATTCTTTCGTTCCTTTTTACGAGCGCGCATGCGCCTACAGTAATATTTGTTGCTCGAAATAATGATAGGATCTCATATTTTTCAAATTCCCACCACATTTTGATGGCTATAATCCCTCCTTTTTCCCTCCAACATCTCGTGTGAAAGTGAATTGGGTATAAATATAGCACACTTCTTTTTACCAGTAATCATGTGAGTCTACATGAGTGACATTTTTAGTTATTAGAGGCTCTTCAAGCTCTTCTTAAATTCTGGTGAACCGACATTTTGGATTCATTTTGATTCGGATTCAAGCTGTCATATTCAGGTCCCAAACTAAACATAAACGCAATGTTTGACCTTTTTAGGTCAGTTTTGCGGGGAGATATAGAAGATTCATGAAATTTCATGACTTGACACTTTTTCAAAAATCAATTTTTCTCCAACTCCCATCTATGTAAACACTCATGGGAGGCTAAAATTGGAATATGCTGATGTTCTTGATTTAATTTTTCGTATGAAATCAAAAACAAAAATTCTGAGTCATTTGCTCCTTCAAATGTTGAATCTTCGTTGAATTTTTTATGAAACCTGGTTCAGTAAAAATAACTGAATGTGAAAATATTAGTGTTTATATCTAAAAGATCAGGGTTCAAATGCTCATATAAGAGCATTTTCAAATATAAATGTTCACGTTGACATGTGCGATTTTCACGCCTGCATCAGAAATAGAAATATTGTTCTTGAATTTAATTGTGTTACGAAATTACAGAAAAAGAGGAGCTGAGTGATTGAAAAAGATGTCAGTAGATGAAGATGCGCGGATATTTTGCGCATGTGTTTTTGATATGAAATTAATAAAAAAGAGTTGTTGAGCGATTAAAAAAGATGTCATTCAATGAAGATATGTGAGTTTTGGTCTCTATATCACAAGTGTGATTTCTTTCGTCACGCTCCTATAGAGTATGATTATTGGTAAAAAGGCTTTAGAGCAATGAAAAAAAAAGGGAGTCAGAATCATACATAATATATACTACTAGTAGTAGGTGAGGAAAAATACTAATAAAGAAAGCACGAAGAAGTACGGGAAATAATTGGAATTTTTTCATATTATTAGCAAGCAGCTTTTAAAAACGCTATATTGATTATGTAACTTAAGAATATTTTATAGCACAGCATAACACTCCTTGTCAGTCGTCATGCACTCTAACATAGCCTTGAATGAGGAAAAATTAAAAACTGAACATTTCATTGTAACCGATTCTTTTGAAATTCTTATAAATTGAAAACTGAAATCTATGTCAGGTAACCTAAGCGAAAAATACATTTTCAATGTTTTATATCCCAGCCTCTTCAGTAAGTAAAGTAGGCAAACTATCATACAAGAATGCTATATGAGTTATTCTCGCATGTAACATGGTATAAAGGAACTAATATTGAAGTGAAACATCCTATATAATGCATATGTATAGAATAATTATAATAATAATAAAAATGAAAATAAATGTTAATAAAATATTATTAAATTTAAATTCAATTAATTTTTTCAATTGTTGTTACCTTTGCATAGAATTTTATCAATTTTGAATATAATATGTATTACAACAACGTTAATTACAAATGAATTTTCAAATAATTAATTTATTAATCGGATTCATTTTATTTAATGAGAAATTCAACTTCAACTTTAAATTCATAATATTTTATAACTGATATATTAATATATATTTTTAAGAATATTTTTAAATAATAAAAATATGATATTTAAAAAAATAAATTCAACTTATAAAAATAAATCACATTGTTGGTAAATCAATCTGTGTTTATCCAACAAATTCAATATTTGGCTTCATAAACGATAGAGAGCGTAACTAGTATATCAGATGCTACTTTATGCTTTGAAAATGTGTAACGTATTAAATTTTAAATATTGAAAATTAAATTAGAAATAAAATACGAGTTAATGTTCGGATATTCGTTTAGGTGGGGAGAGAAAATTAAAAAATGTCAATACATCGTGCATAAAGACGTGTTTCCATGATTTTATGGTTGAGAGGGAGATGTAAAAAATAAAGAATTAATAGCATTTCGTATACAGAAGCACAGTGTTTCATTATTTTACAGAATGGGGGACAGAAAATTAATTACATTCAATATTATAAAAATACTATTTGAAATGATACTCTAGGTTGTACGAAGCATATGCTGTCCCGTCGCCTATAACAATTTCCTCTTCACGCTCAGGGAGATTGTTGATAGGTAGCGCTTTAAAAGAGACCTAAAACTGTATCTAATTAGCTGAAGAAGCAGTACCTTAGTTGTATATACAAGTATTATGTAAGTTGTGTTATTCTGCTATTTGTTTTCATTTTTAGGTAAGTTTCAAAGCCTACTTGATTTCGAAGGAGAGTCGAGAAAGGGTGGGGTTTTCAAATGTTTGGGTTTTGGTCCATTTATAATCATCTGATAAATGTCCAACTTTTTGGTACAATTATACTTTATTCATGAAATTAGTTCAAAACTTGATGAGAGACTCTTCTTAGAAATGCGACAAAAATACTTTTTAATTTTTTCTATACACCTAAAAATGGGCATCACTCAAACTCTAAGAGGGCCTGGAGAAGAGGCAAATCTATCAATTTTTTTGTTTTTGATCTCATATAAAAAAGTAAGTCACGGACACAAACATATCTAAATTTCAGCTTTTTAAGTGCATTTTGAGAGAGGTTGGAGTAAAAAACGACTTTTTGAGGAAGTTTTGGTCATAGTATTTCTTGAATCTTTTATATTATCTCTTCACTAAATCAACCTAGAAATGACAAACTTTGTGTGTAGGGTTGATTGGTGATCAGAATATGACCTCTTGCATTTGGGTCAAAATAGATCTAAAATAGTGGATCGTAAAAATTTGAAAGTAATTTGAGGAGCCTGAAGTAGTTATAATTTGAGAAATATGGGTTCATATGATTATTGTATGGCCAAAAGTTCAACATCTGAACAAGCCCCAGTTACAAACTCAGCTCCAGTAATGCGGCATGACTGCCTACGTTTTTTGGTATTTGTATTTCTTCCGATTGTTTTACTTTTCTTCTCTTTTTTCGTAGTTAATTCACCCTCCCCCCCCCGATCACGCAATGCGCATAGGTGCTAGAGTAACAATAAGACGTGTTGTAATTTCCTTTCTTCATTGTATATTATTCTCTGAATAAAATTCTCAAAATTTTCAAATATAAAAATAATAAATAATAATAAAAAAATCGTTTTATATATTTTAATAATAATATTTTTAAATTGGAAATCAACTATATTTATTCAAATATACTGTATATTAGTAAAATAAAATTTATTTAATAAATTTAAAAAAAAATTATAATCCAAATTATATCAATAAAATGTCAATAAATATGGATTATTTTAAATTTAAATTATTTAATAAATTCAATTTGATTAATTTTCAGGGGTAAAATTCATTGAAAAAGGTATTACATTTCATGTTAAAGCATGAAATTTCTAAGGTTATAATATAAGAGATTAATAATTTCAGCACTTTTTAATTTAAATAAAATTTAAGCTTGAGAGAATCGTGATTGAAGTATAGAAACAATACGTTAGAACAAAATTTCATCTTGATGGTGCAACGAATAAAATCATCCTGACTACTCTCCTTTCCAACACCACTAACTTTCCCTCTCCTTTTTTACTTTCTCTAATATGGTCACATAATACGACTCCTTTACAGTTAATTACCCATAGCTGTTCATTTCGATCACATTTTGTACCTTCGAAAAAAAATAAAGCAACTGATTTCACTTCCATGAGCACATAATGGTATTTTAATGAAACTGAATAGGCAATTTTTCTCTACACCCACATACTGCCGCATATCATTAACTGAACACGCATCACTTTTCAACGCGTTAAAACGCCCCCAACATCAATCATCTCATCGAGAACATACTGTTATTAAAATTTTGTTTTCTTTAAACATCGAATTTACTAACTAAGGTCTCATTAATTTTGACAATTTCAAGCGAAGAGAAACTTCTTTTTTCTTTCTTCAAATTTTCGTTTCAATTAGACGTCACTGTTCACTGCCATTGAATTTGATATCGTGAATTCGACTCGTGCAATAGCGAACCAATAAAAAATTTAATTTAAACTTGTTTTGTTTGCTTGTAACCTATCATCAAAACTAAAAGTTGGCGAAAGAAAATGAAAAGGATAGGAAAAGGGGGAACATGCGAAGACAGTTTGGAACTTTTTTTCAGCATATTAAAGAAAAGGAGCTCATTTAATATTCGAACAGAATATATAGGTAGCATCTTCTTCACTGTGAAAACCATCATTCTACTTCTATTCAGCCAAATGAACTCCAAAGGAGCAAAAGTTTCGGAGATGTGTTAAGCTTTATAGAAAAAACATCTCATCGATGACTCTAAAGTCGGTAATGAAATTTTACCCATTTTCCATTCGACGAATTGACCTCCAGACAGGTACTCACTTGAATAACTAAACTCCAGAATTTCAAAACACCCACTTCCACTTATGAGCCTAAAAAATGTGCGAAAATTGAACATGTATTTCGAATCCATTCGCTCAAGTACCCATTTGGAAAATTAATCGTTTATGTTGGTACCGTGAAACACGAGGTTATTTTATTTACATTACGTATAATAAGTATTTCAACCTGACGTGGTTATTTCTTTGCGCATAATACTTCTCAAAATTTTACATATTCAAATAAGCTTTTATTGTGTAAATTCTACACATAAGATAATAATTTATCGTACTTTTTATTCTGTTTCGCGAAGAGTTCAGTACACTTAAACCGATCTCCCTTCATTCTCGAAAATTGTTTACTCCCTAAATGATTCGTCAACTCATTTTGGCATCTTTATTATTGAGCTTACTTTTGAATTTTGAGTTTAGATTCGAAATTGAAACTTTTCCATTACTCTCTGTTCCAAGATAGGGACACGTCAAATTCTATATCGTCCTTAATCTACTTCTCTCTTTTTTGGTCGATACCTAATACGGGGAAGGGCAGGTAAGTGAAGCATTTCACGTTCCATTGTTTTCTTTGAAAATTAATATTATTGTTGAAATGTTTTCCAAGCGAAGTCGGTTTTCCTTTTATACCTTCTTCTTCGCGTTATTGCGTCTAATTTTATTAGTTAACCAAGTTAAACGATTCTTTGACCTCTATAATTTGTAAGTCTTAATAAAGAATACAATGATTAAGTTCGTTATTTTCATCATACTATTGGATTTTTCAGGTTTTCTCATTTTTAGTTGCTTCGTTCAATATGCAGAATGAGTTGTTGGTTTATTATTTTTCTCCGTTCTAAGCGACGAAAATTTTTTTTATTTGTTCATTTTTAAAAATACTTGCATTTATTTGTATGATAAAAGCTGAATAAATGTTGTATTTTTCACTTCCACCAAGAATACCACAAAAAATTGTTTACTATTTCAATAAATAAAAATTAAAAGCCACAAAATAAAATAAAAAATCTGATAACACAATTCATCACATTTTTCTTGAACTTTAAAAGTATGATAGATACTATGCGCATATATGTGTATGATGAGTACACAAAAGTAATAAAAAAAAAAAAAAATGAAAATGATTTCAAAAAGTACTGAGTGTTTCACATTAATATGAGCTCCTTCATACCACATTTTGGGCTATTCAAGTGGCACTCGTGTATGATGATTTGCCTACCACACTTGCTGACGGGGTCAAGATACGAAAGTCTGTAAAATATTTTTTCTACTTTTGTAATGACCAACTTTGACAATTGTTATTTCATTATGCAAAGCAAATGAAAATACGCTGTTTCTTTCATAATGTTAAGTAGACAACGTAGAATTACTGACAAAAAATTGTAGCAATGGAGGTGGTAATTGAAAGAAATAATAAAAAAAGAGTAAAGAATTATGGAATTAAATTTACAATTTTTTCATATTATTTCCAAGTACTTTACTTGAAAAATGCTTCATTCACCCCATTTGCACTATGCGTTGACAAACATTTTCTACGCACCATTTCTGCGAGTATCGAGAAAATTTTTCATTTCTGCGCAAATTTTTAATAGAAATATTTTTCAGAAATCAATGGAGGTGGTAATTGAAAGAAATAATAAAAAAAGAGTAAAGAATTATGGAATTAAATTTACAATTTTTTCATATTATTTCCAAGTACTTTACTTGAAAAATGCTTCATTCACCCCATTTGCACTATGCGTTGACAAACATTTTCTACGCACCATTTCTGCGAGTATCGAGAAAATTTTTCATTTCTGCGCAAATTTTTAATAGAAATATTTTTCAGAAATCATCTTGAAATTCGAATCAGGTAAATTTGTCCTAATATTGAGTATGGAACTTATACAGTATTGCTTAGAAAAGGTTAATGCTCAGTGAAGGGGGTAGATGGAAAGAAATAATGATGGAAATAATTACTCTAAAAGCTTGAAAAATTGATAATTTTGTAATTTTTTTTTTTTTTTTTTGCAAACAAATCGGGAGAATGCCTCAGGGACATCATGATTGATAATTGTTTATAAACGGTTCATACATCCCTTCCTGCATACTTTGAATGAATGTCCACTGGAAAACTTAAATGATGAAATAAAATTCAAAACAAACATTTCAAAAAATTTTATCGCAAATAGGAGAAAATTCATTATTATTTAAAATTTTTCTCCTCATTCAAGGCTGTTTAGAGTAGCCATTTTCACAATATATTGCTGGGTATACCATGCTAGGCCATAAAAAATTTATTAAACGTGACGTCATTAGATAAATTTTCCAAGCTATCTGTAATTAATATAAAAAATGTAAGAAGCCATGCCGCATTACTAGAGCCGAGTTTTTACTTGAGGCTTGTTCACGTTTGTAAATAAGATTGCCAAACCCTTCATGTCTACAGCGAGTACGAAGAACATGTTTAAACAGCCAACCAATGAGAAACGAGCATGAAGAACAGATTTAAATGGCCAACCAACAAGAAACGAGCAAGAAGAACACATTTAAATAACCAACCAATGAGAAACGAGCAAGAAGAAAGTTGAAAAACAAACGACCAATGAGAAAATAGTAAGAAGAACATGTTTAAACCGCCAACCAATGAGAAATGAGCAAGAAAAACACCTTTAACCAGCCAACCAATCAGAAGCGAGCAAGAAGAACACGTTTAAACGGCCAACCAATGAGAAACGAGCAAGAAGAAAGTTGGAAACAACCGACCAATGAGAAACGAGCAAGAAGAACACATTTAAATAGCCAACCAATGAGAAACGAGCCAGAAGAAAGTTGAAAAACAAACGACCAATGAGAAAAGAATAAAAAGAACATGTTTAAACCGGGAACCAATGAGAAATGAGCAAGAAGAAAGTTGAAAAATAACCGACCAATGAGAAAAGAGAAAAAAGACATGTTTAAACCGCCAACCAATGAGAAATGAGCAAGAAAAACACCTTTAACCAGACAACCAATCAGAAACGAGCAAGAAGAACACGTTTAAACCGCCAACCAATGAGAAACGAGCAAGAAGAACACGTTTAAACAAACGACCAATGAGAAACGAGCAATGTGAACATGTTTAAACAGCGAACCAATGAGAAATGAGCAAGAAGAAAGTTGAAAAACAACCGATCAATGAGAAAATAGTAAGAAGAATATGTTTAAACCGCCAACCAATAAGAAACGAGCAAGAAGAACACCTTTAACCAGCCAACCAATCAGAAGCGAGCAAGAAGAACACGTTTAAACGGCCAACCAATGAGAAACGAGCAAGAAGAAAGTTGGAAACAACCGACCAATGAGAAAATAGTAAGAAGAATATGTTTAAACCGCCAACCAATAAGAAACGAGCAAGAAGAACACCTTTAAACAGCCAACCAATGAGAAACGAGCAAGAAGATCACGTTTAAACAGTCAACATAATTATATGTTTATACCAAAAAGTTAGACATTTGCCACATGTTTACAAATGGTCTGAAATACAGAAATTTGAAGACACCACTCTCATGTAGGCTGTAATAGCTGCCATTTTTAAATGAAAACTTAACTAAAAATGATGTTTTTTACATTTTCTTCCCAACTGCCCTGCCGTTACCATCATTTTTTTTTTTTTTTTTCAGTAATATTATTACATTGCATGTTCTACGTTTTAGCACCAATAGCATATCTCCACGTGTTTTCGATAATGAAATTATAAGTTTCAAATTTTATCATTTTCACAGTAAAAAATATTTTTGGAACTTCTATATCTCAACACCTTCATCAAGTAAGGTAAGCAAACAATTATACATGCGTGTTGCATTAGTAACTCTACCTACAATATGAAGGAGCTCATATTGAGATAAAACACCTTGTATTTACAAACTTGGAATTAAAACAAAAAAATCCCAATACATGTATTTATTACGAGAGATGGGAGGATTGTTTGGTGAATTATTTCATTTTTGTTATTATTATTATTTTTTTTTTTTTGTCTTTTTTCATTCATTTATTCTATTATTATACTTTTTCATCAATAGACAAAACATTTAAATCATAAATACGTGTATCTGAATCGAAGAATTTTCATTATGTATCCACTATAGAGTATGTGTACATTATACCAATACTCAAGGATGGCTAAATTATCAAGTCTTTATGACGTCCAAAATTTTACATACGGCGTAGTTCTTGAGAAGAAAGCACAAACCTGTGGAGTGGTTCTTAGTTCCCCAATGCTCCAAGATATGATTTCAATAAGTGTACTGTCCAGAACTGAAGGCATGCGATTTGGGAATAGCTGGTGAAATGCATTTAATTTGACGTTGAATACTCTCCTTTGTAAAAAGAACCAAAATAAAATTCATCAAATTAATCATATCTCGAAACTTTGCTTTGTTGATCCTTGAGTAATAACTTACTAATGAATGAGTGAAATTTTATAACAGTAGTTGAAGGAACACCGAATTGCTTATCACTCAACATACATATTATTTATATGTTTCAGTAGCATTATACCTATCATAACTTGACGTTTGTACATTTCCTTTTGAACAAAAATGAAATAAATTATCAAGCAGATATGAAAAAAAAAAGAAATGCCTTAATACCTAGTCTAAATTATATGTATTAAAAAAATACTTGTATTACGTAAGATGTCGGGCTCTATAGTACGTATTTTTAATATTCTGTATGTGAAGCTAGAGCTAATACCTTCACCATTCGTGAATTTAAAAAAAAGTATTTCGAATATCATCATCCTCAAAACCACTGTTCACAAATACTAGAGAAATACCGTCCATGAAATAGCTCTTCGAAAGTCTTATAAAAATCTCCCAAAGAAGGAAATCACCATTACCAGACCAAATAAAAAAGAAAAAAAGAAAAAACCGTTCCACCAAACAGCTCGTAAAAATTTACGTGAACGCATTACCCCGATATGAGTGAATTTATACGAATACCCAAACCATAAACATTCGACGTTATTTTAAATCACGCTATTACCACGAAAAAATACCTGCTGCTTGGCTTAAAACATAGAGTATTAAATTTGAGAAAATGCTGGTAGGTTTTTCTGAAAATTCGATTCTCTAACATGAAACACGATGCTATTCAAAGCGCAAATTAATTCAGTAAATCATACCGTTAAGACTTAAAAGGAAACTTGATCTCAAAGTCCGAAGAAAATTTTCTTTTCATGGTTCGATCCACGTGTTCGATATAACTTGGTTACTTCAATTAAAAGCAAAACTGTCTACCTCGCTATAATTTGAACTTAATCGTGATTGAATACCTGCGTTGGGTTATTAACCTTTAATTATTTAAAATTAAATTAAAAAAATTTTCCTATACAATCTAGGTACCTACACAACATTTCAATGTAAATTTCTTCATTGATGAAATTAAACAAGTCCAACTAACTTACATAATTTTTCATTCAATCTTCGTCATAGAAATGAGTTCTTTCAAATCTAATTTTCGGTTACAGAGAAGGAAAAATTCCATTTATAAACCTTAAAACGTAATTCGAAGTTTCACAAAAGATGGAAGAAATGCTTATTTTATTTCGACCAATTGAAGAACTTTTTTGCTGATAAATAAACTTGCTTTGAGTATCGATTGAAGAAAATTTATCTCGTCACATCTAATCAGCCTTCAGCCTTAAAAATATAAAGTCGAATCAAAAGTCTAATGTTTGAAAAAAATAGTATTGAGTAAATATGTATGTACCTAGACCTACCAATAAATACAGGCTTGTAGACTATTCGCATAATTAATATTCGAAACATCCCTTCACATAGTGATTCCAGTCGGGAATTTAACTGCGCAAATGTACCCACGAGTGGGTCGTATTAAACCTACGTATATCGCTTTCAAAAGGGTATTTCATTGCTTTTTCTGGCTGGGAAAACAATTTTTAGCATTTTCCAAAAATTCGAATTTCTTCGAACTTTTCCGAAATACATAATATTAATTTTCAGGTATTCATTGGTATGTGAATATCATTTTTAGGATTCAAAAATTTTTTCAAGGAGGCCCAAACATGTGAAAGCTTTCAAAATTCACCACACTATACTCTTTGAAACAATGTTAATACTGAATTTTTCGCGAAACGTTTGTTAAACTTGAAACATAAATGATACGCAAAGAGAGTGAAATGTTCCATAAATCAGAATTGAAAGACACGCGAAAGGTGTAATGTGAATTTCATTTTTTCATCGCCAACAAAAATTTAGCTTCATTCATAGCTAGCAAATCTAATACAAAGCAAGCTGAATTATTTGTAAAAAGCCAAAAAGAATGTAAGCTGCTGAACTAAGATGAAAACATAATTTTATAAAATTTACAACAATAAATTTTGTTTATGGCACATACCTTTTGTTGATTAATTCAGTAACCTAAATTAATACACGCAATAAAGTTAATTTTAAATATCTGTTTAATATAACAAAGCTCGTTTAACTCACAATAGGTTCACTATCGAAAATTTTTTTTTTTATTAAATAACGTATGTTATACTCAATCAATCTCGGCCATTTGAAAGAAAACTCGAGCTGCAAATCGGACACTCTTTACCCACAAAGTAATAATATTAATAAAAATTTTTATAAAAATATAATTAAAGGAATAAAGTTCATTATAATTAGAATTTTTATAAGTAATAAAGTTAAGCCATAAGATTCCAAAGTAAGTGACCCCAAAAAGGGGCTTATTATACTCCTATGAGATCTTCTGTAGTTATATAGCAAAGGTCCAATTTTATGATATATTGATATTTCTCCTACCCGCTCAGATGAAATAATAAAATGAGATAAAATGACTGAAATATTCCAATTATGGCCTTCTGAGTGAATTTGGAGGGTAGTTAGAGTGAAAAACGACATTCTGAAGAGAAATCATGACATGAAATTTGACGAATCGTTCACACCTCCTCACCAAATCGATCTAGAAAGGTCAAACTTGTATGTAGGCTTACTTGACGACCAGATTATGAATCCTAAAAGTTGATACAAAATGGCGCATCGTCAAAATTTTAGAAAGGCTTGAGAAGCCTTAATAAATACTTAAAATGTGAAAATATGCGCTCATATAATAATAAAAGACAAGATATATCTACTACATATCCTACAGTCAACTTTGTAGGTGGTTTTGGAAGAGAAAGAGTCGGAGTTTTTTGACTCAGTACTGAGTATAGTATCATAAGAGTCAACATTTTACCCAAGTTTCAAAACATTTTGCCACATAATATCCAAGATAATAATTTTCAACAAAAAGACATATTATACAAAGAGTAGGGCAAAAAAATTTCACCACGCAATTTTTCCACCATAATGACAAACTTTTAGAGTTAATTTCAAAATCTGATAGAGGCTAAATTTGGCATCATTCCTAACCTGCTGCGCTTACATCGTTTAGAAAAATATATTTCTGGCTTTTCCACCTTCCAATATTACTGATTAAAACTTTCAAACTTTTTTGTTGACTCTCGAGCTGAAAAAAAAAATGAATAATACCAAAAATTAATTTTTTCCATTACTCCAACAAGCACACACCCTTTAATTCCCCTTTCCCTTTATCGCAATGGATTTTAATAGTTTTGCCATTGAAATATTCAATTTCGAAATACTTCCAAGAAATCTCTTTATAATATTTGCTTTTAAATTAATTAGTGAAAATGACGTTCGTTGAACTAAAATCACTTTTAGAAACACTGTGCTCTCTGAAGTACCGTAGAAATTTTTTGTAGCAAAATTCAATATTATTTTAGGTTTTTCATGCTTCCAAAATAAGACTATTCCAGTTCAAACTAGGCAAAGATGTTTTCGATGAAATCGTCAAGTATACAAGTTTCAAGAATTACGTGACATAAAATGCAATAAACATAGGAAAAACACGACTTTCATATGAAGTACCTACGTCGAAATGCTCGTACCAAAACAGCGCCAAATCAAAAAAAAAAAAATAATAACCTCTAGGAGACCTCTCCAGAGCATATGTCAGAATATGAATAGAAATGGGGAAAAATCAAGAACCAAAGATGAAAAAATTTTCTGTAATATTTTCTTATATAAATCAATTTAGTACGAAGTTCTTTGTACAAAAAAAGTTCATAACAAATACCTCTAACGTTTTATAAAAATACATCTACTTTTAAAACATGGTTACAACTTCATACACAGCGTCATGCTGAAAAGAAATTCTTTTCGAGTTTTCAAATACCGAAAAAAAAAGAAATTGCAAAACACATTAAACCAACATAACAGGCTTCCAAACAGCACTTTCCACCCGTAAAAATAAATACTGTTCATAGATTGCATCAACTTTAGTGAAAAGATATTTTCAAAGAAATTTCTCGCCGCCAAATCTGTGCATATCTACATACATATAAAGATATATAACTTTTAAGGCGCGTTAACTTGCGGATTTTTCGTTGCACAATATTGAATTATAGATAAGACTTCAAAGCGAAATACTCAGATATTGCATTTTGAATCTCATGCTTCTTCTTGTGTAGGGTTTAACCCTAAGTACATTTTCTTTTCATATTTCAGAAGTATACCTAACGTATCGCGTCGTTTGTTGTAATAAAATATTAAAACAGTCTCGAACAATAATAACTTCTCTGAGATGTTCGAGCGATTCGCGACCGTTTTTAATTGAAAGCAACGTTCTCATTTACCGTAGTTTGTTCGAATTTCTTGTTTCGTAGGTATCAAAAATGTACGCGGTGAAAACACGAACAATTTAATTGTATTTATCGTTCCATACCTTTATCTAGTTTTTCCGCTCGAAAGCACGATGATTGTTTCATACCTAATTTCGTAATCGACTCGAAACTCTGTTTTGAAACTCAAATCAGACTAGTACATAGTATTTGTCGGGTTGATTCCGAATAGCTTAGGTTCCGGTCCACTTCTCTCGAAAACTCTGAATAAGATGTTAAATAGAGAAAGAGAGAGAAAGAGAAACCCAAAAATTTTCTGAAAATATATAGTACTTACACGCATGTTATTGGAGCTCACCATGTGTGAAAACTACTCGCAGATAAAATAGCATGTGTCTGGGTATATAGCGAACTAGCCGACTAAATAATAAGCCCTATCAAATGACAGGCTCTGTGGGCCTAGAAGATTTTATCGCTGGCCAAATTTTAATAAAGCCTAATAAACAGTGAGCAGAAATAGGCCTAAAGATAAACCCCCTAACACCTAAAAATAAATAATATCGTAGATGAACCATGCATACATCTAACCATACGTTAACTTTTTATCATTCTAAAGCTGAACTGAATTCGTTTTATCTTAATATCATGGAAACAATCAAGATAAGGGGCTCGCAAATACCTCAATCTAAAGAGACTGAAATGGAAAATGATATAATAATTTTTCTAAAAATTACTGTCTTCGATTTACTTTTGGAATTAACTTTGGTAAAAGCCATTTTTCTCCTTTATTATGAATTATTTTAAAAAGTAAATTGCAATAACAGTTGCTTTTTGATAATGAAATACGAGCTATGTAAATTTTCCATTAATAAAATTTTTATTTAGATATTTGCAAATAACCAAGCATTCAGTCAAATTCATTTTTGGTACTGGAGCTCATTCATAATAAAGAGCGGTCTAAAAAATTAACTACCTAGTTTTATTCAAATAACTCGAGACTAACATCGATGGCAATAACGTTTTAAAATTGAATCGTGTATAAATTGTTAAGCTCTTTCGAATAAGCTGTTACCAAACACTTCAACTCAATTTTTATCCTAGATATTGATAAAAAGCATGTATGAGTGATAAATTCGTATATACCGGTGCGCTATCTAGGTATGGTTGATGTATACCGTGCGTCCAAGTGATTCGGGTGCAATCGGCGAAAAAATCTCTTTTTCAATTACTTAAATTTTTTCAAATGCAAAGAAATTGTAATGCAGTTGAGATGGATTTATCAGCCTTAAAATTCATTAAAGTAATTTTGAAAATAACACTGATTTAAGAATTGTGCTTTAATTCTTGTTACGTATTCAACAAACTGAGATTTTTACGCTGATTGTACCCGAATCACTTGGACGCTTGGTAGTAATATAGAATGTCTCATTTGAGCAGAAAATGAAAGTAAAATACTACAAAACTCAAAGTAAACTCTGCTACACGTAACAATTTCTGAAAGTCATCTTCTCAGATTTAAGATCCAACATAAAATGATGTTTCACTCAGATTTCAAAGAGGTTTAGAACTTTTAATGATTTCAAATCCTTAGAATTTTTCATTGTGATTTCATATGGTAGAATTAGTTGAGGACACCAATATATCCAATCTAAGCCTCCTAAATAAAGTGGAAGAAAGAGAGTTGAAATAAAAATAAATTTTTTGAAGAAGTTTTAAGCCATGAATTTCTTGAATCTTACTCACTTATCTTCATCAAATACACTTACGAAGCTAAGATTTTAGGTGTAAAATAAGCTGGATAGTACAGTATTATAAGCTCTTACATTTTTTGCCAAAATGAATCCACAATTTCGAATACCTCAACATTTAAGGAAAACTTGAAGACTGAAGTGCTTTGAATAGTTTGTTAGTATAGCTAATTTGGGAGAGTGTATAGTAAAAAGAAAATGACATAGAGGCTGAAGAAATAGGCGAGATAATATGAAAGTATTTGAGATTATTTAAGGTGCATTACGTGCACTGCCCATAAACGCGTCAACCTAACAACCCTACGCCCGCTTCGTGCGCTGCTCGATGCGTGCCCTGAACATAATCGTACCGTGCGCGCAAATGATTACTTACACGCCAGCGCAAAAATCTATTAAGATCAGTTTTTCAATATTTAAAAAATAATATCACACGTTTTAAAATGATCTTTTATCCCTATTTCTAATTTATTTATATTACTAAATTATTTAAAAATATAAATAAACCCTTAATTTGCTGTTATAACATTTATTTCAAAATTTCATGAATTAGTTTTGGAACATTTTTGCGCTGGTATGTAAGTAATTACTTGCGTGCACGGTATGGTATATTGCAAGGATGGAAAGCTAGCCGAAAGCTGAAAGCCGAAAGCCGAAAGTTGGCCAAATTGAGGCATATAGCCGAAAGCTAAAAGTTCAAAAGTTTTAAGATGTTCAGCTAAAAGCTAGCCAAAAGCCTTTATAAATACAGCTTTTTTTCAGCTTTTTGGTTTTGAACTATTGGCAAGTTGCCAATGGCAACATCGTAATAAACCCATGTTAGTGTTGCCAACTTGTGTTGTTCCGCCTGTTATTCGAGTTAGTCATGTTAGATCTAGTCTAGATTAAAAAAAAAGGTAAAAATGTAAATAATGTAATCCCGCCAATTTGCCAGCTGAAACCAAAACAAAATGCCAAGTTTGTCAAATCTTGCACAGTTTCACGTATTGACGTGTTTTTTTTTTTACAAATAAATAATTTTTCTAAATGGTGATACCTTGTATGTGTAATAATTATTATTAATTTTAACATAAAAATTTGAATTTGAAACTTCAACTTTAAGTGCATTAAGAAAACTCAAAAGTTTCAAGCCAAAAGCCAAAAGTTTTAAAAGCTGAAAGCTAAAAGTTTTAAGCCAAAAGCTAAAAGCTCATTAAAATATAGCTAAAAGCTGAAACTTTAGAAAGCTGAAAGCTAGCTAAAAGCTAGCTATAAAACCTGAGAATTTTAAAACTAAATCTAAAAGTTTTATTTCTCAGAAATCTAGCTGAAAGCCAAAAGCGCAAGCTTTATTTTTCGGCTTTCCATCCCTGTTATATTGGTAACATGCACTGCCTGCGGCGTGTAAGAAGGTGGAAGAATGCGAAAACAGATCACAAACAGACCTTTATTTAAGAGAACACAATATAACAAGCAGGAACGAATAACTGAAAAATAATAAGCGCTACGCCTTGTATTTATAGCTTAATATTACGCCATGCCCACTTGCAGGATGACACGGTAACAAAACGTGAAAATTAGCAAAAAAGCTTCTCGTTACCTGAAACAATGCGCATTTCGATTCTTTGATTCCTTTCGGCGCCCACATGCGCCTACAAGTTCAAATTTAATGAGTAAGGATTCATATCATTACTAAGGCCAAAAAGCATAATTATTCTCATGGGTGAAACAATCAAATAAGAACTTTAATGACCATGGAGACGTTATCATTTTTTGCAAAAAGCTTCTTAGAAATTAAAATTATGCAATATTCCTTAAGAGTTGAAGATAATACACGCTTTCGATAGAAAGGGGGGTTACAAAATAGAACGAACATACCTCTAATGCAATTCTTCAGATATTTCAAGAGGGAATAAGGAGGTATATCAGGTCTTATAATATTAGTGTGAGCAAAAGAAAGGTAAAAGATATTGATTATGGTTTTATAGGTTAGAATAAGCTCGAAATACAAACGCATAGAAATTTTAACTTTCTTGATGAAGTTAGAGAAAAATAGTAGCCAACCTTCAACTTCAGGTCAAAATGGATCCGAATTAGCTGACATCTAATATTTGAGAAAATTTGAACAAAATGAGTAATTGAGTATAGACACACAATTTTACGACTATACTGAGACCAAGCACTACAAAATATCTAAATGCCAACTTCAAATAGTTTTTAATTCAATATAACGACCCAACCACCCTATACGAATACGCTACAATCTCACCTAGATGGAATTTTAAAAAAGCAAACTGGCCAAAATTTCAAGAGGTATGCTCAAATTTTCCAAATATAGACTTTAACCATAATATAGATGCAATTGTAGACCAATTCTGTGAGCAAATCCTTAAAAACGCAGAACAATCAATCCCCAAAACTCATTTTTCTCAACGAAAAACAGTCCCTTGGTGGACAGACGACTGTGCCACATCAATAAAAAACAAAAGAAGAGCTTTAAAGTTATTGAAAAATAACCCCACTGAAATCAACCTGTCCAACTATCGCAGATTAAGAGCTAAAGCTCAATTCACAATAAAGCAGGCAAAAAGAAATTCTTGGAAATCCTTTATAAATAATATCAATTATAACACTCCAGCCACAAAACTTTGGGCAACCATGAAAAAATTAGGCTCTAAAAATCACAACTCTTCTCCCAAATGTATTCAAATAAATGACTCCCCAAATTACGATCCTATTATGATTGCTGAAACATTCGCCGAATCATTTGCTAAAATTTCTAGCGATGATGCCCAAGATCAAAGATTTTTAGACCACAAACGAGAAAGTGAAAACTCCCCTCAAATTCAACAAGCTATTGGAATTTCTTGTATTACCAATCGTCAATTTTAAATAAAGTATACACACGGGGGCTTACACGCCTTTATTATTAAAACACCAATCAAAAAAAAATTACATCGTTATACATTAATATACGGTTTACATTACGATCGTCTATCTTGCTTCACGTGTTTCCAGCAAAATCAACAACGTCATTTTGTAATCTAATTAATCTTGACCGAATGTCGGGATCAGTGTTACCACTGATCCCAACACTCCCCCCATTCGGGAAAGTATCTCATATAACACATCGCTATTGAGTAGGTACCAAGCCCCGCCGTGATGTTACCATCACGACTATTTATTTTAGTACCCACTGTCTCATCTCAAGCGTTTTCATCAAAAAATCTCTTCGTCTTCGTTGAGGTGAATCTGCAGCACTGAAACAAAGTTACAATTTCTGCAGTAATATGTCTTTAGCTATTTTGAAATTATTTGGATTTAAGGGTTTTGTAAATACATCGGCCAGTTGGGATTTTGAGTCTACCCACTCCACTCGTACCTCACCATATTTTACACATTCACGCACTAATTGGGCTTCTGGCTCAACTATGAATTTTAATTTTGGTTTACTCGCCACTACTGTACAACTCACCGCAGATTTATTATCGCAATAAGCGATTGCCGGATAAAGATATTTTCCAGTGATCTGCCTTATTGTGCCTTGTAAGCATTTCATTTCGCGTATTGCCTCGTTCAATGCCCTAAATTCTGCTTCGCAAGTAGACGAGACTCTTCTTTTTCTACGTCTAGCCGACCACGATACCACATCACCAAACAATCTAATTAAATTCCCTTCAGTAGTTTTATTAGCAGGTTTTACATCACGAAAACTCGCATCAGCATAAATTTCGAGAATTTCAGTTTTACTTTCATATTTTAAGCCTAAATCTTTTGTACCACGCAGATAGCGTAGAATTCTTTTTCCCCTCACCCAGTCCAATTCTGTAGGATTTTTTAATTTTGTACTCAGTTCATGAACAGCATATGATATGTCCGGTCTAGTTCCATCGGTTAAATAACGTAGTGAGCCAATCAATGCATCAAACGGATATTTTGTCGGATTTAGTAGCTTTTTCATTTCACTGTTTTCTGGACTATCTTCAATGCTCTTTAGTAATTTTTGATGTGCTGCGTGTTCCACCATAGGGGTAGGAACCGGTTTGCAGTGGCTCATTTCGAACCTGTCTAAAATCTTCTCTACATACTCTCGCTGATCTAAAGTAATGATTTTATTTTTCTTATCACGTTTTATATTAATGCCTAAATACTTTGATGGTTCTCCTAAGTCATTGATTTTGAATTCTTTTGATAAACTGTAGATCGTCTCATTTACTTTCCGTTCACTATTACTCGCTATTAATATATCGTCTACATAGACAACTAAAATAACTGTTATGTCACTACTACATTTAGTAAATAAGCAGGGTTCGTACATTGTATTTTTAAAGTTCAGTTTTTCCACCACAGCAGTGAATTTTTCATTCCATTTGCGTGGACTAATTTTAAGACCATAAAGAGCCTTCTTGACTTTGCAAACGTACTCATCACGGATATCATTTTCCATAATACCTTCAGGCACTTCCATAAACACTGGTCTGTCAAGCTCCCCATAAAGAAATGCTGTTTTAACATCTAACTGCCTCATATGGAAGTCATATTTATTAATAATGGCCAAAATAACTCTAATATTTGGTAATCTTTCTACCGGAGCATAAATTTCACTCAAAGTATAATTTCTACGCTCCTGAAAGCCTCTAACAACCAATCTTGCTTTATAAATATCTTTCGATTTCTTTTTAAATAACCACCGCGATGTCAGGAATTTTCCTTTCCATTCATCATTTTTAACATCACTCCGTTTCAAAATATCCCATACTTTGTTTTCCTCCATTGATAGTTTTTCTGCTTCTATAGCTCCTCTCCACTTCTCTCGATCTGGCATAGCCAGTGCTTCTGTAATCGAGGTTGGATCTCGTTCAATTTCAGCCATAGCTACATATGCTACATCCATATCTTTATTCACCTTAGATTTAATTACCTGAGTAAAGGCTAAAAGCTTCATATCGATATTAGTTTTGATATTAGCATCTGTACATCGAATCTTTTCCTCTTCTAGTTTATCATTTTTCTCATTCAACTCTTCTACATCTAAATTTTTCATCGATAAATCGTTGAGTTTTTTCGCCTCTAATCTCGTCATTGGTTTTCGAGCTAAACTGGTTTTATTTAAAATTTCATTCTCAAAATTTTGAAACCATTCATTGTCCTCAATTTCCTCTTTGGGTTCTGGTATGACTGATTTTCCAATTTCCTCACGAACTTGTTTATATACCAATTTTTTATTAAATCTCACTTCTCGAGTTTTGATTATCTCACCTGTTTTTATATCGAGTAACAAATATGCGTTCGTGTCATAACCAACCATAAAATATCGTTTAAAACTATTTTCGCTCACACTCGTTCGAGGATCGAACTTTTTAAGCTCGCCCTTTTTTAAAACTTTTGGATAAGCTACGCATCCAAAGCGCACCATCCAATCGATTGTGTCATGGTTTCGCGGATCAAATTTATTTATTGGTATTTGCATTTTTATGCCTTTATGTGGGGTTCTATTCAAAATATACGTCGCAGCTTGCACCGCTAAATCCCAGAGATTTTTAGGGAAACCTGAGTCGAACATTAAGCTCCTCACCATATTTTGCAATTTTCGGTTCCATCTCTCAGCCTTTCCATTCAATTGTTGTGTGTAAGGTGGTGCAGTATCTAGTTCGATCTTTTCTTTCTCGCAAATTTCACGTAAATTTCCAGATACATATTCTTTTGCTCCATCACTTCGAAGATAACACACCTTTGCCTCATACCCAAGTCTATTTCGCGCACTCATCAAGAATTGCGAAAAACTATTCCCAACTTCATCACGCGTTGTTAAACTATACGTATAAGTATATCTAGAGAATTCGTCTATAAATGAAACGACGTATTTTTTCTTTCTCGGAAATGTGAGTGGCTTAATTGGGCCCATAATATCGCTGTTTATAATCTCCATTGGTCTATTAGCTTCGCGACGTTTATTATTGAACGGCAGCCTCGTCATTTTTGCCGCTATACATACCTCACAATCTAGTATTGAATCATCGAATACTATGTTCTTCAATCGTGGGTCATTTTTGGCGATAACTTGAAGATAAGAACGTGAAATGTGGCCTAAGTTTTCATGCCACTTAAATCCGTCAGTCTTTTCGAGAATTGTTAATTTTGCATTTTTGTTTATAGTTGTATCGTTTTTATCATCCTCAACTATTTTACGTTTCCGACTAACTCGATTTGAACTCTCTCCTATCTCGCAATTATTTTTCTCGTAACAGAGATTAAAACTCGAACCACCTGTCTCGCCTTTGATTTCTAACTCAATATACCAATGTGGACTACGATACGGCCCTTCTACAAGAATCTCATCTGTATTTTCACGAAATATTTTTATCCCATCATTATTTTTCAAAATAGCGTATCCAGCATCAGCGTATTTTGAGAGTGAAAATAGATTTTCACTTGCCTCATCACTATATAACACATCGCGTAAAATTACCTCTTGCACTCCCCCATTTTTCAGATAACAAGTACCATGTATATCTCCACACTGCCCTACTTTCAAGTCTGAGGTTGAATTTATATTGGCACTTTTAAGCGTTACAATATTATTTGTTTCCCTTAGATTAATTAAGCAATCGGAGTTGCGAACTATATGCTCGCTAGCCGCCGAATCAGCTATCAAAATAATCACCTTACCATTTTCGCTTTCGTTGTTCCCTCCATTACTCGCCGCAACTAACACAGTACCTATTTATATAATAATAATTTTTTTAGTTTTAATTTTATTTTCTTTCTCCCTTAAAGTGAGATTTCTTAAACACACCTGTTTTTGGAGTATATTTTCCTTTTTCGCGTTTTTTATTATCGTCGCTCTTCACATGTGACATTTTTTGATTACTCGTCGAATCAGATTTCTTCTCAGTATTTTTATTACAATCTTTCGCCAAGTGAGTGGTCAATTTTCTACATTTATAACACATCTTTATGCCACTATCCTGATCTACTAAACACTTCACAGCTTCGTGCCCATTTCCACCACATATATAACACCTGCGATCTCGAGTATCTCGATTTTTATAATCACGAGCACGATCGTTGCGATTTCCTCGGAAATATACGTTTGGGTGACGCGGACCAAAATCACGTGGCCAATGCCTACGTTTCATCGCCATAGCGGAGCCTATTGAATTGTTGTTTGTTTTAATTCTCATTTTATTTAATTCACGCTCACTTGACTCAAAGAAAAGTGCTAATTTCAACAGCTCATTATAGTTATCATTAATTGACCGATTTCCCGCAGTTAATTCGAATTGTTCGAAAGATTCCCTCACCGCAATCGTGAAACGAGTACATTTTACCTCATTTTCTATTGGCTTACACACCATTTCATATTTCTGCATACTACTTTCAAACCGTGCAATGAACTCCGCAACTGACTCTTGCCCTTTTCGGAAACGAAGGTCTTCCAACTCTTTCATTAAAGCCGCTGAGGAAGTATTTATTTCTGCTTTACGGAACTCCTGAATTCGTTTTAAGGCCTCTTTAGGCTCGCGCACCGAAACGATATAATTATGGTAATTTTGATCGATTCTATTGATTAATAGAAACCGAACATGTTCTTTTCTTTTCCGAATCATATCAGGGGTTAGATTTTGAGGGGGAACTTCATTCTCATCTACTATATCTAATAAGTTCAGAGTACTCAACTCGCTTTTGAAGTTATCAAGCCAAACATCAAATCTCATTTTATTGGTTAGTTTATAATCGGCTTTGAATGTGTTGAACATCATCCCTCTACTCACCTCATAATTATCAATCCTCACCGCTCTACTCGTCTCATTATTATTTCTCATCACACTCGATTCCCTCATCTCATTAATATGCTCATTAATAATATTATTACTACCGTTACTATTATTATTTAGAGCACTAGTTGACTCACCCGATGATCTATTTTCATTAGTTGTTGGTTTTAGAATCTGCGCCAATTTTGCAAATTCTGCTTGCATGATTTGCGCTAACATCGCACCAAGATCTGTTACTCCATTACTCGTCGATTGACCATTACTCCTCGATTGACCATTACTCATCGATTGACCATTACTCGTCAACTGATCACTACTCATCGCTGTTTCGCTATTCGATAGTTGTCCAGTATTAGGGACCACATGAGACCCCGCGCCTGAAACCAATGGCGCGCTGGCATTCTGCGAACGTCGATTTACAGGTGGACGACCTCGTCCACGACTCAAACCACTTCTCGTATTCATCTAACAGTCAAGAGTAATTATAAGTTAATTATTGATGTATCTCACCAAAATAATAATCTAATCCCCTTGTAGAAAATAGCACAGCTTATCTTCATTATAAGGTTCATAGAATTTTGTCTTAATTTAAGATAAAAATTCAAAAATATTGTTGACTACAGAACACTTGTGAGCCAAGCCTATTTAAGAATTTTACACATCTCTCACCATAGAAAATTTATAACTTAAACTTATTTTCAAATTTCACTCATCGCCAACTTCCCCATTTTCCGTTTAAAATTTCTGGTTTCAAATTAACTCTTCTACTCATCTACTCGTCTATGGAGTCACCAGCAGTAACGCAGATATAGAACACTTATAACTACGCTAGCTGGTTATCGGTAAAACCGAGGTACAATCGTAAATAAGCAAGAAGAACACTTTCCATACTAATTACACGACAGTACCCTCCAGAAGCCTCATTTTTGCTAATTAATCAATTACATTCTGAATGAAACACATCTATTACTTACATTCCAATTCCAATGAATTCAATCCAATCTGTTAAATTTCGTATCGTCACCGTAATGTTCACACACCAAAAATGTTTTACGTAATGTTCAAGTTCTTTTAAAAAATTATGCTCTAGAATTTTCGATACTACGCATATACACTATCGGAGAAAACACTATACGCTAATTGATAATTGCTTATAACCATCACTAAACAGAGCTCAATCATTAATGATACTCGCCATCGTCACTCGTAGCCAACATTTACCAAGAACCTGCTGACTCAATCGTTTAAAGCAGATCGCAGCTGCTATTCACCGGAAATCGGACGAGCGATAACAAAATACATCTACCCGCCGATTGCTTATCGAATAGCCTACCTACCTACATACCTACTCTATAAGAATTACATTTCTTGACACAAATAAAGCGAATACCTAAATTTTCCTACCTAGGTTATATTGCGCGCAACATTTCCTAATTACGTAGATAGGTTATTATAATATAATTGCACATATGTTTACTATTATTAAAATACTTATCTTCACGTCCAGTTCTTGAAGCCGGTTGGGGTACCCGGCGCCTCCACCATATTGGAATTTCTTGTATTACCAATCGTCAATTTTAAATAAAGTATACACACGGGGGCTTACACGCCTTTATTATTAAAACACCAATCAAAAAATTACATCGTTATACATTAATATACGGTTTACATTACGATCGTCTATCTTGCTTCACGTGTTCCAGCAAAATCAACAACGTCATTTTGTAATCTAATTAATCTTGACCGAATGTCGGGATCAGTGTTACCACTGATCCCAACACAAGCGAACCATGAACCTTATAATGCAGAAATTACTTTAAACGAATTAATGACAGCCCTCAATGCAAGTAATAATTCCGCCCCTGGACTAGACCAAATTCATATCCAATTCATAAAAAACGCTCCCGATAATATTATCACCCTGCTACTTCAAATATTCAATGAAATCTGAAATAATCATGTATTCCCAAAAAATTGGAAAACTGCTATAATTCTTCCATTCCTAAAACCTAATAAAAATCCATTTGACATCAACAGCTATCGCCCAATCTCCTTAACATCTAATCTCTGCAAACTATTTGAAAAAATAGTCAACAAACGACTCATATGGGTACTTGAAACTAATAACAGATTATCTCCAAACCAATGTGGCTTCCGACCTTCAAGATCTACGCTCCACCAACTAACATTTATAACCTCAGAAATTAAAAAAACTATAGATAGAAAAAACCATTTTTTGGCAATCTTTTTCGACATCAATAAAGCCTTCGACACAATTTGGAAACCTAAAATAATACAAACCCTCATATCTTGGAATATTCAGGGCAAAATGCTACATTTCATAAATAATTTTCTTAAAGATCGATACTTCAAAGTAAAAATTTCAAACTCTGTTTCAAATGAATTTCTACTCCAAAATGGGGTTCCGCAAGGAACTGTCATAAGTCCAACCCTATTCAATATTGCCATTAATGACCTGCCAAATATAATCCCATCTCCCATCTCCACTGCACTATTTGCAGACGACCTTTGTTTATTCATTGCTTGCAATGAAACACAACTTGGTCAAAATTTTCTCCAAAAAGCCACTAATGAACTCTTTCACTGGTCACAGAAAAATGGATTGAAATTCTCTCTATCTAAATCCACGGCAATTCACATTTGCAAACGCCGCAACTGCTCTAAAAAATTGGAAATATACCTTGATGAGGTCAAAATTCCAACTTCTACTACGGTAAAATATTTAGGTCTTACATTTACAGATAATTTTTCTTGGCTACCACACATAAAAGACATTAAACAAAAATGTTTTAATAGGATCAATCTGTTAAAAAAACTTTCTCATTCCTCTTATGGTTCAGACCGTCACACATTACTTAAACTTTATCACACCATCATAAGACCAATTATAGATTATGGTTCATCCATCTACGCACATGCTTCCGACACCCAGCTTGAGCAGCTGAACCCTATCCAAAATACTAGCTTAAGACTGGCTACAGGCGCTTTCAGAACCACTCCCATAACAAGTCTCCTTTGTGAAGCCTCAGAATGTCCTCTATTCATACGCAGACAACTTGTCACTACTCTAAACATACTATATGTAATGGCTAATCCCAATTTTAATCCGACCTCTCAGTATTTGATACCAAGTCAATCAATGCTACCAATATTTAAAGATTTAATTCAACAAATAACAACAAAGGTACTCCCTATCCATCATTACCCTATCAACCTCATACCCCCCTGGCTGTCATACAACCCTACCATTAACCTTTCCTTAACAGAATTCCCAAAAACACAAACAAACCCAATCATATTCACCAAACACTTCAATTCCCTATTAGAAAAATTTCAAAACTTCAAACACATCTACACCGATGGCTCAAAATCATCCCACTTCACTGGATGCGCTATAATCCATGAAGACACTTACATACCTATTCCCTACCTCCATACTTCTCAATACTATCAGCCGAACTATATGCTATTAAAACAGCCATCATATTCACAACTCAGTTCTCCCTTCACGAAACAGTCATTTTTTCAGATTCACTCTCCGCCCTTCTCGCAATAAAAAACCACGCATCCAAAAAATCACACCCAATCGTTCAAGAAATCGTTTCCCTTCTCTCATCATATACCCACTCAATAATATTATGCTGGATACCTTCCCACACCCATATACGAGGAAACGAGCTGGCTGACTATTACGCCAAACAAGCATACCTACATCAACCTACAGATAACATACCCATCCCTTTATCTGATCTCAAACGTCATGCAAAATTCATAATGAAAGAAGAATTCCAAAATTTTTGGTCCAACATTCCCAACTCGAATAAACTGAAAAACATCAAAACTACCACCTCTCCCTGGAAAATATCAGAACAACTTAATCGTCGATCCTCTACCCTACTTACAAGATTGCGAACAGGCCACACGTTGCTTACTCATAAGCATCTTTTTCTTCGACAAGCAGCCCCATTATGTAACCCATGCAACGTTCCCGTATCTGTTCTTCATATACTCACCGAATGCCCAAATTACCAAACCTTGCGCAACACATATCTTCAATCCAGCAATATAAAAATTATACTCGCAGATAACCTCGAACGAATAAATAACCTGATGAAATTTTTGATCTCTTCTGGCCTACACAAATTAATATAATCTTTACCGTCGTGCCTCTAGCCACAGTTGCTGTACATGGCACGTTAAAACAAAAAAAAAAAAAAAAAGCACTCATACAAATGAAAAACTCAGCTTCAGTAATGCAGCTGGCAGCTTACTTTTTTTTCAAACGTTTACATAGACAAATTCTTGAATTTTACTCTCCAATCAAAAAAAAAAAAAGGAATGGAAATTTCCGCTTCACGTGGAGTTCGATTACAAAACACGAGTTAAACACAATATCAAAGGACAAGGAATACGAATCTAATACCTAACTTTTAGTTGCAAACACGAGACGACATATTATATACAATAACCTTTCAACATTGATGTAAAAGCACCGCAAAAGCATTGATGAAATACCCGCAAAGCTTTTCAATAGTCAACAATAGGTACCTATCAATGAGAATATACTTTAAAGAAGAAATTCCTAAATAAGTAAATCGAGGTAGTAATGGCATTCAGAGTATAGGAAAAATTCTTAGATTATGAAACATAAAAGATACCAAATAATTTCAATATATAAGACTGAAAACACAAAGAATAGAAAACTACAAAGAGAATTAGTTCTTGTGAAGCTTTTCCACTGAGAACTTCATAGTCTACCTACTCATATATCTATTTTATTATAATCGCTTTATTTCGCCCCTAAAGTTTTTGATGGTTTCAAAGGTATTTCGCGAAAGCGTTAAAATATTTAATCAAACTTCACTCTTTTGTTTTCGCTGCGAAAAATTCTCACAGTGTCGTTGATTCAGCAAGTCGATATTAAAATTAAAAAAAAAAAAAAAATGCGAAACTTTCAAAGTAAGCTCCACACTGAAAATAACCACTCGGAATTCAACGCTAAATCTTGCATTTTAATGACACAAATTCCTCACATTCTACTCATTTCTCGAATAGACCTGCTAATCTCATCTTCTAGTTAAGACTTCACGGGTAGAGACTGTCGCGAAATTTACTTCAATATCAAAAGCAAAAATAAAACCGTATTAAAATGAGAAGAAAAGGTTTAATTTTCAATTCGTGAAAACATCGTTTCCATCGTCTTATGTCGATTTCAAACAAAACATTTTTTTTTTCAATTCAAGTTTTAAGGACAGAATAAGATAATACTATACTACTTGCTGCAATCTGAACATCAGTCCATTATATTAAAACGTAAAAAAGTGAAAAAAAAAACACGCTTATAACTATCTAAATTCTACAGTCTGCGTTTCGATGCTCATACCTTTTCGTTAGCGAATACAAATCTTACGAAATTCTCCAAGAAGCTTACAACGTAAAATAAAATCTTTAAGCTTCATCCGCTTACTGAGGAAGGAAAATTAAAACAGGCTCGGAAGAACAATACGTCGAGAAGCAATTTAACGAAAAATCGCCTACAGCGTTTCAAAGAAACTTCACACAATCATCTGTAGCCGGTAACTTCCTAATCTAGGCTTTTTAAAAAAAATAACTTCATGCAACCATTCATTAATAGTAAGAATAAGGCTTCTTAGAATGTCGATAGTGATTAAAAACCTCAAGCTATTTCCGTACGTTATGTCAATAACAAAATTTGACCGAGAGTTAATTCGTTTATCTATCCGCTGAAATCCATAAGTTCGATCTAATCTTTGTAAACATAGTATTAGATGATGTCTTTTGTTATTATCGTTTGTGTTATTTTCGTTCTTAATGTTTGACATAGTTATTGATGATTAATTTCTACGAATAAGTAATAATTCAATTATCTATCTAACATCTGGTACCTTCTACCTTTAATATGCGGTAAAATACCAATTCGAAACGTCGAAACAACGACATGTTGAAAAGTGAAGACACTATGCCAGCAGCGTTTCAGTTCATCTGTTTCGTAATCAAAGAGGATTGCTTCAGGAACTAGAAAGATTGTAGGTAAATGAAATAAATGTCTCTGTAAATTACATCAATCCTTTTCGAAATGATAGGATAATAATAAACGTTCGAAAATTTAACGCTAATGTTTCCATTAAACGCCAAGATATGGGTACAAATCCAGTTAGCTTTGTATAAATCAATACGTACTCTTATACGATTTGAATAAGTAGATAGGTATCTGTTAGTAACAAGGTGTACGTTATATTTGTACGCGTCACACACTGTTTCAATTAGGCCACTGAGGAGGGACAAAGGGGGCTCGAATGATATGAAAAGAGCCAATTATGCAGAATTTTTGCTGTGGTATAGAATTTCTATAAATAAAAAAATAATAATAATAATAAAAAAAAAGGAAGATAGGACTAAAAATGAAAAGCTGATCAGTAATTTTGAATGTTCAATCATTTAAAAATTGTAATAATAATAAATTGAAAACCAAAAAAAAAAATTCAATGGGAGAGGTAGGTGAAACTACCCCATAGGAAAGGAAGTGGGTCCAAAAAACCATTAAATTTATATCTCCTCTCAGAGTGCACCGATTTTTAATTTTTTTATATCGTTGCTTAGCAGGATCAGTTGGATAAAACTTGATGGGAAAACATTGAAAAACATCAATTAATCAATAGTGAATGCTAATAAGATGACAAACGGTAGTAGATACCTATAATCATATAACATATACCAAAAAATTGGACATTTGCTAGATGATAACAAATGGTCTGAAACGCAAAGTTTTGAAGACCACAACCTTCCACGACCTCCTCTTCCTAAATCAGATAGGCTGCAATAGCCATCGTTTTCAAGTTAAAAACTCAGCTAAAAAGTATTCAAAAATTTTAAAGTGCCTGGAAATCAAAAAAATGTCTGAAAATCCGTCTTCAACTTCTTCAATATTTTCAATGATGTATCCGCAAAAATAACACTTATAGAAATCATATAAATTCTTCTTGAGATGAATTTAATTTTTAAATCACGAATCAAAGGCGCAGTAAGAAATTTTCTGTTTTGTACAAAGTGGTATCTTGTTGCTGTTTTTTGCTATGAAATTTTAATTCCCACCCACTCCTCCTCTCCTCTTACTCATTTAGAAAAAAATGACACGACATAAATATATTTTTATAAGTTTCTTTTTTCGTACTCAGGATATTCCCTCCTCCTACACTCCATAAATACGCCAGTGTCACTAATTATTCCTTAGAAACACAATCAAAAAATGATGAAAATATTTAATAAACAAAATTAGCCAAATATCTTACACATTTTTTCACCATTAGTCACTTTAAAAATGATTTCATAATTTCATTGATTAAATTTTTAGCGAAAAAATACAATAAATTAAAAACAAAAGAAACTCTGTAAGTGTCACATGATAAAAGTTAGCTGCTTCTTATCTGCTGTACGTTTAATTATTAATATAAGATTTTAATACCATTGATAAGAAGGTGAAAAATATATTAAATAATGAAATAGTTACTTCAAGACCCAAATTCAGTAACAGAATTAATAGTGTGCAATAATGTATCATCCATTTACTCACCGAGCTGACAAATATGGCCACCAATATACTCTATCGAAATTCAACTTTCCAACAAATACTGATACTATTATCGAGTAAGTTAGGCAACAATCTACGTGGTAATTAACATTTTTTTAAGAATTTTATCAACGTGCTATTTCATGCATTACTAACTCAACTTTGACGGGTCAAATTTTGTCTAGATTTAATAGATGAAATGGAAGAAAATTTTAGAATAAAAATTGCTTGGCTTACACTATGTTGTCAATATTCTGCCATATTAATCAGCATAACATATAGTAAAGAACAAGCCAATTAATTCACATATCCCGGAGAACTTATCTCACTCAGACCTATAGATACCAACACTATAGTTTCATTACGAAGCGACACGAGTATCTTATCCATCGTGAGGATTTTTTATGTCCCTTTCATCATTGCAATACTAATCCTGTATTTTTTGCTGCTTGATGTATCTTCCATCGTTTCCATTTTTCATTCAGTATATTTATTGGAAAAATATTTGGGAGTAAATTGAAAAAAATCCAAATTAAAAAATAAAATAATTTTCTCAATATTTTCAGTTTACTTCAACTCCTTCACAGTAGGTTGTATAACAGGATGGATGTCCATAGCAATATACTTCTTCAACGAAGGAAAAGAAATTTCAGCTACATTGACTGAATACGCGTGGATGGCTGCGATGCCAGAAATCGGTAAAATCGTGACTTCAATTCCATCTGGGATTTTAGTCGACAAATTCGGAAGGAAGAAAATACTGACGACGATCGGAGTGATGAATCTGACATCTTGGATTATGATATCAATAACCAATTCAATCATCGTTCTATGGATAGCCAGGTAAATAGTAACAAAATCAAACTAATTGTGAAGTAGTGCTGTCCGTGACTCACTCTTTCATATGAAATAAGAAACGAAAATTTTGAGATATTTACCTTCCTCCATACCCCTCTCAAAACCTCAGTGACCTGTCATTTTGAGGTTTATTGAAAAAACAAAAAAGTATCTTTTTCCATTTTCAAGAACAGTTTCTCACTAAATTTTCACTGATTTTCATTAATACTTCCTGGAGCCACGCGTAGTAGAAAAATATATATTATACATATAAATAAATAAGTAATATATAACACCAAATAATCGAAAATTTGTCACATGATTATAAATGCTCTGAGGTGCAAAGATAGAAGACCTTCCGTGAGCCCCCCTTTTCCAATCAGGAGGGCTGTAACAGCTATCGTTTGTATGAAAAACTCAGCTAAAAATCACTCATTCCCTTCATTCATCGATGTTGCCCACAGCCCTCACCACAGACATGATTCGAGGTTGATTCCAATGTTCCATAAATGTGGGTCTATCCAACTTCTAGCCATATGTAAATTTTCTATCAATCACCTATCATGTAAATGTAGAAAAATAACAATTAAATACTTTCAGATTTTTGCAAGGGACATGTATGGCACTAATAATGACCTCTGGATTGGCTCACATTGGTGAAATAGCGTCACCAAAAAATCGTGGAAAATTTAGCGGCGTATACCAAGCGACCATTTCAGCTGGTATCCTTTTCCCAGCCATATTGGGAGCGGTATTCCTATCCTATCGATTGCCAAGCTACTGCTGTGTGGTCATCGGAGTACTATATTTTATCACTCTTTACTGCACAACAGAGTCACCAAATTACTACATAAGTCGAGGGCAATACAGTAAAGCTTTAGACGTTCTTCATAAAATACGTATCTCCAGTACCAGCGAAGAAATCCTCTCGGAATACGAAACGTTGAAACGTTACATCGAACACGAATATAAACAGAAACAAAAAGTCAGCTGGATACAATTTATGAAATCTAAACCTATTCGACAGTCTATCATCACAGCCACGTTGATCGAATGTTTCACCGTATTGACTGGGGTACTTGTCTTAGCTACTTTCATGGCTAACATCATTCCACCTAATGAATACATATCGGAGAAATACTATCCGTCGATGAGCCTGGTTATTTCGGTAACCTGCAACATTTGCTCGACATTTGTGATCGAAAGGTTACCCAGAAGGACTGCCTATCTTATTGGTGGTCTACTCGGTTGCACCATTCAACTATCGAACGGACTATTTTATTACTTACACGAGCACGAACGAGAAAACCTTTATTTTTGGGCCTTTATCGCTGGCTACGTGATGTTACGAGTGTTATGGGGCATATTAATACTACCTTTAATGCAGACAGTCAAATCCGAAATATTTCCACAAGCGGTGAAAGGAATCGCCAATTCCATATGTATCATATGCGCTTCTACTTCTACCTTGATTAGTTACAAAATATTTCACTTGACGTATCGGTACTTCGGATTGCATTATTTATTCGTCAGTTTTGGCTTTTCGTTTTTCTGCCTTTCTGCCGTCGTTTACTGCCGTCTACCGGAAAGCCGGGGCAAACGGATAGCCGATTTGCAAATTGAAATTAGGGAAAACATAGAAGGGAATGAAAGAATATGAAACGGCATCCAGTAATAGCTTTGTATAAATAAATAGGTACTTTTATATCATTTGAATAAGTAGATAGGTAATTAGGTATATATTAATAACAAGGTTCACGTTATATTTGCAACGTCACGCACTGTTTCAAATCAGACCACTAAGGATGGTCCAAGCGGGCTCGTATGTTTTGTAAAGAACCAATGATGTAGAATTTCTACTGTGGTATAAAATTTCTAAAAATAAAATAACGGAAGACAGAACTAAAAATGAAAAGCTGAACAAAATTTTAAACGATCAATAATTCTACACATATCATAAAATGTAACCTTATTTCTCAAACCGAAAGTTATCAAAATTACATCTATTGTTACACATATGGATCAAAAACCGATAATCATACAGGATATGTTTTTTCCATTCACGAGTCCCACTATGTTTTCAAAATTCATAACACTCTATCTATTTATACGGACGAATTCCTGGCAATTCAACATTGTTCAAGACAGATCTTAGCCCGCATGCCGCCACATAAAAATGGCTATCTCATCCTTGTAGACTCACTTAGCGTACTCAAGGCACTGCAGAATATTTTTCCAGTTAACCCTATTTTACAAAAAATCCAAAACCTAAACCAGCGGGTACTCATAGAAGGCAACGAAATCGAGTTACATGTACGTACCAACCGGCTCTAGGATCGAAGGAAACGACAAAATCGACCAACTGGCAAAAACAGTTACTATCCCATCACCTATTCAAAGAATAATCGCCTCACACCTTAAAGCTTTCCATTCATTTCAATGTATTCAAAAATGGTAATCCGAGTAGGCCTTCCAAAACAGCACAAAGCTATAGAACCACAAAAAAAAAACAATATCACCCTGGAAAAACCTCTCTCAATTAGATAACAGAAGCGAAGTCGCGTGAACCCGCCTGCGCCTCGGTCATAACAGAATCAAGCACAGTTATCTGTTTGAAACACAAACCCATCCCCTCTCCGTCACTTCTGCACAGCAGAAACAATCTCAGCAGACCACAACTTAACGCAATCAGAAAATCCGTATCTTTCTCCGAACAAAACATCCTAAACGACACTTCTACCATCCATGAAGTCCTCGTATTCCTGCACCGTTCAAGCCTGTTCCACCAAATCTAAACCCGCTGAAAGATGGCGTGATAACCCAATTGCAGGTGAATATACCATTAAAAAAAATAAAAATAAAAAATTGAAAACTCAACAAAATTTTACACGAACAATATTGTTAAAAAAGTATTGTATTTTGTATAATAACAAACACTAACATGAAATTGGTTCTTCCTTGCCCTGTGTAGGAGCCACCTTAACTGTGAAAGGTTGCTCGGTGTAAAAACCGCCTCAACTCTGGGAAGGATTTCCACCGAGGGAAACCTCGCTCTCGCTCGCATGGTTGAGGATGTTTACCTCGAAAGGATTTGAGAAGCTTAATAAATACTGTTACAATAAAAAATTTAAAAGTGAAAGTATTTAAAACAAAAGAAAAATAAATAAAAATCTCAAAAAAAAAATTGGAAAAATTAAAAAATATCTGAAACTGACAAACTACTCAAATGAATTTTAAAATTTAAAAAATTATGAAAAAAAAAAATAAAAACCTAAAAAAAAATGAAAAACTAAAAAATATATACGAGTAAAATAATGAAAAACTAAAAGAATGGAAAGAGAAAAAATAGTCCAAAAATGAAAAAATATACAAAAAATAATAAAATGCGTCAAATTATAAAAAAACAAATTAAAAATATGAAGTGTTCAAAATTAAAGCCTACCAAAAGAAAAATATCTTCAAAGAACGAAGAAAATGTCTAACAGCAATTGAAATAGTAAAAAATGTTTAATAATGAAAAGATTAAAAAATTGTGTCATTGCTCCAGTGGTAATACAAGACGCATGAAAAGAATCAATAAGTAAAGAAATGAAGGAAATGTCAAAAATGTAGCACTGTTCAAAATTTTAAAAACTATTAAAGAATAGACTAAACTAACAAAAAAGTATTCAAAAATTTTAAAGTGTCTGGAAATCAAAGAAATATCAGAAAATCCATCTTCAAATTCTTCAACATTCTCATTGATGATGTTCGCAAAAATAACACTTACGGAAATCCCAAAAATTCTCTATGAGTTGAATTTAATTTTTAATTACTAATCAAAGGCGCAGTAAGAAATTTTCTGCCTCGGAGAAAATGGTATCATGCTGCCCTTTTGTTTATTTTTTGCTAGAAATTTTAACCTCACCCGCTCCTCCACTCTTCTTAGTTATTCAGAAAAAAAAATATATAACATAGCTAAGTGTAATTATTTATATAAATTTCTTCTTTCGTACTCGGGAAATTTCTCCCACCTACGCCACATAGATACTTCAGTGTCTGCAATAGATTATTCCTTTGATCCACAATCAGAAAGATGATGATAATATTTAATACACAAAATTAGCCGCCGAATATTTTACACATTTTTTTTACCATTAATTTTCTTAATTTTCTAAAAATAATTTCAAAATTTCATTTATGAAATTTTTTGCGCAAAAATGCAACTAAAAACAATGAATTGAAAATAAAAACTATGTAAATGTTACATGATAAAAATCAACTGCTTCATATCTGCTCCACGTTTAATCAATGTAAGAAACTTAATTTCATCGATAAGATTATGAAAAAAAAATTGAACCTTGAAATCCTTCAAGAACCAAGTTGAGTAATAGAACTAAAGTGCAATAATGTATCATTCATTTACTCACCGAGCTGACAAATATGACCATCAATATACTCTATCGAAATTCAACTTTCCAACAAACACTGATACTGTTATCAAGTAAGTTAGGTAACAACCTACGTATTAATTAATATTTTCAAAGGATTTTACCAACGTGCTATTTCGTGCTTTACTAAACCAACTTTGGCGACTCCTATTTCGTCTAGACTTAGTAAATTAGATAGAAGAAAATTTTAGAACAAAAATCGCTTCGCTTACCCTATTTTTGCAATATTCTGCCATATTAATCAGCATAATATTTAGCAAAGAGCGAACCAATTAATTTCCATATCCAAGTGAACTTATACCACTGAGACCTTCAGGTAGGCTATACTTTCATTATGAAGCGACACGAGTATTTCATCCAACGTGAGGATTTTTACGTCCCTTTCATCATTGCTATTAATTCTTTATTTTTTGCTGCTTAGGCGGCTACTTTGAGCTTGATGTATCGTCTATCGCTACCATTTCTCATTCAGTGCATTTATTAGAGAAATTCAACGAAGATACATTTTTAATAAAGACTGTTACATAAATATCATAATATGGAAATGAAAAGAAACAGATTATAAATTCTGCATGTACGAAAAAAATCCAAAATGAGAGGCTTACGATAGCCGTGCGTCATCGTGTTGCATCATTAGCAATAAAAAAATTAACAGATGAAAGTGAATAAGAAGAAAATTATTGCTGAAATGTTAGTAATTAGACGCAATATTGATACAAAATAAAAATGACAAAATTACGAATAAAAAATGAAAAAACAAAAAAAAACCTAATCTGAATTATATGGAAGCATAACAATAGAAATTCTAATTAAAAAAATGAAATAATTTTTTCAATATTTACAGTTTATTTGAACTCCTTCATACAAGGTTGTATGTTAGGATGGATGTCCATAGCAGTATATTTCTTCAACGAAGGAAAAGAAATTTCAGCCACATTGACTGAATACGCGTGGATGGCTGCGATGCCAGAAATCGGTAAAATCGTGACTTCAATTCCATCTGGGATTCTAGTCGACAAATATGGTAGAAAGAAAATACTTACGACGATTGGAGTGATAAATCTGATATCTTGGATTATGATATCAATAACCAAATCAATTATCGTCCTATGGATAGCGAGGTAAGTACGTAGTAACTTATCAGACTCCTTTTTCTTATTATCAAGCTTTAGGTGATTCTAGAAACGTTGATTCTAGTCCATAAATGTGAGGTTATCTAATCAGTAGTCATACGCTGATTTTCTATCAATCACCTATAACGTAAATATAGAAAAAGAACAATTGAATACTTTCAGATTCATGCAGGGGACATGTATGGGACTGATGATGACCTCCGGATTGGCTCATATTGGTGAAATAGCGTCGCCAAAAAATCGTGGAAAATTTAGCGGCGCATACCAAGCGGCTTCTTCAGCTGGTATCCTTTTCCCAGCATTATTAGGAGCGGTATTCGTATCATATCGATTGCCAAGCTACTGCTGTGTGGTCATCGCAGTACTATATTTTATCACTCTTTACTGGACTAAAGAGTCACCAAATTACTACATAAGTCGAGGACAATACAATAAAGCTATAGACGTCATTCATAAAATACGTATCTCCAGTACCAGCGAAGAAATCCTCTCGGAATACGAAACGTTGAAGCGTTACATCGAACACGAATATAAACAGAAACAAAAAGTCAGCTGGATACAATTCATGAAATCTAAACCCATTCGACAGTCCATCATCACAGCCACGTTGATCGAATGTTTCACCAAGTTGACTGGGTTATTTGCCATATCCACTTTCATGGCTAACATTATTCCACGTAATGAATACCTATCAGAGAAATACTACCCGTCGATGAGCCTGGTTATTTCGGTAATCTGCAACATTTGCTCGGCATTCGTGATCGAAAGGTTACCCAGAAGGACTGCCTATCTTATTGGTGGTCTAGTAGGTTGCACCATTCAACTATCAAACGGACTATTTTATTACTTACACGAGCACGAACGAGAAAACCTTTATTTTTGGGCCTTCATCGCCGGCTACGTAATGTTACGAGTGTTATGGGGCATATTAATACTACCTTTACAGCAAACAGTCAAATCCGAAATATTTCCACAAGCGGTCAAAGGAATCGCCAATTCCATATGTATCATATGCGCTTCTATTTCTACCTTAATTAGTTATAAAATATTTCACTTGACGTATCAGTATTTCGGGTTGCATTATTTATTCGTCAGTTTCGGCCTTTCGTTTTTATGCCTTTCTGCCGTCGTTCACTGGCGTCTGCCGGAAAGCCGGGGAAAACGGATAGCCGATTTACAAATTGAAATTAGAGAAAGGATAGAAGGGAATGAAAGAATATAAAACGACATATTTTATTTTAAACGATTCTTTTTGTATCACTCTTATACGTATTATCAAATATATGTTAAGAAATTCAAGTTCATAGAACTATAAACTACTCATATGCTAATTATAATACTAGCGAAAAAGTAACGATAACGATAGACATAATTTTTAATGAAGCTTGGTTAAAGAAGGTTTTTTTTGTTACAATCTCAGTGACCCCCAGTCATTATTTATTCGAAAAATATTATATAATATGTGAGAACTTATCTCTTTATCAGTTAACACGTTGGCGTTAAAGTTGATTAATATATATATTTTTTAATAAATTTTTTTCTCATTTATATTTCATAACTAGTGTACCTGAACACAATAAAAAAATACTTACGAGTAACATGTTGTTTAATTTTCGTTCGCGAATAAAAAATGATAGAAGAAAATAATTTCAAAACTTTTGCCAACATGGCCAGTTGGAAATCAACTCGACGTCAACTGGTAATCTTAATCCCAGGTATGTTACTCAAGTTGATTTATTTGAAATGTCAACCTTTTAGTCGAGTAATCAATATCCTAAAACTATTTGAACTTTTCTCGAATTCCAGTTTACGCGAGTGCAGTGATGACTGGTTGTATGGAAGGTTGGCAACCAAATGCGGTGTATTTTTTCACCGAAGACAAAACAGAAATATCAGCTACTTTAACCGAGTGCGCGATTATGTCCTCAATTACAGAGCTTGGTAGAATCTTATTCGCTTTCCCGAGCGGTTTTTTAGTAGATAAATATGGAAGAATGAAGATATTAGCTAGTCTGAATGCGCTAAATATCCTGCCCTGGGTAATACTAGCTTCAAGTGAATCAATGATGGCTGTTTACGTTGCAAGGTGATGATTTATGTTAATAAACTTCGAATTGTCATAAATGAAGCATTTAATATAAGATACGTGATATTTTTGAAATTCTCGAAAATTGAAACTACAGGTGAATTTTTATCTTAATTAGAGACGAGAAAATGACCAAGGGAGAGGTATAAAATAAAATTTTCCCTTCATGTTCGGACTGTTAAACAGAGCTCTAAACAAAGAGATTATCTGATTACCTCAGTTTCCACTTGACAAAATATTATTGCTTTCTTAATTTTCATCAGATTTTGTTTTCTTAATCCAACCACCCCCTCTCCACAAAAAAAACTATTCTATCCAAGAATGAAGTTACATATTCAAAAAAAGGTTTTCTGATGATTTACGTATTCCTAAAACTTTTTCAACCATTTCCATTATAGTAGCGAACGTAGAAAGGTCATTCAATGCTTCAGTACAGATTAAGAATAAAATTTTTATCGTGTTATTAAAACAAGATAAGAAAGTCTCGATACACAGGCGATTTTATTAATTACGAACACAATGGCACATACAATTTAATTTGACGATATACTAAGTGCAAAATTTTAATCAAAAACTCGTTCAACATCCAGCCCCTTTCTATAAGGAACAAATATAGAATAAAAATAGATTTTAAAAACAGCCTAAGCAGCCATGCCGCATTACTAGAGCTGAGTTTTTAAGTGGGGCTACTTCTTCATATATACAGCCCACGCACAATACGATTGTTAAGATCCGCCATTTTGGATCCATTTTGACTCAAATTAAATAGGTCATATTCTATCAACTAACCCTACACACGAAGTTTCAACTTTCTAAGTCAATTTGGTGAAGAAATAGGGAAGATTCATGAAATTTCCTGCAGCAATTACCCCTCCAAAGCGGTTTTTTGCTCTAACTCCCCTCCAAACGCACTTGGGAAAGTTAAATCAAGGAAGGTTAGTTATTTATACTTATTTTGTCATATGACACTACAATAAAAAAATTTTCGACTTCTCTTGCACCCCTACCACATGTTGAGGTTGATAACATTTCCTCTCCCCTACAACATCATTTATGGAAATGAATTGAGGATATAGTATACTTCTTATGCCCAATAATCATATGAGTTCATATTATCAATATTTTTACCAATTTAAGGCTCCTAAATCTCTACTCAAATTTTGATTATCCAACATTTTGAAGTAATTTTGATCCAAATTCAAGAGGTCACATTCTGGTCACCAACTAACCCTACAAACAAAATTTGACCTTTCTAAGTTGGTTTGTCGAAGAAACATGGAAGATTCAAGAAATTTCATAACTTGGAACTTCCTCAAAAAACCAGTTTTTGTTCTAACTTCCTTCAAAATGCACTTATAAAGGTCGAAATTTGGATATGTTAGGATCCGTAACTCACTCTTTCATATAAAATGAAAAACAAAAAATGTAAGGTATTTTCCCCTTCTCCAGCCCTCCTCCAAAATTTGAGTGATCCACCATTTTTAATGTCTTCGAAAAAAAAAGTAGCTTTGTTACATTTCTAAGAAGAGTCTCTCACCAAGTTTTGAGCGAATTTCATAAATACCCGCTGGGACTACAAGGGGAGAATATAATAACGAAAAATTGGACATTCGCCAGATGGTTTCAAACGGTATGAAACACAAAGATTTGAAGACCCCAGCCTATCCCGACCCTTCCTGTAATAGCAATCATTTTTAGCTAAAAATTCAGCTAAAAACAAAGCGACAATGTGCACACTTCAAGTAAAAATATTAATCGTTCTGAACAGTCTTGCTTCATTGTTACTTGACAAATTAGAGTAAATTTTGTTTCAGTTTCTAGTCAATAAAATATAATTTCTAAATTTAAAACTCACTTTCATCTCAAAATGTAAAGCTTTTTATGAAATATAATTTGTTAAAAAATAGTTAATTCTAGACGGAATAAGAAGGAAATGTTAAAGAGGGTACTTGATTGGGCATTTTCAGAAGTTACTAAAAAATTGACCAATTTTTCACATTTCTTGCATTCATAACAATATTTCTTATGCTACATGGGTGTATGTGTTGAATGCATGATGTAATATGTATATTCTATTACATCAGACGTTCAACATATACACCCAAATAGCGCAATATGTATATCATCAATTAAATCATGTGATATTGATTTTCAAAGTGGATAAGCAATTTTTTTATTTTAAAGCGGTATACTTCAGCCCCTTCAATATTGTGAGTTGGCAAACATCATTACTCTTACAGAATGATAGTTGACTATTTATCACACAATAGGAACAAAACGTTTCGCGAAACACTCTGTATACAGAACGTTCATTAAATCCTCGAACGTAATACTGAGATGCGCGGTGGTCATGTGAGTTGCAATCCTGAACAAGTATTATATATTTCGTACGTCTGTAACGCACAAAGCAACTGTGAATTCGAGTATTTCGTTCGAGAATTGAATGAATATTATACAAAAACACCTACCTATTTTAGGAGCGTACACTGGTATGCATGAAAGTTTCTAAAAATTAGTGCAGATATTGTTTATGAGAGATAAGAATGTCTATGATCTCATTTTAGCAGGTCCTTTTATTGACTTCAAAGAATGAAATTTTTTTCATATTTTTTGGGGATCATTTAGCGAGTACTTTTCACTCGCCTCCTTCAAGCTTCAAAAAATAATGAAATTCGACCCACTGTTGCATAGATTCATATGATTATTGAGGGCAAGAAGCATAATATTGAAATTTAACTTATCAGGTAGTTTTTGCAAAGGATGGGAGAGGAGTTACCAGCTTCAAGACTGGGGGTGAGTGTGAAGAGATGAATAGCATCATATGCGAGTCAGAATTTTTTTTTTTCATTTTATAAATATTTGAGTGTCCTCCTCTTCATTACCAGTCTGGCAGATTACAAGAGGATCCTTTAAACCTATATAACACATACACTTATAAGCTAAAAGTATATAATTTATAAATAGATACATTAGGTTACCCATTTTTAACCCCTTCCCCCCTCCCCCATCACAACCCACCTTAAACCAAACTAAGCCCCAATTCCTTCCCACCAGTGCCTAAATCATTCCCACACTATCTATAGCCAGTTCTCCCCATTCGGAAGATATATAGCCCTTCCGCCGTTTCAATAATTTTCTTAATTTTTTTTTATACGGTACCTAATATTATTCGTTAAGGGTGAAGACAAATCTTTTAATTTTTTACAATTATTATCAAGATTTTGGTATGGATACTCCTGATACTAAATTTCGGTATAGATACTCATGATATCGATACTTTTTCATACCTAACTTCATTAAAAACTCAGTAAGTACCATGAGTGAAGCATGGCCGCTCACAATTTTTTCCCCATTTGAATAAAATGTAAGCAATATTTTCAACATTTCTAAGAACTGAAAATATTTAAAATACTTGAAAAAATTGTTGGCATTTATTCTTTGCTTTCTTTAAGGATTATTCAATGCCTTTTTTAAAACTTTTTAACTTCCTTACTCACCACACAACTTTACCTAGACTCTCATGCTCAATTCATATAACGTATATTAGAAATGCACTTGAACGCGGTGTATTATCTTCCAATACATAGGTACCAGCTGGCTCGCTAGCTAAATTAAACATCCAAACATTAATCTCTCTGTCTCCGCGCTCGCCCGACCCCTACATTACATTTTCAACTATAACTGAAACAATTACATTTCAGGTTCATCGTTGGAATGAATTACGCTCTATCAAACGCTTCGTCAGTAATAACAATCGGAGAAATTGCATCGCCCGATGCACGCGGTAAATTAGTAGTTCTGCGAAATATATGCGTCGACATCGGTACCGTGTTTCAATCCATAATCAGCATTGCCTTCTCATCCTACCGCATTCTGATCTACAGTAGCTGTCTACTCTCCGTACTCAGCTGCCTGTCATCTTTATGGTTAATCGAAACGCCGCATCACCTAATCCGCGAGTCGAAATACGAAAAAGCCAGGCGGAATTTGATGTACTGCCTTCCGGGATACCGAAATTGCGACATCGATCGCGAATTCGAAAAAATCAAAGAATACATCGAGGCGGAAAAGAAACGAAAAAGCGAAATTAATTGGTTACAGTTCGTTAGAACGAAATCCATTAGAAATCCTTTGGCGACAGCTATGTTATTAGTATTTTTTCAAACTTTAATTGGAACGCAAGTGGTGACCGCTTATATAACGCTGATCATTCCCAATGACACTCCAATTTCTAAGAAATTTTATCCGCTTATTATGGCCATGGTGGTGTTCCCGTCTAGATTTTTCACCGTCTTTTGTATAGATAAATTTCCTCGCAGAAAGCTATGTATGGCTGCCGGATTCACGGTGTGTATAATACATATGAGCAACGCTTTTAGTTACTATTTTTATAATACTTTAAATTGGCAGATGTTTTTTTGGATTTTCGCTTCTGGCAATGTTCTCGTTAAAGCGTTAGTCTCTAGTACTGTTTCGCCATTAAGCAATATCATGAAGTCAGAAATTTTCCCCCAAACGGTGAAAGGACTAGGCGGTTCATTATGCCTGTTGAGCAACTCGTCTGGAAATTTCATTGGGTATCAATTGTTCGAAACTGTAAAGCATTTTGGTTTACACTATATGTACACATTTAATGCTTTAGCTTGCCTAATGTTCATACTAGTCGTATATTTAAGGCTACCAGAAGGTAAATCTAAGACTCTAATCGATATTCAAAAAAACAATTATATCGATGAGATCAAATATCCCGAAAAGTAATTTCAATAAAAACCTGCTCCGTTCAACATACGCAGATAAATCTTTGTAAATTTTTATAAACTTTCAAAAACTAACATTTTTTCACTTTACCAAAAATCTATATCTCAAACAAACCGAAGCCGAACCAGCACAAAATTTGCATTCTTTTCAATGAACTACCTAACTCGAATCAACAATCAAAGCTCATTACCAAGTCAAAAATAATACTCGAATGTTCCATGTCTTGTCATCCGAAGAATGAAATTTACATACACCAACTCTAGCTCAACAATCGTCGAAAACTTTAAGTAACTCGAGCCACGAACTCGACAGGGTCACGTTTATCCTACGACTCGCCAAACGCAAAACAAGCTTCATCATTAATTCGGTAAAAAACGTCGAAAATTCGAAAGGCTATACCGAACGGTGTATTTTAATTGTAAACCAAACGTTGAATAACGAATTAAAATTAACTTTGCTTAAATGTAATTTAAACGTAATCCTTTTCGTGGCCGCGGGCTCAACAGAGATGGAGTTTAAATAAATCGCCATATGCTAACGTCTGGATCCTTATAACGAATACCCCTATTATACTTCGACGATGTACTCTAGACGAAACGTAATTTATTTCGCTTTCTTCTATTTGTCGGCTCTCGTTTAGCTGTCTAGTTTGCCAGTTCATTAACAATGAAAGTTTTGCTTCGATGTTTCATAGGCCGCAATGTATTTAGCGAATAACTCGGTTCTGTTTTTGTATCAGTGAATCATTGTTTATGGATGCGAATGAACTCTGGATTCGATAAATTGCAAGATCGCATCGGTGGTTAGAATTTTTTTGCAGTAGTAACTTTTTATAGATAAAAAAAAAATGAGGAATAAAAATTCAATAAAGATCAATCAAAATATCATTAAAGGTAATGTCTTGACACAATTTTAATGTAGATGAGTTTTGATACAATAAAAGTGACTAAAAATTTGAGAAAAATGATAATTTTCAAATTGAAAAATTTTAGTGAAAAAGTATATAATTAGGTGCGATCGAGATTCGATTACTAATATTTCAATATCATTAATTAATATCTCACTCATTGCAATAAAAGAATAAAATGAAACATCTACAGGCACAACACTACTTCTTGATTTCGTTTGCATAAAACAAGCCTCAACACCCGCCCTTTGGGTAGGAAACTTTACAAAGTACAATAAATTCCTTGCATCGCTACGCAGTGTAAAAAAAGTAAAGACTGTAAAAAGAGACCAAACATTGAAAAATATACTTAACAAAATAAAAACAATTGAAATAAAAAAAAAATGGATAATTCCAAAAAAAAAAAAAAAACTAATTTAAAAGAACGCTCCCAAACAAGAAAGTGCTGCTTGCGAGCAAAAACAACCTCTTTCCATACGCGTTAGACAAATAATGTAACAATATGTTCGCTACAACGAAACCGAACCCTCCCTTTCCGCGCACATTTCACTGTGGTAGTTAAAACACGGTCTGATCACACTACCAGCTTTCCACATCTATCTGAACGTAACTAGCTTGCTTCGAAACGAAGTGTAACTACCCCTTTCCCCTCAACTGCTAAGCATCCTTCAATTGATATGACGTCACGCAAATCTGAGGCATTATTACAGCTGGTAGAAAGAAACTTTAAAATCACAATTTGCCATAACCTTCTCCCAAACGACCTCTACGCACGTGTAAATTTCAGCCAAATTTATCCAACCGTTTCAACGTGATGCCCAAACAAAAAAATGCCACTTTCAATTTTACAATAGAGATAGATAGAAGATATAGGAGAAGAATTAACAGAAGAAGATACCAGAGATTAACTCATCAACTAGTACAATGAAAACTTGTGAAAGCGCAAAATTAAGAGAAACTTAAAGCAATACCACCAAGTACATTGAACTATATTGCTCATTCAAACATTCAGACATTTTGCTTTTTAGTAGGTAAAAATAAATTAAAAACTTAACTAGTCAACTAAGGCGATGACGTAAAAATTCATTGTTTTCGCGTAAGTGCGATAATACTGACGGCAGTTTATTAATCGAGCGTTTGATATAGAATTTACCTAAATAGCAAAGAATCCAAGGGCACTTAAAACAAGATTTAAAATTCGGCAAAATGAATTTCTCTTTCAAAATGGCCTTTTCTAAGTAAATCAAATTTTTTAATGATCATCATAATCTGGATTAGCTAAGGATATTAAGTAAGATAAGATTTCTTGCAAGACTTACTTTCTTGTTTTAGTTCTTTCTTTCATTCGTCTTCTTTTACTTTAAACCAAGTCAAGAAATTTTTCTTGTCTCAATAGGAAATGCAGCATTAAGCAAGCAATGCAGGAATTTCAGATTTAAGACCACTACAGATGTAAGGTTGGGTTTTTGGCCCCAATAATTTTGAATTTTACATTACTTCATAGACTTACTTTTGCAGTATTATTGATTTTTCAACCATGTATAATGTAAATGCGAAATTTTGAGGATGACGATTTGTAATTCCACAAACATTTTTCAAATAGAACCCTCCACACACTCAACTCCATAGTTACTCTGTCTTTTCAGGCACTGTGAGTTAAGCAAATCCTAGAGGAGGCTTCCACTTCCTTTTCTTTGAATACAAAATTTTACCAAAGTGGCTGAAAACTTTCGAGAAGAGGCTTACCCTCTCCTTAGCTCTTGTGACTAAGCACCTACACTCCTTTTCCGAAATTTATTAGTAAATAACATACCTACATTAGCGACTAATATGCTTTCATGAAAAATTCATTGTTGTAACAGAAATACTTCAAAAAATTGTAAAGAAAAATTTTCAACATTATCCTTCGATAAACATTTGAATTTCACGAAAATTGTGACCCTAAACAATTTTTAAAGACTTTTAAGAAAACTTAAAAAATTACATTTTCTATTTATTGCAATATTAACAATTTGTTAGGGTTCTAAAAATTTGGAAAATTTCTTTTCCTTAATTTAACGCAATTTTAAAATTTGCCCAAGAGTTTTAAAAAGTTTGAAAATAATTTTTATTATCAAGGGTGCTATTATCCATTTACTAATACTTCTTGTGGACGAGGAATCTTATAATAAATCTTATTTTCAAGGCAAGAATCTTGCTTTACAAGATTTTCCGACAAGAGAAAGCAAGAAATAACAAGAAATATTTCTTGTCTTGCTTTTTACAAGAAACAATAAGAATAAAAACAAGAACAAAAAAGGTCATTCTTGTCTTGTCTTATTACAAAACCTTACATTTGGATGCACTATCGTCAAAATTTATAAGAATTTGGAGTGTCTAGCAAACTGAAATATTTTAAAAAAGTGATCATCAATAATATATGCTTTCATACTTCGCATCTTTCCTACTTTCATCAATAGAGCACAACAGTCAAATGTACATCTTCGTGAGCCCCATTTAAGACAAAATTAGCACCCTATCCTTATTTTTAAAGTGGAGGTAGGCCGATGAAATTATCGTAGATTTCGCATAGTTGAAATGCCCTGAACATGAATACGAAGTCAAATATGAAATATAATACCTACCTATTCGACAACTCTACACATTCGTGAACTATTCTTTCAAAATCGAAAAGTATTTTTCAACGTTATTCTCGATGTAAATCTATGGTATAAATATTTAGCTCATTCTTTGCCAATCATCACATAAAACGCTGATATAACCTAGATCGGATATTTTCCTAAAATCATGGCCAAGCAATAAGGTTTTTTTTTCCATAAGATTCATTCATTTTTACAGCTTGAAATCAGCAATGATTTCGATTAAAAATCACTTTTTTTTTGTATCCGAGAATGACCATAATATGGTTTCTTTATTGTTTATTTTTTTAATGAGAGGGTTGCATTTCTTGACATGTCGTCTCTACTTTAAAAAGCAGAGAAATTTCGTTAATGCGCAATTTATCCGAGTATACGAGTATTGATGAAGCATTCTTCTGTACTTTATTGACATATCATAAAATTAAAGAAGACTATGATTTTCATTTATAAGCAATATGGCTAACGAATTTGTAGATATAAAACAGGAAACGCCGCAAGGAATTATAACATGGAGCAAAAATTAAATGTTGAAACTTGTTAAGAAACAACGTTTAAGCTAAAGAAAAATAAACAAAAACCAAACTCGAAACTTAAATGAAAAATATCTCATTCATAAAATATGTACGTTCATGAAAAGGTACCTATGGAGTTTAAAAACTAAATCAGCATCTACATAGCATGAGTATAGTCAGTGCGTCCAGATCTTTCCGCTGTTCTTCTCTTACAACGTGTTATTCAAAATTTTAACCACAAATTACATGCCTCGTTGATTACTTGAAAATATCGATACATTTCTAAAATACAACCGCAAAAATTCGAGCAACCCAGCAAAACTATACCAATTCTCATGTATTAACCGAAATTCCCGCCGAGACGCAATTCGCTATTTCAAAAGCAAAAAGAGAAAAATTAGAACGAGATACTCAGATACGCCTCAAAGAGGAACGTATTTTCAAATCTACGATAAGATAAATCATCGCGTATTAGATTCGTTCGACTATACGTCTACGTTGCTTAGTTCCAAGTATGAAAACGATAACAATGAGTGAAATTAATAACTAATGATTCAAGATGAAAATGTTTCTTGGGAGAACAGCGCAACGACAAATTTTAGTTTTGCTCCCGGGTAAGTTTTTTAATCATTATTTCAGCGATAATATTTCTCATTCAAACACTCATTAAATGCTTCATTTTCAGTATATGCAAACGGTATCACCTCGGGGTGCATTATAGGATGGGCTGCAAACGTCGTATATTTATTGTGTCGACCTGATGCTGAAATTAAAGTCACAACTAGCGAATTATGGTGGATGGTGTCGATGATGGAGATTGGGAAAATGGTATTTTCCATGCCAGCTGGTATATTAGCCGACAAAGTGGGCAAGGAGAATATCTTAACAAATGTCGGTATTATACATTTTACCTCCTGGATGATGCTTTCGATATGTTCTTCGGCGCCTTTAATTTGCTTAGCCAGGTTAGTTGTAGTACCTTAGAAATCTAAACGAAGTGCTAGGTAATGAAAAACTAGAAGAATTTTTGAGAAGGTCGAGGGAAACTTTCAACGCATAAAAAAATTTTCAATGCCATGAAAAAATGGCGACAAAAATGGGTAAATTTTATTTGATCTCCTTCACCATCCTTAATCTGTCCAACACAATTTTGAAGAAATATGGATAAAGTAATTTAAAACTAACGCAAACAGTGGCATAGGTATGGGTGGATTCAAGATCAATTTTCTTTTTCCTTTTTTGTTAGTGATAAACTATAAGTGGTTATGAATATAGAATAGATTTTGAAAGGAAGAAACTCTTCAAAATAACAATTACGAATGTTGAATCATTAATAAAATCGTTACTTTTGAAATATGTAAATCGTGAGAGCAGTAAATTTGCCCAGGGGCGGCAAGAAGTACTAAGCCTCTTCTAGGAAACTTTGAGCACTTCTAATTACATTTTGCATTCAATACAATGGCACCAACCAATAAAAAAATGAAATCAAAGCCCTCTCTAGGATTTGGTTATGCCTTCCTAAAATGGAAAGTTGGCTAAGGGGCTAGGAAGAGAGAGGGCTAAATCAAGATCTAGAAGACAACTAGAGATCTTTTGGAAAATTAAGACTGGAAAGCCTCCTAGGATCATCCATCTATGGATAATTAGTACCTAGGCTACTGAATGCAATTTTTTTTTTTTTAAACAAGGGCATTTGAAGGAAATTTTTAAAACTTCAGGTTCGATTTTGAAACTAATATTAAAATTTCGGCAATGAAAACATCGAGAAAATTTCTTATTTTCAATCGTTTCAAATGAAGATTTGCTGATGAAACAACCATCTACGTTTTCCACGTCTATCTAATCGCCAACTCGACCTATCAGATTTTCTAACCTAATGAAAAAAGCTATACTTCGGTCAAAGGTCAAAATCTCAACCACTCTTCTTATCTCCAACTAATTAGCGTATTAATTTACAGGTTCTTGGCAGGACTCGGTACAGCATTGCTGAGCGCTTCGGCGATGGCCACAATTGGGGAAATAGCTTCACCTGAAATCCGAGGCATGCTAGCCGGCCTGCAACAAGTGTTCGTCATGGCAGGGATTCTCTCTCAAGCTCTTATTACCGCTATATACCCATCATACAATGTATTAACATACGTCACCGTGATAATCGCCTCGTTGTACTTCGTAACCATGTTTTGGCTCATAGAAACACCGGCTTCGTTGATAAAATCTCGTAAATACAACCAAGCCAGAAGCAACTTACGATACCTACGACCCGAATCAACGGATAAAGAGGTTGACGAAGAATACCAGCAATTAAAATCATATATCGAAGAACAAAGCATCCTAACCAGTGATATGGACTGCATGCACTTTATTAGATCTAAAAGCACCTTCAGACCTATAGCTATTTCAGTGGGAATTAACTTCTTCATGTTACTCACTGGTGTGGTGGTGGTGCTTACGTATATTACAGAAATCGTTCCAGAAAATGATCGAGTGCCGAAAAAATTCTATCCATTGATTATCACAGGCGTTTCGTTATTTTCGACCATTTCCACATCCTTTTTCGTCGACAAATTTCCACGCAGGGTGTTATTCATGACTGCAGCAGCGTTGGCCTGCATGTTACAAGCCACTAATGGATTAACTTATTACTTGTTTACTCACGTAGGAGTGGAATGGTGCGCTTGGGTGTTTGCTTTCGGTAATTTCTTGTACAGAGTGCACTGGGCATTTTTACTGCTACCTGTAAACGGTGCTATGAGATCGGAGATATTTCCACAAAATGTCAAGGGAATTGGAAACGCTTTAAGTGATATGGCTCAAGCTATGGCTATCACGTTATCTTTCAAGTTGTACAGCTACATGAGTACCGACTTGACCGGACTTTATTATATTTTCGCTAGTAGTGGGCTCGTTCTTTTGATTCTGCTGTACTACTATTTACCAGAAGGTCGCGGTAAATCTTTGGTAGAGATACAGAAGGAAGAAGGTGCAGTTATAGGTAATGCGTCACTATATATGAAACGAGTACCTTGATTCGATGTACACTAGAGAAGTGTGGAGATTTTAATACTTAATGATCTTTCTATTCTGTGATTGTTTAAAATTGAGTTATAGTTTTTTATACTTTGTAAGATTATTTTAGATAATATTTACAATAAAATATGAAGTCGAGTTGTACTTTTTAATTGAATTATCACTCCAGTATTGTCAGAAAATTATAATCGAATTACAGGCATTTTTTCTTCATTAGGAAGCTGGAAATAGTAAAGATATTATCTGAGAGAATTTAATGCTCAGTTATTGGACTCAAATATAAACCCTGCTGTCCTTCAGAAATTGAGAAATTTACAAAGAATTGGTGCAACATGAATGCTAAAAAATACCATGTACATACAAACATTCTCCAAAACACCAAGTTCGAATTTTCCAGAACCGTTATGAAACGAAGTCCATAAAATTATCTTCAAGTCGTTAAATTATGTTACGAAAACCTTTAGTAATTTATATCAACTACATAGAAGAAAAATTACTTAAAAAATTTGTTACCAATCAGAAATATCATTTCAGATACCTACACGATATAATGTGTAAGTTTATTACCACCATCAGATAACGATCTTAGATCGTAATCTTTTTATCGAAGTGTTTACACTCTGATAATGAACTTCATCCGTTAAAAATTATACGAATTAACGATCTCTTTTAAGTTACCCGATAAGTCGTGATTGCCGAATAAATTAATTCCCCTTCAGATTAGTATAACACTTGCGTAATGTACGTCAAATATGATGGTAAAGATAGGGCGATTGCATTATGCTATGTTTTCGAAGAAGGATTTTGCGATTAAAATAGGTCAAAGGCTCGATTAAAAATTGACTTCACGAGAAAAATTCCGGCAGATTACCACACGAATTAAATGGCCAATGAAATCTCGAATTTAATTAATTTTCAATTTGAAAATTTTCCAAAATGATGTAACTTACGGTTTTTTAAAGCAAGACCTTCAATAAAGAGATATGAGTGACGAGCAGAGTGCGAATTAAAGGATTATATTTTTCATGGACGGTTTAATTTCTTCGAGTCACGCGAGATAGAAAATCACGAGCCTTTTCTAAAGTATGCAACCAATTCAACGTAGACACGGATATGGATAATACGTTTTCCTTGTTGACATGTTCCAATATCCGAACACTGGTACATTTAGCGACGTAGCTAAGAGGGAGCCTGAGGGGGCTCGAGCCCTCGCACCTCTGAAATCGAATTTTTTTGTACTTGATAAAAATGCGATTGCAAAAAAAATATTATAGGAGGGTTACGCACAATTACACAATTAGTCATTTACAGTAGAAGTATATCATCTCTGGTGTTTGAAAATGTCTAAATTAACCCCGCACTGAGCAAATGACCAATAAATTACCCATTTGTCGTTCATTTTTGAGAATAACAAAAATTGTTGCTTTAAAAAAAAATTTAAGAAGACTAAGACCTCGTAAATTGAAAAAAATTATGCCTAAATTTTTTTTCAGTCTTTGGAAAACAAAATATCACTATGAAACGTGAAAAATTGTCAAGTTTCCGAAAATTCATTTTTTTGAAAATTTTCAAAACTTTCACTTTATTTAAGGAAGCTCCAAAAATTAAGTGAGAAAGTTGTTCTTGAGGTCATTTCGCAACTATAGTGACCCTGCTCCCTTTACTTAAAAAAACTTTTCCAGTCCTACCCGAGTAAGTAGGTAAACAAATAAACATTGTCGCTCCTCTAGTCCCCTCCTTACCCCAACGATGATATAGATTGGAGTTCTTAAAAAGTTAAATATCGAAAATAACTTCACGTGAGCAAAATTCCAAAGAATTAATCCAGCTCCTACGAAATATCAAAGAACAATATCTCGTGAAACTTTAGGAAGCAATAAGTATGTAATTTCAATTCGATAAATATTCAGCGTATAGCAAAATGAAATGCTCTTAAGGGTTATATACAAATACTGTTGAAGAACAAGTAAACGAGAAGGAATGAAATGAACTTAACAGCATGCTTAAAATATTTCAGCCATGTAACACAGTATTAGCTCTTGATATATAGGATCAAAGTTTCTATGTTTTGAGTCTTTTTATGCAATGACAATGGATCCAAGGGATACATTTTATTTGAAAATCACCTGATTTCTTTTACAATTAAGGGATCTAAAAACAGTTAAAATTTATTAAAAAGCAACACATTATTATTAATGCTATTAGAGGGCGATAATTAATAACGTGAAGCGATTTTGGAGATTTTTTGAGCCCCCCTCCCCTGGTGAGATTTAATGAGATTTAGCTCAACTCCCTCCCCTACTCCTCAATCTCACGTGAAAGTTTTCAAAATGTGTGTGCTCGTGTAAATGCATCGGATTTATTCTAAAAAGAAAAAAAACCTCGTTAAGTATTATTGAATATGATTTTGGCATTTTTAGCAAAGAAATATTTTTTAATTAATTCAATACTATTTCCCGCAATTGTGCTCTATCTCTTATGGGTAGAAAATCACGCGATATTGGCGGAGACTCCCCCCCTCACCAAAGTAAGATTAGATGAGATTTGACTAGACCTCCCCCCTCTTGAATGCCTCACGTAATGAATGGACGCCCCCTTACTTCATTTGTTCTTCCATTCAGCTTTATTTTTAGAGATTTGGAAAATGAATCAGGCCCAAATTTTACTTTTCCGGGGTTTCCAAGGTATCGATTGTTTTATACTGAATTACCTGAGTATATTAAAACGTTTTGAAGATGAAGAGATAACACATCATTGAGAACTCGTAGAAGGTAAAAATTTGACTCATTTTTTTCCCTATCCCAAGAGAGCAGGAATGCATTTCATAATGCCAAGTAGATGCATTATAAATGATTAATTCATTAATCATTTTTAAGAAACATTATGTATTGCATTTTTTTTTTTTTTTTCAATAAAAAAATTTTCAGACACTTTATATATTATATAAGAAGTTACGAACTATTTTTTTTTTTTTGATACTGAGACAGCAAACATAATCCCGAGCATGAAAAAATTAAAATTCTTAAAATGAACATTTTTTTGGATTTTTCAAAAAACTTCAAGTTTTTAATAATGAACTGCATTGTGGCAAAATAGATAATGATATCAGATGGTAAAATTTAATGAGCTTTTTTGTCAATGAAGTATCACTTTTTGTTTTTTAGAAAACCTCTGTGAAGGTTTCATACAATCATGTAAAATTACTGGAATACGATGTCCAAAAAAATGCTAGTTTTTTTTAATTCAGCATGATTTATACTTCTCTCATAACAGATTCAAAATTGAAAAATTATATCACTCGTGAATTTTTTTTAAATCGGAATTTGAGCATTAGAAATTTGTTGGTAACAATGGGTCACCTATATGAAATTACCCAATACCTGAAAAATGTTAGGCTGAAAATTTTTTTAATTTTTAAAAGATTCAATTTTCTTTTCTAAATTTATTCAGAAGCTTGATACTTTGAGTGTTTTTTTTTTTTAATTGATGTCAATACCATAATATGGATAATTTTTAACTAGAATGCTTAGAATTGGCTTCAGTTTTGCTCCACTAGATTCAAGAGATGCATTATGGCAAATTTTTACTTCTAAGGGAATTTCAGTTTTCATTTATCTTTTACTCAGCGATATGTCATTTATGCTATTTCTAACCCAAATTTGGGCTATTTTGAGAAACTCATGGAGGTGAAAATTGGACATAACTCATCCTTTGAGTCGATTGAAGAAGACGTCGAACCTACACTATACATTTCATGGATAAATTATTGCCATAATCTTAACTATGAACAACTGAGTTCATGAGAGGGTTAAAAGAAAATTGTCAACTCAATGAAAATTTAAAAAATTTATAATTAATTTTTTTCCAAAAACGAACATGAGAAATTTTCAAATGATAACTTCATTATAGGTTCATAGGAAAGGCAAATATTGAACTAGTAGATAGGCATTTTTTCTATATTCTACTGGGATCATTTCCAACTGTCAAATTCCAAGCCAATTCTATTTTCAAAAAAAATAATAAAAATCATCCAACCTCGTATCTCGAATACCTTATCAAACACACGATTACCTACATAAAATTCCAATTACATCATCGATTAACGAGCACCATAAATAATCTAGTACTGCAAAATTTAAATATAATTTTTCATTTTAAGAAAGGATGACAATTCTTCATGCATACATAAACAAACCACTTCTATCGATCAGATGCCTATCTTTGTCACCTGCTCAATTACACGACAATTAAACGCCAAAGCATTTAAAAAATTCGCCGTTAAAAGTACGATAATACAGATAAGCTAGTGGTAAAATGATGAAAGCTGCGAATCTTTACCATCATCGTCTAATCAATCTGATAAACTTTCACGATAAAACGATATTTCGGAGAAGGGTTACAGAGGGGTAGCGGGGTGAAGCTTTCAATTCGTAAATTATTTTATAACTTTGAATGCACAAGTTAAAAAGGACAGCTCGGTAAATAATACTCGCTCAGTTCCTCGAGTACAGATTCGCGATCCTTGTAGTTCGAAGTTTTTCTCATGATCATATCGAATTTAGAAAAAGTTAAAGTTCACAATAAATATGAAAATCGACAAGAAGCAGTTGATAGAAAAGACCAAGGTCCCACCGGAGGCAGTTCGGAGACAGTTTTTGGTACTACTACCAGGTAAGTTTTATTTTCATCTTTCCTTCTTTTGTTTTCTTTTTTTTTTTTTTTGCTAACGTTTTCATTATCATTTCAGTATTTATCAACGTCTTTATGATGGGTTGCACCGGGAGCTGGCCTCCATACGCTATATACTTCTTCACTAAAGGCGAAGAAGTATCGGCAACCATGGAAGAATGTTCTCAAATGGTATCCCTTTCGGAAATTGGTCGATTGTTGTGCGCCATACCAGGAGGTATTTTAACCGATAGATATGGAAGGAAGAAGATCAACAAGACCATCGGTATTCTACATTTCCTCGCCTGGGTTATTTTGTCATCCAGTACAAAAGTCATGTCGATATATATTGCCAGGTTCGTTATATAAATTTTATCATGCTATAATTAAACAGTGTCTAGACTTTTTAATAACTCCAATCGGAATTAGGTAAGAAAAATTATTACGGAAATTTTCTATCGACTTAATCAGTGCAATGAACTCTTAATTATGCTTATTTAATTCATTATTACATCTTACGAACAGAATACGCTTATATTTGTGAAATTAGAAATAGAAGTAGTCTGCATGATTAAATTCGAAAAATGTGAAGAAATGAAATACACTTCATAAGATTTTGTGACATATGTTGGAGCTGAATGCAAAGATATATATATATTCGAGGCGTATTTTATTTTCGAATTTACATATACTTATCAAAAAATTTTCGTAATCTGCCCATTTGCAAATCACGACGTACCATATTCTTATTTCTTTTTTTGCTGTCAAACCGAAGATATTTGAATTTTTGAAAAAACTAAATTACAATTCTTAGAAGAAAGCAGTGATTTTTGATGGTAACTTAATCTCTTCATTCAAAAAAATCAAAGTACTAAAGAACTAAGCTTTTATTTTGAAATATTTAGTTTGAATTTTCATTAGCATTAATAACAAAAAACCATGGGAATTTAGAAATACATGATATGATTTTTATTCTCACGAAAATCTTAGAAAACTTGTTTTTCTATAATGTTACCATTAAAAAAATCTTTAATTAACATATCTATTTCAATAAATTTATTTTTACATTTTAATCTAATAATTTTAATTACTACTTCATTAATTTATCAGTTACTGAAATTTTTATTGGTTCACTCCAACACCCAAAATTGTCACTAAAAGCTGCGCTGTAGAACTTTATTACCGCAACGTGATGCTTGTCTCTTACATGTGTGTTTGTAGGTGTATGTTTGTCATGGTTAAAAAAGAGACTTTAAATTTGATAACGAACATTAGCATTTGTGCAAAATGCAGAAGAAATGAAAGTAGTTTGAAAACCGTTTTTTTTTAATCGCAACCATGGCCAGAGAGAGTCAGAAGTGACCCTGAGCAAAAATAATTTTTGGGTTCTTCTTTCAATTTGTTCTTGATTGCAATGAAATTATTGAAAAAATATGATGAAAAAATAACTCGAATTAGAATTCTGGAAAAATTCTAAAACCAAAATTAAATTTTTGGGCCTCTCAGAAACCGGTGCTTGGGGTCATTTCGCCCTTCTTACCCCTTCTATAGTTCTATGTATTCGACACAAGCAGTAGAAAAGTATTACGTTTCAATGCTCAATCGGTGAGAAATTTCAAGTTTAAAAGAAACATAATCATTTAAAAAAATTTCAGTGAAGATGGTATCTTTTAGTTCCATATAACTAAATGAAAACATGTTGTTACTATGGGGAAAAAAAATAATAAATTTTAATTAATTTTTCGACATTCCTAAAATCAAATTATAAGTAGTAACATTTTCATCAAAATATGTAATATCGTATTTCCTACCTATGGATAATTCATTTTAATAAGTTCAGTAAATTTCGAATTAATTATTTTTAAATTTCGAATCAAAAGGTCAATGAATTTATCAGCTTCGTGTAATAGAATACGTAATACATTGCGAAAAATGAGGCAACATTTGAATTTTTCGTTCATTAGTTGGCTTCCTAATGTTATAATTCGTAATCAAATGATCAAATTGATAATTAATTAATTTTTTTTTCAATTTTTGCTCGGCCTTATTGCAAATTTTAATTACTTAATAATACAAGGAATTCAATTTTGATTCCTAAATTCATCAATATGAATAATCAGATATCTTACCTCGTGCTAGCTTCATACTGATTGACCTGTGAAGAGAAAAAAATTAAATTAAAATTAAAGAAAATAAATGATATGAACATAAAAAAATCATTTTCATTTAGGAATAAATTTAAATTGTTACATGATATTCTGTTGATTTTGAGATTAAAAGGTGCAATAACTTAGTTTAATTCAATAAGATGCAAGAATAAGCTTTCTCAATTTTTCAGTTTTTTTTCACATTTTCACAATTGTATTCACGTGTGAAGTTTTATCAACCTCTTGCGTTATAGCCTTTAAATTTGGATAATTTCTTCCATTTCGTTCATGTATTAAGCATTCAACTATTCATAGACAATCATCAGAAGCATTTAGCTGATTAATTAAATAAATATCTAATTTTCCTCAAAGTAATTGTTAATCCTTAATTTCAAAATGTATAACTGATTTTCAAATTTAGTTCCATCATTTAATCGATAATTTGAAAATGATAAATATCAATAATTTTCTCATGATGTTGAGGAAAATTAGGATCGACGTAGATAAAAAAAATTAAAATTGTAATTGATTCATAAATTCATTGACATGCTCTTACAGTCGAGTAAATCTAGAGTTTCTCACAAGTAAAATTTTCAGTAAAGATTTCTTCATAAATATATAGAGACTAGCTCTACTAACAATATACCTAGAAAGTGAGCTTTTTCCAAAAACGTAATTTTGTCTATATTTCCTTACATTTTAATCTTAGGACAAAAAGAGCTCAAAACAATTTGTTTCTAAACTAATTTTCCTACAACTTTCATTCATATATTTTATTGCTACGATCTCTAGGTAAAGAGTTAGAGGTGTTTGAAATCTGCTTCATTTAGGGGCTCGATTATAATTGATTCAACTATGCTAGGTGACGTTAATCATAATCCTATGGAGGTTTCAGTACCCTCCTCTCATCCCCAAATATATTTATATGATTTGGAACCTTTTTTTTTTCTTTTAATATATTTATAAATGAATGGAAATGTAAAAATATTTCACTCAAATTAGTGTACGTACTATATCCTTAGTTAGGTTGTATGATGTTTGAATATACTCTTTGAATGTCTATGTAGATTCAATACAAATTTGAAATTATTTTTACGTAATCGGCTCAATCTTCATATCACTATATACACGAGTGAAGAGAGAGAGAGAGGTGGTACCCACATGAAGTTGGTATGTAGTTGGAAGGTGTTATGTACAATTGAAAATACCGCTTGCAAATCCAAAATTTTGATTTCGAGAAAAATGAGAAAAACTATCCTATGGAAATAAAGTAAGATTTTCGAAATCTGTCTTAGAGAATCGAGTGGGTCAACCTTCACTCAACTGTATTGTAGTGCATGTCCTACACCACTAGATGGCATCGTTATCTCAGAAATTATAATTTTGAACTTAGGTCACTTTGCAAGTGCTATCTTCAATTATGTGGAACATTAAACGTATTTTACTTTCATGAAAATATTCATAGTTAGGTAGGTATAAATTTGGAAAAAGGATAGGGGGCTGAGGCCTCCGCAGAGTCATAATCGGTTTGGTATGAAGTCACGAGTCATCGTTTATGTAATTTTCATTCTCATATATAATATTACATAGTATAATTGAATAAATTGTAATGCAGCTTCTGAAGCACCAAATTTTAAACCTCTCCAACCCCCTACCTATGAGTTGTAGCAAAAAAATTTTCACACAAAAGTCGTAAAAAATTGAGTGTAGAACAAAATCATACTGATCTTTTTTTGCCTTATCATTAAACCCTGAGGAGATATACCGAAAAAACCATTTCTTGATGATTCCAACCCTCTACATGGGCTCTGCTCACCACCAAAGAATGAGATCTTTTATTATGTCGACAGTGAGAAAAAAATATTTTTTGAGGAATTAAGCGTTCTTTACATGGTCTCGATCTACAGACTATTTTTATGAATTCAGAAAAATTTTCCATCACGTGTATCAGAACTAGGTAGTGTGGTACAGAAATTGAAAAATAATTAATTTCAACATTTTTTTAATCTTCAGAACAACATCCTGATAATGTCGTTCATATAAGATTAATGGTAGGATTTGACGAATATTTTTTTTAATCATTTTTTTAAACTCTTTTATTAAAAGAACTTTGACTCACAACAGCTAATTATAATAACATTGTAAAATTTCAACGAGAAATTTTCATTTAAAAAAGAACTTGGCAATCCATCATCCGTTTGCATCACTCCAAGTGTTACATTGGCCTTATTTAACCCTCAGAGATTACTTTGATATAAACAAATTCCTCGTTACATTTCATGATTACTTTAATCGAAATCAATGACGCACAATTAAAAAAAAATAAACACGTGAACATTTCTCATGATGTATTATCGCTAAAAAATGCTCAGGATCTCGAACTTTCATAAACTTATATTTTTGTTCGAATACCAACATATTGAGAGTACTTAGTAAGGTGAAGATATTCACTTAATAGCGTTAGTCTTTAGAGAAGGCCGTTATGTTTATGGTGAATATACCAACTACCTCCCAAGGGTCTAAAACTGTTACGGTGCGGCTCAGATGAAAAATACCTACGATATCTTCACATGAGAGTTATACCAGCATCAACTTTTCTTACGTATAAGCGCGTTCGTTGTTTGAGCCATTATACACGGTTCATTTACTAAGTCGAAGTATTATACCAACTTTGCAGCGTGAAACTTGTTTTTCAAAATATTAGTTTAAATATTTAAATTGAAAGTTCGAAGGCAAAACCCTGAAGGGAAATTTCTCGGTTAAAAATTTCTCTGGGTTAACTTCTCATTAAGACATGGTAGATTATACAAGTATAAATTTAATGGAAAGGTAGTAGCGCTGCATCTATGTAACTAACGGGCAAAATTGTATTTACAGATTAATCCTAGGTATTGGAACAGCATTGGTGAACGCCACGGCGACAAATACTATAGGCGAGATAGCCTCGCCAGAGATACGTGGATCGTTGGTGGGCATCTACTTGATATTCTTTTACTGCGGAGCCATATTTCAAGGCATCATATGCGCCGTATGGTCATCGTATCACCTGCTGACGTACTGCGTTACGGGATTTTCGACTTTGTATTTCGTAGTCATGTACTGGTCCATGGAATCGCCAAATTACCTGTTGAGTATTTCGAAGCACGAAGAAGCGTGGAATAATTTAAAACGTATTAGGCCAGGGTACGCCGAAGAAGACATTAGTATAGAATTTCAAAAAATGGACGACTATATAACCGCCGAAAGGAAGCAAAAGAGTGAAGTGAACTGGGCTAAGTTTCTCAGATCAAAGGCGATTAGGGTCCCTTTGTTGACTTGTTTGTTCCTCAACTTCCTCACTATTATGACTGGTATCAATTTACTCGGCTCGTATACTACTCTCATTATTCCAGATAACGGATATATCGGCAAGAAATATTATCCGTTGATAATGCAAATATTATTATTCATACCTACCGTGCTGACGCCATTTTATATGGATAAATTCGCTCGCAGAACCTTATACCTATTTGGTGCCGGAACTGCTTGCGTTGTGCAGTTATGTAATGGTATTTCGTATTACTTTTATGGTAGCAACGGTACGTCGTTCTTCAAATGGACTTTCATATTCGGTAACCTAATCATGAATGGTTCATACGGAGGTACTCTTGGACCAACCAATAGCGCCATTAAGTCCGAGCTATTTCCGCAATCGGTCAAAGGTCTTGGAGGATCGTTGAGCATAATCGCACAAGCCACAGCCACCATTATATGTTATAAGTTGTATCATTTAATGTCCCAGAATTATCTCCACATGATATATATTTTATTCGGACTGGATGCTTTACTGCTAGCAGTAGTAGTCTATTACACGTTACCAGAAGGTCGCGGTAAATTATTATCCGATTTGCAAATGGTAACGAATACCAGCACCGAGAAGCCGAAGAAAAAAAATGTTGAAAAACCTTGACCATCAAAAACACGTCAATGCAGGTTTTCTTCTTAAATTCGCATTATAGTATTAAGCATTCGGCCTTATAACACCTAACGAAAATTTGCGTCTTAGATGATACCTAATTGTACTTAGATAAGATATCATTGTCAACAGCTAAATAATTTACATCGTTATCGTCTCTACGTTGCCACCAAAAAATTTCGTCCAGAAATGTTTCCATGTCTCTAATATCTAACAATTACTTTTAATGAGATGGTGAACGAAGTGGTGCTTGGTGAGGCTGTTCGCAAACAATTACTGGTTTTAGTTCCAGGTAAAATTTGATCTCTACGCTTATTTGTAATCTATAGAAAAATATATCTAGGTATATGATTACGCATATATCGAAAAAATTAGCTAAATCGTGTAAATACAGATTAGATATTAAATTATTGTCGAAATATTTGTAAAAAATATATTTTTTTATCTGTTTTTGTAATTGAGTGTTTTAATTTTTTGAAGTGTATAGTGCTGGCACATCTAACATTATTATTCTCATAATCCTATCAGAGCCCATGATCACCTGAAGACAAGGGAGGGGAGAGGAGAGATCCTGAAAAATTAAATATTTCATCGTTCTCCAATTGATAAATGAAAACAATACCTCTGATAGGCAGGGGAATATAAATTATCTCATTATAGAGACAATAAATACCAAATGAATTGCATTCGGTGGGGGGGGGGAGGAGAGTTTCAAAAATTAATGAATGATAGATACTATAAGTAAAGAATGTTGTCGAAGAACCTCAGCACTACTCTAGAAGAATTTAGCTTCCTATATGAATATTTACTATCTTGAAATTGGGACTTAAGTTGAAAAATTTCATTTTTTTTTCATTTCCAAAAATTCAAGCTTGAAAAAAAAATCATTGTTAGTTTTAGGATTTTTAGTGGATTTGTTTTTTTTTTTTTTTTACTTCACAAGATGACAGTTAAGTAAGTAGTTTATTGTAGATAATATGAATTCGATTTTCACCATATTGGACCTAAGTGAAACAGTGTCTAATTTTCAGTTCAAAGGCTCTCAAGAGTATTTTCTATACAGTACTAAAATTCAGCGAAATGGCCAATGTATAGTAATTGGGAATCTTCAGAAAATAAATCGGACACATCACGCATAGTGAGTGCAATAGGGCAGAAGTCAAACCCATATTACGTATTTTAACGATATATTATCTGAATATACCTAAATAAATTTTGGAAATATTTTAAATTTTCATTGGAGAAGAAAAGATTTTAGACTCTCTAAAAAATCAAAAAATTGAAAGCTAATTTTTCCAATTTTTGAATAACAAATAATATTGAAAAAAATACTGAAATTGCCAACAAAAAAAAAACAACTTTTGATTTCAATTTGGGAATAGTTAATATTGATTAACAGGTCTCAAGGTCAGTTAGTGCTAAGGTAACTATGGGATTACCTTAGTTGGCTCAAACGTTTGCCGTAGCTAAAACATTCTTTGATATTCTCTCATCGACATCTTCCTATAAAATTATATAATCGAACAATTCTTATCAAATACATAAATTCTGTACTTCATTTTTTTTTTTTTTAATGAAATCTCGTAAGAAAAATTTATCCAAAAATCGTTGTCAGTAAAAAGAACATTCAAACATACTATGGAATTTTTGCGGTAGGCTCTACGATTGCTTTTCAACACTTCAAATTTTATTGTTGCACTTTATAGCCAGTTGATGAAGTTAATGTTATTTGGAGCTCCTTAAATGCGTTGATGATTTTCAAAAAACATTCGGTAATCGAGTACATAAGAAATTACATTTCGTACCTATTAAATAACTTTTTTGTTTTATTATCATTAATTACTTTTCAATGTGCATTTTTTGTGGGATTGTAGGAGAGTGGGGGTTAACTAAAGTTTCCTACATTCTATTCCCCTAGTAACAATTTTATTTATCTTGGTTGAAATAATTTCTATTCACTGGGCTGTAATATAATACTAAAATTCGTTGACAACCTTTTCCACGTCATTTCTCGACAGATGAAAAAAAGAAGCAATCTAGGGAATACCTCAAAATTACCTAAAAATCTCATATACTTTTTCGCAAAAGCGACGATTATGGCGTAGGAGCCAACTGAAACGACGTATGACAGGTCAACCTGAAAATTCTTAATATTTAATCTCTCCTTGAATACCATTGGGACGACGCTTTCTCAATAATTCAAAAATCGCAGGCTCTCTCCAGACGAAATAGTCGCGTTGAAAATAGGGAAAGAGGTTAAAAGGGGAAATTACACGAATATCGAAATACGAATTACAATGAGAAGCCAATTTTTATAATTCCTAATTTGGAACAACATTTTGACATTTTCGAAACCCAGTGGAATAGAGAGATTTTTCACTGATGTCAAACGAATCTGAAAAAAGTTTCGTGTGAAATTAAACTACATTACATTTAAAAATTAGATACAGTATTATATACGATGAAAAATAAGTTCTTTTAAATTAAAAAAAAAAATCATATTTCCTAATATTATATAATTAAGAATCGTTCAAATCTAGATTTGGAGTTAAAAAGTGGCGCAAGTATCTTATTTCGCGTCTTTTCTACACAACGCTCAATTCTATGAGTCAGTATCGCCTTATTTCTCTAGCCTCGTGGGAAAATATACTTCGTTTCGAATCTCTTCGACATTCCAGATGTATTAAGAAATCGATAAAAGGAAAGATACGAATTTCTTGACGGTGAAAATGAAAAAAAAAAACATCACTGTGGTAAAAAAAAAAGAACAAGAATACTCGAGTCATAAATGGCTTATTCGTGACACCTTGAGATGATTTAATTTCTGAGCCATTTACTCGAGGTACCCTATTCGAAGAACTTCACACGTGTTATTTTAAATTTTTCAGCCAACTCAACCTGCTTTCTATTGGGTACTGATAATGGTTGGATTTCGAATATTATATATTTCTTCGTCGATGGCAAAGAGTTATCTGCTAGTCTTGGGGAATGTTCGTGGATTTCGTCGATCAGTGAAATGGGGAAAATGATATTTGTTTTACCATCGGGAATTTTATTCGATAAATACAGCAGAAGACAATTCCTGGTGTTAATATGAATCTTGTTCTTCTTTTTTGGGTATTGCTTTCCCTTGGTACATCGTTCTATCTAATACGCTTTTTTGGGTAATAAACGTTGTAGTTAAAATTTTCCACACTATTATTGACGTATCAAACATGAAAAAAAAAATAAATATATTTTATGATAATTTGTAGTTTTCTCAGCGTAATAGCAATGGCATTCCATAACTCATCGTTCTCTCTGATCACGGCCGAAATAGCATCACCAGAAGTAAGAGGCATGCTGATCAGTTTAAGAGTGATTTTTAGCGTCTGTGGAAGTTTATGTCAAAGCTTAGTGGCATCTATATTTCCATCATATAAAATTCTAGCCAACAGTTCAGCATTATAATATCCTTTCTATACTTCAGCGAACTACTTTGGTTTATAGAAACACCTCATTATTTGCTTAGTGTATCCAAACAAGATCAAGCTAGAGGCAACTTATAGCACATCATATCAACCCACACTGCGAAACAAATCGACGAAGAATTCGAAAACCTCAAAAATTACATCGAAACAGAACGTCAGAACCAACGAGAACTCAGTTGGTGCCAATTAGGAAACCTATACTGGCAGTCATGTTGATAAATTTACTCTCCATAATGAGCGGCGCAACAGTCATAAATTCGTATATCACTGTTATCGTGCCAAACATCCAAATAATACCGAAAAAATATTACTCTTGGGCAATACAACTGATAACCACTATTAGCGCGTTTTCCACGCCTTTTTAATATCGATAAATTTTCTAGAAAAACAATGTACCCGTTTACTATTTTCATTTCCTGCCTTGTACCCTTTATCCCCGCAGTAGCGTATTTTTGTGATGAGGTATACGAGAAAAATCGCACCGAATGGTTATTACTGACAGGAAATTTGATAATAGCGGTGGTATGGCAAGGCGTCATCAAACCAGTGGATATTACCGTGAGATCAGAATTATTTCCGCAAGCCGTGAAGGGATTCGCGAGTTCTTTAGCTGTCACGTATCAAGGGTTTGGTATTGTGATTGCGTACAAGAGTTGTGCATTTTTTATCGAACGTATCGGAATACATTTTAATTATGTTTTTTTATCGCGAATTTGACACTCATGGGGGTAGCTCTATATTTCCTTTTACTAGAGAGTAAGGGTAAATCGCTATCTGATATACAGACTGGTTGAAATGCCCAAAAATATTTTTTTTATGGTTAAAAAGTAAGGGAGCGTTTAATTTTCACATCAACGATAGAAAAATGTATAAGCAGATGTTTACTCTTTTTATTTCAGTCAGTAACCTTGGTTGATAGGTTTTACTTTTTTTTATTAGTATTTAGTATCATTCAAAAGGAGTTTTTTCAACCTTCAAGTGAACCATTACCTACTTATTGTCACTCATTTGTGGTCATTATTTTGCAGATGAAGAATTGAAAAAAAATGCTTTGCCTGTAATTAAATCAGTTTTCGAGTCCCATTTTCTGAAGAAAAATACCGAAACCTCGAAATAGACAATAAAATTCAATTTTATGACTTAGATGAGAAAATAAAGCATTTTTAAGCGCAGTTTTACATCAACAGAATTTGCTTTAGGGATTTTCAAGGTGTAGTACAAAGGATGAAGAATTGGTCAAAATACGAGTAGCTCAGAGGAGGATTGAAAATACATATCTTTTGGCTGTAACAAGCGTTAATGTTATCATTATTATTAATATTATTATGGATTTAATATTACTCAATCGAGGAAAAGGATATAAAAGCAAAGGCTCAAAATTTTTAAGAATAGAAAATGTTCCATTCCCCAAAATGAGTATATTACTGAAATAATATCATAACATGACATCTTGAATCATAACTAATAATGTTCACCATCATCTGGATGCATTTTGACCATTTGTAGCAACTAACAGTCCAGCAGTGATTCCAAAATTGTTTTCAACTTTCCACTTTGATATTACTTCATTACCTCACTAAGAGATTAATATCAACAACTCGTACAGGAAACATACCTAAAGCACTGAATAAAATTACTTTTTGACGATGAAAATTTAGAAGTGGCCGAAAATGATACTGATTACCCCGTCCCCTTTCTGATAAACAAGAGATGAAATAAAAATGTCATAAAATTATCGCCAATTTTTCGATATTCAGAGAACTCTGACATTTTAGGAAGTAATACACTTATATCTTATAGCTTGAATGTCCTAAATAGTGATGGGTGAATAAAACTTTGAGAACTCTTGAAAAATGGAAACTAAGAGGAAATTTTCTCTTACATTACAACTCGATGAAATTAATTATTTATCTTCCATTGTAATGGTGAACTTTTGAATTTTAAATATTTATCTGAAATACGCGAAAACAGAGTACTTTTCATATGTGAACTAAATAATTTGCTGCAGCTTTCAATTATTTGTGTTATTTTTTGTGCTTCTGTAGTAAGTGCACCAAGCATACAAATTCTTATTATGTTTTTACAATTCCTTAAGGATCGCCATTCTTTTAATTTTACTTATTTTATACACATAACTTAAAAGTTAACAACAACAGCAATAAACGAAAACACGAAGAACTTAGCAAATATATCTTTCCTAGCCTCTCAGTGTTTCTATATGAGACAAGACTTGTTATACATTCTCATCTTTTGTTTCCTTTTTCGTTTTGCCCAATTTGAAATGAGAAGTCTCAGTTTTGTTAGATGTTGAGATCATGAGATTTTTATAAGACAAGAAGTGGCGAAATTTGGTTAATCTAAAATAGCAGGCAAGGAAGGTTTTAACGAAATGATAGATTTTTGTTACACTGAATTTCATTTTCGAATTAAGTTTTGAATTTATCTGGAGGAGGGAGATATAATCTTAATTTCAATTTTTAAAAGTTGTACATATCAATTAATGGGGGGGGGGGGTGGATATAAAATTTTTGGTTGAAGCATACAGTACACAGGCGGACATTTTTAAGACTTTTTTATATTACGCATTTTTTTTATATGTAAAGTTTTTTAAAAAATTGAAACTAGATTCATTTTAATTTTTTTTGCCAAAAATTTGAAGTCTTGATTTCTGAAAAAAAAATGTATGTAGTTCTCAAAAAATTAAAAAAATAAATCATATTGAATTTTTTATGATGACATTCTGCGAAAAATATTAATAGATTTTTTGGAAAACAAAAAATTGAAACATCAAAATTTAGGAAAAATACGATTTTTGCTTTATGCCCCGTTTCTAGAAAAACTATGCAACCAAGGAGATTCTATTTTAGTAAAAATTATTCATGAGTACATGGTCAATGATTTAATGGGAGGATTTTGTAAAATTTTAGTTTGGTGGTGGTTTTTATGGAATTGACTGAAGTAACATGACAAAAATTATGAGAAAGTTGAACACTTGTTGAGATGAAATAGAAATCATTGACCAGGCACTCCTGAATAAAAATTTTTCAAAAAGATCCTCAAGGGTTGCATAGTTTTTCTGGAAACGGGGCATAAAGTAAAAATCGTATTTTTCCCACAAAATTTTGATGCGTTAATTTTTTATTTTCCAAAACATCTATTAATATTTTTCGCAGAATGACATCATAAAAATTCAATATGATTTTTTATTTTATTTTTTTGAGAACTGCATGCATTTTTTTTTTCAAAAATCAAGACTTCAAATTTTTTGCAATAAAAATTAAAATGAATCTAGTTCCCCAATTTAAAAAAAAAATTTACATATAAAAAAGTCTTAAAAATGTTCGCCTGTATACTGTATGCATTCAACCAAAAAATTTTATATCCTTCCCCTCCCTCCCCCCCCCCTAGAAGAGTGTGTCGAGGTCATTGATTTGAATTCCTGAACGTGATTTTCAGATTTGATCATATTTTAATATAAGTAGGGTGCAAGATTTTTGAGTTCTAACTTCTCAGATACTATAAAAGAGTCAAAATATAGAATAGACCAAATCAACAACACCCCTAAAATCATCACAGTTTATGTGCATTATCTAAAAGTCAATTCCAATTTTCAATATCTCTCGATAAAGAGATGAGAATATGTAGAATGGATTCAAAATTTGAAAACAACGCCCTCAAAAACACCGTAGTTCATGTGCTACAATTCAGAAGCTTCCTCTCTGTAACCAAAAAATAATTAAATAAAATACTCAACAGATGGAATAACCTGACAATAGAAAATAGGGTCACCGAAAACTTCATGGACAACAAATGGTAATGCAAAATTCCAATTTTGAACTACGTTCTCCTCCCTTCTTCCACAAAATGGTGAAATTGTAAAATTGATTGAAATTAAAATTATTACCAATGAAGCTACAGTTAAGTTCGGAAACAATTTAAAAAAAATCATCAACATGATATTCCGTGAAAAAAGACAAGATTAGTTTTCTCTTGAGACCCATTAGGTTGCGCGGTAAGAGCGGTTTGTCGAAGTAGAGTATTAGAGTATACAATGCTCTTACCTTATTTTATTCTCATCCATAAACTTGGAAACACTACGTGCGGTACCTTTTTTTGAATAGATTCTCTAAGCTAGCGAATAAGAGCCTTGTTGCTTTCAGTTGATAACTCTGGCTTTAGACTTCCTTTTGAAAGTTCATTAAATTTTTTCAAATGGAGTTTCACTAACGAACATTTCCACCAGTTATCCCTCTTAGCCCACGAATTCCTAGAAGAAACACAGCCATGTTGAGTTTTCAACTGGACTACAGTCTTTTCAAAGTGCTTATCAGATTTCAGTGCCTTTCATCTGAATATAATAAATCACAACACATTCGTATCTTTCGCTACCTATGTTAGAGCTCCCAAAGTACACCATCTACCCTTCTTTGTTGCATATCTACAATGTACGCTAACGAAAACATGCTTCATCTGTTTACACTGTACATTACCGAAATCTACTTCTTTGTTCTATCATATCTGCAGCACTTGAGTGAAGTTTCAGAACTTTTTTGCTTACATTAAGCATACATACATACATACATAAGTGAAGTTAACTTAGAGAACTCAACATGAACTTCGAATGCAAAAAAATTAAATTCCTTAAAACTCGAATTCTACGACGTTTAATAAAAATTGAAAATTGTTTACAATTACAAGCAATGCAGGCACGTATTAATATAATTTCATCAAGTTTCAATTTTTGAGGATTCATTTAAAGGCTAAATGAAGTCTTTTTTAGCTGGTATCGAGGAATTCGTAAGGCATACTAATATGTACTTGATGAAAAGTTGAAAGTTGGAAGTAATTGCCATGAGAGAATTCATTCTGTTTTCATGGCATACAGAAAAATTCTCATTCATCTTTACTAAGTAAGTTTACTTTTGTCGGTATTTTTTCAATATGATTGTCTTGATCCTATCTCAACATGCGTGTAATAATTCAAGGATAAGAGGGAAATATACAAGGGATAAATTACTTGTAAAACAACGTCAAAATGTTTATACAAGTTGAAGAAATAAGTGACATCAAATAATATTCCGATAGGCAGGATATAAATTGAAAAAAAAAATCAGTACAGGACAACCAAAAAACGAATAAGTGAACATTTTTCATCATTCGAAATCTTTCTGATAACATAAGTATAAATGTAGTCAAGTAGTTAATAAATGATCAAGTGAACGCTGGCGACATCGTGAGTTACATCAACAGAAGAATGACTGAATTGTGTTGTAATAAGTTTACGATAAGATAACAAATAAATATCGTGAAAACAGTTAATATGATGAAATAATCGAAGCCCAAAACATTAAGACACTAATTGCCATAATTTTTAAAAACAATGACGTGATTTGCATGTACTAGTACACAAATAATTACTCAACGTAGAACGTAAAGAAACGAAAAAAATGAGGAAAGTTCCTTCAGAAGTTTTACGTAGACAAATCGTGGCCTTAATACCAGGTAGGTTTTTTCTCCAAAATTAAATAGAACAGGTTTTTTATTTATAAGTTTTCGCTAATTTATTACTTTGGACTATTTATTATAAGTTTTTTTCTTACTTTAATTTTTTTTTTATTATATACATATATGTATATGTTACGGTTAAAGTGGAATATTCAGTTAATCGTATCATTTTAGGTAATGTGGAAAATAGAAAAAAAAACATCCACTTTAACTAGTTTGTGTCTACATTTCCAAGTTATATTCTACATAAAGTTGAAAATTAACACTAAATTAACAGAAAAAAAAAAAAAAAAAGGAAAACATTGTGTAACTTAAGATAAAACTTTGATTTTATTTCGCGTCTTTTTCTTACATTTAACGAAGAATATGGTAACAATTCGAAACACGATGTAGCAGTAAAGCTCATTCCATTCATAACACACTCACTCTCAGCTTATTAGTTTTACGTGTCAATAGCATTCCAATTTCACACGAATTATCTTGGGGATGTACGGAGGATTAAACAATTATCTACTTTAACTGTACGTCAACCATTATTGTCGAAAATAACTGTTAAAATTGATATTTTCCACTTTAACTGCCGTCAATTGTCCATTTTTGTTATTATCGACATTACCTAATAATCAATTTTAATGGTAACATAATTATACTACATTTTTTTCTCTATTTTTTTTTTCAAACAAATTTTTATAGGTTTGATTTTATTTACAAGTTTTTAAATTACTTATAAGACAAATATTTTTTAGTGTCCAAATCATTCATCTTGAGTATTTCAATGCAGAAAATTAAACTTATAAATAAATGTCTTTTGAAAAAATAGTATTTTTGAACGTATTCATGATGGGTTGCAATAACGGATGGCTTCCAAATGCGATGTATTTCTTCACACTAGGAGAAGTAACTGCTACAGCTGCAGAATGCTCGTTAATTGGATCTTTCAGCGAACTTGGGAGAATGATTTTGGCGATACCAGGAGGTCTGCTAGCTGATAAATATGGAAGAAAAAAAATCATAATGGGGGCGGGTTTTGTGCATTTTCTGTCTTGGATTATTCAATCATCTCATACTTCTATAATTAACCTTTATATAGCAAGGTTTGTATTTTATCAAATATGATTTACTATTAGATGATTTAGTTTAAGATATAAAACACTGACATGATTAATCCTTTTCTAACTTTATGTATAGATTCACTGTAGGCGTTGCAACAGCATTGGTGAATGCCACATCTTTGATCTCCATTGGCGAAATAGCATCACCAGAAGTACGTGGAAAGGTAACCAGTCTATATCAAATTTCTATGTACATTGGTATGATAACACCAAGCGTTATTACCGTGCTGTCTTCTTCTTACTACGTGCTTTCATATGGCATAACCATTCTATCATTACTGTGCTTGATATCAATGTATTGGGCGAAAGAAACACCAAACTATTTAATCAGTATTTCGAAAGATGATGAAGCTAAAAATATCCTCAAACAAATCAGACTCGGTTACTCCGAAGATGATATAAGTTACGAATTCGAAAAACTCAAGAACTACATCGACGACGAGAAGAAACGAAAAAAAGAACTCAGCTGGATAACGTTTTTAAAATCTAAATCGATTGCCCAACCTTTAGCTGTTTGTGTGCTGCTGAACTTCTTTTCGATGTTCATAGGAAATATTCTACTTGCAGCATATATCACAGCGATATTTCCAGAAAACGAGTATTTTTCCAAAAAATATTACCCTTTGATTTTACAACTTCTACAACTAAGCCTATCAATGTGTGCACCTTTTTACATAGAGAGATTCTCGCGACGATCTATATTCATGACTGGAGCAGCTTTAATGTCAATCACCAATGCAGTCTGCGCGGCCACTGATTTCTATTACAGAGAATTTCAAGTACATGTTTTAGAACTGATATTTGTAGCTGTCAATTTACTACAGGCTTTATTGTTCAATGGATCTGTGCAGCCGATGAACAGCGCCCTCAAGTCCGAGCTGCTTCCGCAAACTATAAAAGGCCTAGGTGGAGCGCTAGGAGTAATAAGTCAAGCATTAGCTGGTATTATGTCGTATCAATCGTATGATTTTATGACTGAAAATGCGGGCTTATATGGTATATACATTATGTTTTCCATCAACTCGTTGATTTTATGCTCTCTCGTATTTTTCTTCTTACCTGAAAGTCGAGGAAAATTTCTGCCCGATGTGCAAATGGAATTCAATGATAAATCGCCTGAGAATAAATTCAACGAACTGAGTAAAAATCAAAGTATCTGAAGGCATTTATTATGAATAATTACTATTTACTATTTCCAGAGCAGGTGCGTACCGAAGACCTTCTTCATGGGGGGGGGGGGGAGAAAACCAAAAATTGCCAACTAATACCATGAAATTTTACCAACTGTTGACCTTTTTTTTTTTTTTTTTGCTCCAAGGAAAAATATGATGCACAGTCTTGTTAGTCTTCAAAAAATTTAAATACTGCACAAGTGGTCAAATTTACCAACTTTACGCTGAAACTCCAAATTTGCCAACTTTTTACGCTCAAACTCCAAATTTACCAACTTTCCAAACGCCAAGGGGGGGAAGCTCCCCCCCCCCTTTCGGTACGTCCCTGTTCCAGAGTAAATCAAGCTCTTTGAGTACATTAGGGAAAGAAAAAACAAACAGTGAGGCATTTGAAAACGATGATACATTATAATTATGTAAAATCTAAAGAAGTGAAAGCTCTGGACTGTCAGCCCAATGCTTCGGCGTTGCAAGTAACCTAACTGAAAGCGGTTCTTGCGGAACTCGACTCATACGCATGCGCAAAAGGCAATGCGCGTGATTAGAATGTGAAGAAAGACTTATGCAATATTTTCCCATCACCCTTCAACCACCTGAAATCTTTCTTCCGCAGCACCGCTTTCCTTTTACATTTGCTTCAATTTTCGCTTGTAGTCTAGAACTTGAACGTTTTTAATGAAATCTCATCGTTTCATAATTTATAATATATGAGTAAACTTTACTGAAATAAACTATAATGTCATCAGTTAGATTCAAATCAAGTACGATATGAAAATATGAAAAAACAAACAAACCTATCAATGAGATAACTCGTTTACTTTTCGAGATGAGTATACTGAACATAGAAATTTTATGGTAAGAAAGTGATATTTTTTTATAAGTCCTAACAATTATACATGCGATGAATAAATATAATCCTTTTATGAAGTTTCTTATTTTAAAATTATGCGATTGAAAATCGCTCAAGGTTTTTCACAACATTTTCATTAATTTCCAAAATATTACAGTCACATTACAATGAGTCACTGTCAAGGCAAAAGTAATAAAAACAAGTGATCAATCAATCGAACTGAAATATTTAGCTTGAAGAAAATCTCAAGTATTCATATTGCATCGCAGTCAGAGATTGCGTATAGCGGTTAAGTAGCTTCACCACCTTTGCCTCTGCATCGACGTAATTCAGTAATAAACCAGAGGTCGCAAGATGAAGCTACTTACAACTCCTGCAGTTTCTTCAATATTTAATTATTCCAAAATAGTGTAAAGTTATAACGCACGAGTTTTCGAAATTCTTTGGCATGATAAAGTTATTGTTATTCTAAGCTGCAAATTTATCCGATTTCTATTGAGTTTACTTATGTAGGTATGTATGCATACTTATTATAAGCAAAAAGTTCTGAGAACTTCACTAAAGTGCTGCAGATATGAAAGAACAAAGAAGTGAATTTTGACATGTATAGTGTAAAAAGATGAAGGATTTTTTCGTTAGCTTACATTGTAGGTATGAAACAAAGTAGAGTGAAGTAGTGCAAAGGGAGGAAAAACAATAATGATGATTTCGTTAACATACATTATAGATATGAAACAAAGTAGGGTAGGGTTGTATGCGGAGAGGAAAGAAAAAGCAAGTTTTCGTTAGCGTTCATTGTAGTTTCGTAGATATGAAACAAAGGAACTCTGTAGTAGTGTAGAGCCGGAACAGACCAAACACGTTTTCGTTAGCGTACGTTGGGAGCTCTAACGTTGGAAGGAGACGGAATGTGTCGTGCTTTTTTAGTTCCTTTTCAATGAGTAAACGTTGATAGGGGCTCTAGGTGTCACACAGATGTCTATTGTTACTATAGGCGGATCTCGTTTCAGGTCTTTAGCTAGCGCATTATTTTAGCTGAGGCAGAAAGAATGTTACGTGGGCGACACTTTTTGAGGCTCAGATATCCGTGAAACATACCATTCTTAACCTCCATTCTTCTTTATCAAACCTTGTGTTAATATCAGAACAACTGAATTTTTAAAACAAAATAAAAACAGTATCAGAAAAAGTATGAAAAAGATGATCATACACAATGTTGCGATTTATTGTGAAATTCTGTTGATAATTCTTCAGATGTAACTGCTTCAGTTTTGTTTTTTTTTCATGTGGTAGAATTGTCAAGTTTGATTCTCGGTCAAACAGTAAATTCTATTTTCTATTTTTTTTTTTGACTTTCCTACTTTTCCAGCTGGGGCTTTGCATCGGCTGCCCCGACTCTGCTTATGGACCTGTCTCGTTTTCCTCATATTTACTATTTGTATTCACACAAGAATGCAAAGAGGGAGAAAACGAGGTCAAAAACAATCGGATCTTATATTGACCATCTATATTCATTGAAAAAAAAAAACTTGATACAGACGCAATTTTTCCTAATATTTTATAGTGTAGACATTTTTTTTTTTTTTTTTTTTTTGTTTTAACGTGCCATGTACAGCAACTGTGGCTAGAGGCACGACGGTAAAGATTATATTAATTTGTGTAAGCCGGAAGAGTTCAAAAATTTCATCAGGTTATTTATTCGTTCGAGGTTATCTGCGAGTATAATTTTTATATTGCTGGATTGAAGAAATGTGTTGCGCAAGGTTTGGTAATTTGGGCATTCGGTGAGCATATGAAGAACAGATACGGGAACGTTGCATGGGTTACACAATGGGGCTGCTTGTCGAAGAAAAAGATGCTTATGAGTAAGCAACGTGTGGCCTGTTCGCAATCTTGTAAGTAGGGTAGAGGATCGACGATTAAGTTGTTCTGATATTTTCCAGGGAGAGGTGGTAGTTTTGATGTTTTTCAGTTTATTCGAGTTGGGAATGTTGGACCAAAAATTTTGGAATTCTTCTTTCATTATGAATTTTGCATGAAGTTTGAGATCAGATAAAGGGATGGGTATGTTGTCTGTAGGTTGGTGTAGGTATGCTTGTTTGGCGTGTTTTCATATGTACATAATTATAATGAGTTCTTGATTTTCATTTTTACTGTTCTCTTCCTTACACTATATACGTACTTCGGAGTGAAGTTCGTTTATTTCATAGAACATGAGCATTGAGCACTATTTACAATACACAAAGTAAAGAGTATATGATCACAACAAGAAAAGTTGAAAACTAATTCAAATTGAATAATTAGATCCTCTACCAGCACAATATCTACTTGCCGCATTCTTTTCAGTACAAGCTTAAGCTCACACTATTAATAAAATGAATGTTCAATTCATCGACAGAGCAACGAAACGTAATCAGTGGGTGGGTATCAGGTACTTTTGAAAATACTCTGTGCCATATGATTATGTGTACGTAATGTAAATAAATCGCCTCTCAAACGATGATTCATTTCTGTATGCTTTCGATAAGATAACAAACATACCCAGTATTACTAAAATTATTGCAAACACTAGAAGAAGTATACACATTACCGAAGCGTATACATTATTAACCGAAATACTGCCGAAAATTTTTAGAAATGAATCGAGTGATTCGTGAAAGTACTATTTATTCACCATAATACAATTCGTAAAGATGAGTTATGTGCCATCAGAAGCAATACGTAGGCAAATTTGCGCCTTGATGCCAGGTATGTCTTATATTACCACATAAAAATGATACAAATTAAAAAAATCCAGTACATTAGAAAATTAGAATTATTAATTGTTTTTTAATCTTCAAAAAAGTGTTCCTGAACGTATTTATGATGGGTTGTACTAGTGGATGGATCATCACTTCGATACACTTTTTTAAATCAGAAAAAGAGATATCTGCCACAGCTGCTGAAATTTCATTAATAACAATGAATAGCGAAATTGGAAAAGTGATTTTTGTGCTACCAGCAGGTCTACTCACGGATAGATATGGTAGAAGGAAAATCATATTAAGTGCTTGCGTATTGCATACCATTTCTTGGCTCCTTTTATCGGTTCATTCTTCTGTCACTGTAATATGCGTTGCTAGGTAGATTTCGCACATATGTACCTAGAGATACATTTAATCGGTAAAAACACCAACTTATATTTGTATTATTTTGAAATTACAGATTTATTTTGGGTATCGCTGCTGCTTTAATAAGCTCAACTTCGTTAATTTCAATCGGCGAAATAGCATCTCCAGAAATACGTGGAAGGATGAGCAGCTTAAATCAATCATTCATGTGCATCGGGGAAATAACACCGTTCTTGATAACAACAGTGTTTCCTTCATACTACATTCTTTCTTACAGCATAGCTACGCTATCATTATTATGCTTTATATCAACATTTTGGGTAATGGAAACTCCCGATTATTTGGTTAATAGAATGAAATACGAGGAAGCAAAAAATGTATTGAAACAAATCAGACTCGGTTATACTGAAAATGATTTAAATACGGAATTCGAAAAAACCAGAAGATATATCGACGATGAAAGAAGCCAAAAGCAACTCAACTGGTTCACATTCTTCCAATCTCAATCTATAGCTAAACCTTTAACCACATGCATTGTACTGAATTTTTTTTCGATGTCAATTGGAACCATTTTAATGGACGTTCACGATACATCAACGTTACCTGAAAGCGAATTTGAATTCTTTTTTGAAAAATACTACTCTATCGTAACACACGTATTGCAGCTAGTCGTGACCATCTGTACAACATTCTACATTGATAAATTACCACGACGATCAATATTCGCATTTGGGGCGGTCTTAATGGCTGCCACCAACGCGTTATGTGTAGAAACAAATTTCTACTACACTGAATTCAAGGATGAAATTTTCAAATGGTTATTCGCTGGCGCTAATTTATTGCTTATTGTCGTATATAGTAGTTCTATAGGACCAATGAATAATGTTTTAATATCTGAACTGCTGCCACAAACTATAAGAGGGCTCGGAGCTGCTCTAGGAGTGATGGCTCAAGCAATAGCTAGTGTAATTTCATATCAGCTGTACAATTTAATAGCAAAAAATTCGGACGTTTATAATTTACATATCATATTCACTACCAATTCTTTAATTTTGTGCTTCTTTGTATTATTCGTGCTGCCCGAAAGCCGAGGAAAGTTCCTTAGTGATGTACAACTGAAGTTCACAAATGGTCTATCATTTACATCAACAAATGAAAAAGGTAATATTATATTTGACTTGAAATAATTAAAATCATGGATGTAAGAAATTAGAGATAATTTTCGATTTAGATGTACATTCTACAACTGTATGAAGTTCCATAACTGAATTACAATTTAAAGAGGAAATGAGCTGAAATTCGAAAGAAGAGAATATAAATTGATCCTATTCAGGATCAAGATATTTATATATTGGTAAGAGGGAAGTTTACAAGAACATACATATATTAACCCTGAACAAATTTCTATCATAGTTGTGTACAATTAAGAATGAAAAATTTTTTTAGTGTGTTTTTTTTCAGTTCGAAAATCGAAGAAAGACCTTTGCTGATGTACAAAAGGAGTTCATTAACAGATCACAGTGAGTGAATAAGTCAACGGAATGCGAATGTGCTAAAGAATAATAAATAGATCTCTACGTATGTAATTATAAAATAACTTATGCTCACAAATTATTTATTTTTTCAATTAGTATGTAAATTTTTATTATATTTTGTATTTGTTACACTTCAATTTTTTATATTCCTCAGCTTCTAAATGATTTAAAAATATATCTTTACTTAGACCTAGTTTTAGGATTTCTGTACGAGATGGGGGAGTTGAGGTTTTGATAGAAAATTTTCAGAGCTGGTTTTAAAATTTCTGAATTAGATGGAGGAAGGAGGGTAGTTAAAAGTTTTGCAAGAAATTTTCAAAAAGTTGCCAATCAGCCAGTTTTGAAAAAACTTCACGGTATTTCCACTTCAATACTTTTAATGAAATAAAAAATTAAAAAAAAATAAATTTCATTGTAAAAATTAATTTATGCGGCTTCTCTATAAATTTATGTAATACTTCATCTGTTGTTAACATTATTTTTCGACTGATGTTTAAGGCGGCAAGCCCATTTAAACGACCTTCGCACAATGAATTTCTCAAATACATTTTTAGTTTTATTTTTTTTTAATGTGTTGAAACTTCTTTCGTTTGTCGCCCTTGTCACCAGTATGGTAGCAAGTATTCCAAAGATGTAATTTATATTGGGAAAATATTTGGTGGCTCTCTGTAAATTTTTGGTTGCGTAAATTCAAATGTTTCAAATTTAAGAGCTTAAAATCATAAAATCACGGCATTCATAATTTTTATGGAGTGGGTATATAATATTGACAACCAACTGGTGAACAGCGAGAGATCATGTGTTTTTATTGTTCAATATTGCATCAGTCTTCAGCCAAAACGATGACGCGCTACCAATACAATTATACGTAATAGTGTAATAAGAAATTCGTGTTAATGAGCTCGAACTCTTGAGGAAGGGAGGAGGCGACATCCAACATCCTACACCTAAAACCGGCCTTGTCTATACTTGAAGTAGAGTAACAATTTATTAACTTTTTCATTCTTCATTATTGATTATAGTACTGAAGCGTTAAACGGATTGGAAAATTTCCAATATGTTGATAGAAATAACAATACATGATTCTTCGTAAGTAAACTTTTTTTTCTGCTTTTAGTTCGGTAAATACTTGGATGATATCACCATATTTTAGCAAATATGTATAATATCAAAACTAATTGCCGAAATGGCGATGTGATGGAGCAGTTTTCTGCAGCTGTCGCGTCCAGTCTTTTTAAAACTGAAAATATCCTCTCGCTACAAAAAAATAGCTCGCAAGCTTGCACACAAATTTCATTTTCTTTTCAAGTTTTTGTACAAGATATCATTCTTACTTTTCGACAGATTTGAGTAAAATCTGAGACAAAATAATTTCAAATCTAAAATCCGAAATCCTCTGCAACTCATCTTCTTTCTCAAACTGTCCCACCATTGTGTCCTGTGTGCTCTATCCAGCTGACAGTAAGACATGTCCTCGTGGAGTGCCCAAAATACAGCTCCTATAGACGACAGCTCCTTTTACCTGAATCCCTCTCTGATCTCTTTGGAGTCTCAGAGTCCACCATTCGATCATTTTTCAGCTTTCTCATCTTAAGTGACCTCTTCAAAAAGGTCTAAATCTTTAAGCACTTGCCTCTAGCCTCTGTGGCTGTACACAGCACAAATAAAAAAAATCGATTTCAAACCAAATCCAAATTATAGGTAAAGAATAAAAATTATGAAAAAAAAACTGAAAATTAAAAAATGATTAATTTTATTATTTATTTTAAATGAATTTCAAATTAAATCAAGATATTGAATAATTAGAGCTTAATTAATTATCATTAATTTAATTAAAATTTTATTTAAATTTAAAAGTAATTTTATTAATTTAATGAAATAAATTTGTTTATTTATTATGTGCAATTGTACATATTGCCAGTTACGATTCAATGCTGAATTTCAATTTTACCAGCCATCACTTTTACTAATAATTCGACGTAACATGAGAACATGAATACGAAACGAAATGCCGCGAGATACCTGAACCTGAAATCTGAACACTGATTGCTGGATCTTGTAACACGAAAATTTTTTGTATTTTAAAATAAAGGATTTTGAAAAAAGCGGATTTAAAATCTAAAATCTATTATGGGAAAGGATTTAAGTTCAAATTTCGTATTTTGATATTTTTTGGATTTATATCCATCAGAAGGATTTAAATCATGTCCAGCATTGCTTTTTGGTATATAAGATATACAAAATGTTGAAAACTTTTCCTGGAAATTTTGCCTGTGCATTAATATGGTCTTGCCCTTCGTTATCACACATACATAAATAATATACTAGGTATATAGAGTTTGAAAAAAATCAAAATAATAATTTGAAGATTTAACAATGCAATTTACGAATGTTAATTTCCAGACATTTTGAGGTGAGGTAAATACCTCTCCCCCACATAATCAACAAGGCATTTGTAATCGACATTCTTCACTCAGGCCTGAGTTGATGAAAAGGCAAGGTAGGTAGATTACCGCCAAGCCTGCCTTTCCAAGAAGGCCTGCAAATCTACATTTCAGACTTGAAAAATGTTCACAATTCTTATTGGATTTTTTCATTGAAATTGTTTCGAAATTTTCATTAGATTAAAAAAAGAAAAGAAAAGTGAGTCCAAAAATAGTTTTTGCCAAGGAGTTAATTCTAGCTCCCGTTCTATTTATTAAACATTAGACAAAAATTCCTAAACGAAAGTATATTTAAACCTCTAAATTCACCAAACAGGCCCCAACCACTCAGCTTTCTCAGTCATTTAAATAAGTTTCAACATTATACGAGTATATGATATCATCGTGGAACACATTATGAGATTATACAAAGCTACAGTACCTGATGCTTTAAGAGATTGGAGTCTCACGACGGAGCACAAGGGCTAATGCTCCTCGATAATAGTCTCACTACATGGAAACTGAAGAGGAAACGTATTTTTGATAATTAATGGAACTAGAGCTACTGAGCTTCATTAAGCGTTAGTATAGTTGATGAAGACCCGCAAGGCGCTGTAACGAAATAATTATGACAACACATAATAAAAATAAGTTCCACCAACTTGGATGTAATAATTGACAAGCACAGGAATCGAAATTTATCCAACAAATCTATACATAAATCGAGGTCAATGTTATAAAATTAGTGAAAAAGAAGCTAGGAATAATAGAGGTACCTAATCGCAGGTTTACATAGATTACATGCTTTCGATAAGATAAAAATGTTAACATTGAAAGATACACACGCATTTCTATACTTTCACGAAAAAATAAAAGCAAACAAAAAATTCCTAGTAAGTGAAGGCACGTATTTAATCAATAGCACAAAAAAAAAGAATCTTAACGTGTTCGCGAAAAAAAAAATGAGTCGACCTCATGAATCAGCTAGACGAAAGCAATTCATTGCTTTAATACCAGGTAAAAATGTTTAAATTGAAAATTTCCAATAATTAAGTACCTATCGTTATTCATCTCTAATTTAGTTAGGAACTTATCAACTCGAATATTTTGTTCAGCCTACTTGAACGTTTTCATCATGGGTTGGACAACGTACGGGTGGATCACAAGTGCCATGTATTTCTTCACGGTTAAAAAAGAATTAATGGCCACGCCGAAGGAAATTTCATTAGTAGCATCTTGCAGTGAACTAGGAAGAATAGTGTTCTCAATACCTGGTGGCTTACTAACAGATGTTTATGGAAGAAGAAAAATCATTATAATAGCAGCAGTAGGACATTTCATTTGCCATCTTGTAATTTCATTTCAAACCTCCATCTTATTAATATGCATCACAAGGTAGTAATCTCATATTGCTAATGAATCATAGGACGCAGTGGAATAAATCCAAATTAATTTTTTATGAACTTGTACTGTACTACCCGGTAATCTATTGCCATATATGATGTTTCGCTCGAAAGCTTGGTCGCATTAGCAGTATAAGAGTAGAACGTTTGACCGGCAAGTACAGAATCCGGGGTTCAAAACTCGTCTAAGGTGCGAATTAGTCGAGTTGAAATTATCGTATATGACAGTTCAGCCGCTTGAAAAAATGAATTAAATTTATTCTTCTTCATTAGCGTTCTAAAAATAACCAATTAATTAATTAAAAACACTGTGGTTCAGCAATGGTCGAATTGGCGCAGATTTGCATGAAAAGTTGCCTATCCTGTAATGCTAAGGCAGTATACAGGTGTTGCACTTTTTTTTTTTTCTTAACACCAATGGACTTTTTTTGCAGCGACAGGGTTGTCATGTGTTTACGGTTGCCATTTCTATTTATATATGCATGGTTTTAAAATCAAATTTAAAAAAAAAGTCAGTTTTTAACAAGGGCTTTTTTACATTGGTAATACTGTCATGCAAACTTTTCAAGCCCACAGGCCACATTAATTAGTTTGATCAATTTTGGCCCAAATTCAAGTGATCATTTTGTAGTTCTCAATTAACCTCTCAGATAAATTTTAACGTTTCTAGGCCAATTTGATGAGGAGGTATGCGAGATTTAAAAAATTTCTTGCCACGATTTCTCATTTAAGAGCCGTTTTTGTTGTTTTCTCCTCCCAACCCTCTTTACGAAATCAGGTAGGCTGTAGTAACTATCGTTTTAAATCAAAAACTCAGCTAAAAATTTAATCACTAAATAATGTGATAAATCAAATGCATTTTCAAACTGAAGTTATGAATAACTCTCAAAATCTGGAATAAAAATATGTTGATAAAAATAAAATTAATGATTTTATAGAAAATTTTAAGTTTTCAGCAGTATTCAAATTGGATAGAAACACCTGTCACAATGAGATTAAAGTAGCCTATCTAAAAAATTTATCTTTGAATAATTTGAAGTATTTTTTTGCCTTACAAGACCGAAAAATTTTTGAAAATGAACTTTTTTGAAATTAAAGCTTGAACATTCTTTTCAAGTTTTTTTTTTTTTTTTTTTTTTTTTAAAGCGACTATTTGCAAATTTTCACGAATAAATAATAAAATGAAAATTTCAAAACGATGTCATATGAAGAAAAATTGTAATAAGCACTTCGAGAGTTTTTATGCGACAAAAATCAGGTATTGATCTATCATTCATTATTTAAATACGCTGAATTTTTTGTTTTTGAAAAAATTCGGTATAATGTTTAGATCAATTCAATTCTGAAAAAATTTTAACTCAAATTTTTTATATCCAAAGAGGACGAAATGTAACTTTGGAATCTAATAAAATAAATTTTTTTGAAATTTTAAAAATTGTTAAAAATTCGTCCTCATTGCGACAGGTATGTATATCTAGTTTAAACACTGCAAATACTTTCATACTTTTTGAAGTACATTTGGCAATTACTTTTCCTTAATCGCCTTCCTCCACTATTCGGAAAAAATAAAAAAATTCGCACACAAAGTGTATATGTTTTTTCAGCTTATTCTTTTTATTTTCAGATTCATTTTAGGCATAGCAACAGTCATGGTGAATGTATCATCGTCGATTTCTATTGGCGAGATAGCGTCTCCAGAAGTACGAGGTTTATTCTCCGCACTCTATGGCATCTTCATGATCAGTGGAGTTTCAACGCCAGCAATCATAACAGCTATATTTCCTTCGTATTATGTATTCTCATATAGCTTAGTTGTGATGTCATTTATCTGCCTGGTATGTACATTTAGGACAAAGGAAACGCCGAATTATTTGATAAGCTTATCGAAATACGAAGAAGCTAGATATAATTTAATAAAAATCAGACCAGGATACACTGAGAACGAAATTAACGAAGAATTCGAAAAACTGCGCGAATACATCGACGAAGAAAAAATTCGTAAAAATCAACTCAGCTGGCTAACATTCATCAAGTCCAAGTCTATCGCCAAACCTTTAGGAATATTCATTTTATTGAATTATCTCACAATGGCAACTGGTACCGCATTTCTTCCCGCATATGTAACAGTAATTTTCCCTCAAGATACGTACATATCTCACCATTACTATCCTTTGATTACAAGAGTAGTCTCATTACTCGCATCATTTACTTTCACTTTTGTAGTTGAAAGGTTTTCACGCAGATCGATATATATGACAGGCGCGATACTTGGCGGTATAATCTCTGCGCTTTGTGCTGTTTTTGATCTAATGTTCACACAACTAGAAACAAATTTATTCAAGTGGCTATTCATCGGTAGCAACTTATTAATGTGTTTTATATATACCGGCACGTTGTTACCAATGCTTACCATACTTAGGAGTGAATTACTTCCGCAAAGCATCAAAGGTATCGGGGGTTCGTTTGGATCAATGGCTCAAGCGTTGGCTACTGTAATTTTATTTCAAATATTTTATTTAGTTAGAGAAAACTTCGGTCTTTACTCGTTGTATTTAGTATTGTTAGTTAATTCTGCAACTTTGTTTTTATCAGTTCTTTTCCTTTTACCGGAAGGACGTGGGAAATTTCTGGCAGATATACAGCTGGAATTTATTGATGAATCACATTGCCATGATAAAGTGTTGGAAAATCATGTCCAGTCAAAAAATAAAATTATTAGTGGTGGAAATAATGACGTCAGAATTTAATTATCGCTAGTCATTCGATATTTCAAAAAAGTAGTATTTATGTTATAGACCTGATTTTGACCACTTATCATTTCTTCACATTTATCATTAATAAGTGAATCAATTTTGTACCATACGAACACTGATACTAGTTTTTCTGATATCATCACCAAAATAATTGTAAATTAATTTTCAATTTTTTCCTCAGAATATTGATTAATAAAAATTTTTTAGTGATGGTATCATTCGCGATCCCAAACAAAAAAAAGTAAGCAGCCATGCCGCATTATTGGAGTTGAGTTTTTAATTGTGGGTCGTTCAGCTTTCCAAATAACATTGCTAACCTCTTCATATTCATAAGCCACACCCAATACTAAGTCTAAAAATCGCTACCCTATACCTTCCAAAACCACTTCAAAAGCTAAATTTGGAACAAATATAGTATTTCTTGCCATCCAATAATCATATGATCACATACTACTGTACCATGACAGACAACATCCTTGCCTTCTGCGGAGTTCGCATCTTTTCCAAACTCTAACAATCACTTAAAAAGCATATAGTAGTCATAAACACCACTATAATATAATTTAATAACAATAAAAAAAATTTTTTAAAATGATCAAACTAGTTTACTACCTTTTATTTCGTAAATTTGATTAAAAATTACGAGAATTTCTCTCAACATTTCAACGTTGAAAAACTATTTTAATTTAATAAAAAATCATCAATCAAATGCCTGTCGTATAAAATCCCTTCTTTTGATTATTATTATTTTTTCATCTTAATCTTAGGTACCTAAGGGCGATTTTTTTCATCTCTGTCAACCTAATGTCCATGGTTCGTATTTAATAGGTACTCCCAGATACTGAAAATTTGTGATTTTCTCGTTTATTGCAGAAAAGGCTCGATTTCAAGGAGAAAATAATAATACGACTTTTTTTTAAAGAAAATAAAATTGCCTTTAAAATGGCGAGATTATTTTTCTACTGATAGGATACTACGAACATGAAAGGGTAGCTAGTGATCATAATTTTCCCCAAAAGGTTAATGTATCACACATGAAGTGGCTTAACATGTATTACCTTAGGAGTATCATTGTACTTCAGCCTATTTCTACCTAAAGAGGCAAATTTGATAGATGATAACTGAAAATTGATGCATCAATATATTCTAAATGCCCAGGTATTTTGTTCTGTAACTTTTTTCGATTGGTGTGATATAGTATTTGGTGCTCTGCATTTCAGGGCTGTTGCTGTGGTATCAAAGATACTTCATCAAATCCGAATACATTACCAAGTCATTAGGGATGTTCGTTTCATAAAACCTTTTCACAATATTTTCCCAAGTTGGTCATTATAATTAAGACACATATGGCTGTACTTTATCCCGAGGATGAATACGTGTGCAATAAATATGGCCCTTTGATTAATGGAATTTTTATTTAGGCGGCTTATATTACATTGGAAATTTTGACGAGAATGCATTTTCATTGTGGCAACGGCAATTACGAGTACAATCTACACCTTCTGCGCGTACTGCCAATTTCTACGACACTGAATTAAAAGAACGCTTGTTTTTTATCACTGACAATTTCTGATTTACTTTTAGATTTGATGTATGTTCTGCGTCATTAATCAAATACCCGAAAATTTTCCAATAAGGGCGCACACCTCGAAGTATATTCAAAAATTGTAAACATGTTTCTTAATAAAATTTACATTTTATTATTTCCTTTTTCTTTTCACGTACCGCGTACTGCTGCTAAGGCCAGAGGCACGAGGGTAAGTAGGGAATTTTGCCCATTCTTGCTTCGTTTTTTCCATTGCGATCATCAACAAAATCCAATTCGTTGAATCAGATATGCGGTGAATCTCCTGAGATAATGATTAGCCACCGTTTTATTTGATGGTCAAAGTAAATAAAAAAAATTAAGAAAAATTTAAAGGCTTTCGCATTTAAAGTAGGAGACTTTAATGATGAAATAATTTTCAATTTTTTTTTTCAAAGATATTATTACATTTAGAGCACAAAACATGAGACAACTACATTTAAAAAAAAGTGTATTCCTGAATAAGAGTTACGAGAATCTGTAAGCAGAGGTTATCTCATCAAAAATCAAAATACTGAAATTTATTCAGATTCTTCATCATAAGCAACGTATTTATTATACTCTAGAACAAACACTTCTTCTTTTTAGTCAAGTATTTATTTAAAGAAAAATCATGAATGATTAGGGCCACAGCCAGAATGTACGTATTTATTTTATGCACTGAATACAATAATATTAGATACGAAGAAAAATTACAATTCGTAAATAAATACTTATTCCTCGAATAAAAACTCCATCTTTGGGAGGAGAAAAATTTTTTTCCTTATTTTCGTACATAAAATGAAATAAAAATGTAGCAAGAAAAAAAGTTAAATTAATAGATAAAAAAATAATTTTTTAAACAGTTCTTATTCAATCTTGAATTAGTTGATAAAAGAAATCAAAAAATTATTCTGGAAAAAATGGAAAACATTACCCCTACTTGAAGAAAAATTAAAGTTTGTAAAAAAATTATTTTAATAATAAAAACCCTCAATTTGAGGACCAAAAGCTTAGAATTTTAAAAGTATTTTTCTCTGCTTTTGCATACCAAATGCAAAGATATCAAAAATAGATAAAGCCTTATAAATTAACGGAATATTATTGATTTTCCAAGCACATAATTTCCAATTGAAAAAATTATAGTTTCGGCTATTAGGGTAGGAGTTATTTTTGCTACACGGAGCGAAGCAATTCCTCATTGGTGGGTTCATTGTATCTTTAAGGAACAGAAGCGAAGTTTTTATCGATTTATATCCATTAAAAAAAAATTTTAAATATACCCGTGTTGTTCTAATGGAAATGGCGACTGCAAAAGTAGAAAGGGGATCTAAAAAACTATGAAAAGACGTATAGTAGAATTTGTATTTTTTGACCATTTTTGGCGAAGTTACGAACAAAAAAGTTATTTTTTCTGTTTTTTTTTTTTTTTTTTTTTTACTAAAAAAATCAGGAATTCCGATTGAAAATCAAAATGTTAATTGCACTATTGAAAATAGCATGAACTTATGAATGGAAAATCTTCACTTTCCACTAATTTCATTCATCTAGAAAGGTACTACAATTTTCTGAAATAAGGATATTTTGTGTTTTTTACGACTTAATATTGAAAAAAACGATAACTGAAAAAGAGCGTAAAAAACAACTTATGACCGTCTCCCTTATTGTCATATTACACAAATAAGCCTTTATAAAACAAAATAATGGATTTTTTATATACTATTTTACTATACCGAAAATCAATTCGAAGAGTTGAAACTTACGCTGAACTTAAACGTAGAAGATAGTATCCATTTAAAGAACATCTACATACGATTATGGGGTATTTTACTCACTACCTTACTTACTTCATTCCCAAAAAGTGCTTAATTTCATCCACATCTTCGAAATGAAATTACAACAAAAAAGTAAATAAGACAGAAAAAATTACCACTCCTCCTCCGAACTGCCTATGAAGAGTTGGCCCTTATACATAATATTATAGGTACTCACCGCAACCCAGCTATAAATGATTATGTACTCGTTCGTTTCACCTATTCACTTAGGTATAAGAAAAAAAGTAATATTGAACTCTTAACTCGATTTATGTTATGTTATCTGGCTAAGATGAACTAATTTGAACAAATGAGGTAGGTATTCGTGATAAGATAAAAAGGTCGGATTATGTAGAAATTTATGATAACGCCAATAGGCATCACAGCAGTTGAAACGCACCTCTGTAAACAAGACCTGGAAACGTGATGTTAATAAAGCACATGATTTTGGTAAAACTAGCGGAAGTGATTCGAGAAATTGCTAAAAAATGCGTCAAGTGCCTACGGAAGCGTTGAAAAGGCAAATCATGGCCTCGATTCCAGGTAAAGAAAATTAATGTTATTATAAATTAGTATTTTTGTGAAGAAAAAGTGAAATTAAAACTTCAATTTGGAGGTGTTTTCAGTATTCTTGAACGCTTTTATGATGGGTAACACGATAGGATGGACCTCGAACGCTTTATATTTTTTCTCAGTGAGAGAACAGATAAGGGCAACAGCTGATGAAATTTCTTTGATCGCATCCTGCAATGAGTTCGGACGACTGGTATTCGCGATACCAACAGGTTTGCTGGCGGATAGATATGGAAGAAAAAAAATCATAGTGGGTGCAAGCTTCCTGCATTTCTTATCGTGGCTCATATTATCTTCGTATGATTCTATTTTATACATTTGTGTGGCACGGTATGTGATTATTTAATGAATTACGCATTAACGAGAGAAATTTTATATAGTACATTTGCTTATAGATTTTGTTTGGGTGTAGCAACTGCCTTGGTAAACGCATCATCGTTAATTTTCATCGGCGAAATAGTCTCTCCACAAATACGTGGTAAATTTATCAGCATATATCAAATCTTCATATGCATCGGATCCATAACACAATGCATAATCACGGTCATCTTCTCCTCCTACCACGTGCTCTCTTACGTTACAGCTATATTATCATCGATTTGTTTTATATGCGCGTTTTGGACGACAGAAACACCAAACTATTTAATTCATAAATCGAAAGATAACATAGCGAGAAAAAATCTCAATCGGATCAGACCAGGATATGCTGAGGAAGACGTGGACCACGAATTCGTGAAACTCAAACAATATATTGACGAGGAAAAACTGCGTAAAAGTCAACTCAACTGGGTTAGGTTTTTTACATCCAAATCGATCGCTAAACCTTTAGGTACATTCGTTTTACTCAACTTTTTCGCTATGTCAACTGGAAATATAGTACTTGGATCTTACACTACTGCGATACTGCCTGAAAATAGCTTCTTATCTAAAGAGTATTATCCATTAATTACCCAAGTCACTCTATTAATTCCAACCATCGGAGCATCATTTTACATAGAGAGATTTTCACGAAGATCCTTATTCATGTTCGGAGCAGCACTAGTCAGCATAACTCATGTATTTTGCGCAGTCAGCAATTTTTTTTACACTGAATTCAAAGAAGATTTTATCAAATGGTTATTTATCGTTGGAAATTTACTAATTCCGTTGATATGTAATGGTTTCATATTACCCATGAATAGCGTCATGAAGTCCGAATTACTTCCACAGAGTGTCAAAGGATTCGGAGTATCTTTGGGTGTTATCGCTCAAACAGTTATTATTATCGTATCGTATCAGCTGTACAATTTCGTCAGAAAGAATCTCGAGCTTTACTATATTTACGTTATATTTTCATTCAGTTCATCAACTCTGTGTTTCCTGGTTTATCTCTTGCTGCCAGAGGGACGTGGAAAATTTCTCGCTGATATACAAGTAGAATTCAATAAAAAAGCATCTCACGTTAGAGTATCGGAAAACTGCGATGTTCAATTGTAATAAGCAAGATTAAAAATTGATCATACAAGTGTTATTTCATAGTGTAATGGCTGTGAATTTATCATCGATGGTAGGTATAAAAAGTTCCTTGAAAATATAACGACATTTTGTTATCAATGGTTAAAAAATTTTCAAATTTTTTATATCTTAGATGACATCGTAGCAAATTAAGATTATGTAGGTAAATATTAGCAATTAGGTCATTTGTTTAAATTACTGTAAATTTAGATAAGATACAGTTCCTAAGTACCTGCATTAAAAATATCTACTAACGCGACAAAAAATTCTCGTATACATCTATAGTATAAAAATCGTTATTCTTGATTACACATTTCTTTTTTTTTCTACACTTTTTATTCAATACAAAGAAGTGAACAAACCATGAATCAAAATATTCCAGCAGAAGCCTTTCGAAAGCAAATTTTGGTATCACTGCCAGGTAAGTGAATAAGATACCGGTTTAAATAATGGAAATCTTCCATCAACATGTATATCTACGCTTTTTAATTTTCACTGTTCAGCAATCATCAACACATTTATGATGGGTTCTGCCAATGCATGGTTACCAAACGCGATCTACTTCTACGCCATTGAAGGCGAAGCCAGTTTAACGTCTATGCAATATTTCCTTATGACAGCTAGCAGCGAAATAGGAAGATTAGGAGTATCTTTACCAGTAGGATTAGTCACTGAGAAACTCGGCACGAAGAAAATCATCCTTTGTGCTGGTATCCTGAATTTTATATCTTGGCTAATCTTATCGTTAAATTCATCTTTTTTGGTCATCTGTCTTGTTAGGTTAGTTGAGTTGCAATAGGTATATTGATGAAAAATATAAAAATAATGCTAAACCCTTTGATGGAATACATGGGTGAAAATCACCCATCATGCGTCTCTTCATGCAATGTAGGTAATATACAACCACCTTCAGACTTATAGTTTCGTGTATTATATCTTTACTATTAGCATGGAAAACCAAATTTTATATTTATCACAGAAATTTTTAATAAGATACAAATAATTTACAAGTTGAGGCTAAAAATTATAATAGTTCCTTGGAATTCAAAAATTAATTATTGCAAAAAATATTTTTATCCACTACTGAAGAAAAATGCATTCTATGAGGATGGAACACTTTTTAGGCCATGCTCAAAAATTGATGCTTGAGAGATAAAAAATTTGTGAAATGACTAAAAATAGTGAAGTCAAATTATGATTATAACTGGGACTGATTGGGGGTCTAAGTTTTTCTGCGGAAATTTGAAGCGAACAGTGTCTGTAAAAACCACTAACTTTTCCCCAAAAATCGTATCGCTGCTTCTCCCCCAAAATCCACATTTGTGCCCCAAAACTTGTTTTTTGCCAATAACATGCGTTCTAATCTAGATACAGAAAAAAAGTCGAGTGAAGAAATGAAGCTGAACAAATTTTCTATAAAAAATATTATTACACATTTTTCACCCAGGTTGATAGAATCGCGAGAAAACGCCCTTGAAACGCGCCACTTTCATTGCACTTAGTGCCATAGCACGACGTTTGATACAACCCACCGCGTTAACGCTAATTTTTTATGTTCTCATCGTGCAAATAACTACTGGGGTGTGACAAATTTCGTTTTTTTTTCGAAAATCGATCAGGTATAGCGGTTAATAGTTGTAAAATATTTTTGATGTAATATTAATTAATTATCAACTTATGAGTAGTATCGAATAAAATGCAAAAAATACAGGAAATAGGAGTTTTTAATATATATTGGAAATAGTTTGAAAGCTCCTGAATATTGATAAAATATGTAAATTATATTTTTCTGAAGTTCAGAAACCAAAATATTGTCCTTGTATACAAAAAATTTGAAAATCATTGAAAACTAATTTTTTTGAAAATTTTTTGTAGTATCATGAAATTTTCAAACTTTGACCAAATTATGCATGGTATAAATATCAACTAAGAAGACTAAAATTTTTGGGGTATATTTTTGAGGTCATTTTACAACTATCATTCGCTACATCGAATCGATTTTCGAGAAAAATCAAAATGCTATTTGCACGATGGGAACATAAAACATTAGCTTAACGTGATGAGGTATATCAAATGTCGCCCTATGGCACTAAGTGCAATGATAAGTGGCTCGTTTCAAGGGCATTTTCTCATGATTCTATCAGCCTGGGCAAAAAATGTGTAATAATATTTTTAATTGAAAATTTTTTCAGCTTCATTTCTTGACTTGCTTTTTTTTCTGTATCTAAATTACGACGCGTGTTATTGGCAAAAAACTGGTTTTAAGGACAATGTGGACTTTAGGAGAGAAGCAGCGATGCGATTTTTGGGGAAAAGTTAGTGGTTGTTGCGGACACTACTAGCTTCAAATTTCCGCAGAAAAACTTTGGTCCCCAATTAGTCCCGGTTAACAAGCGTTTTTGTTGCAATTTTACTGGACTAGAGATCAATATTGAATCGTGTCACAAAGGCGAAATTGAAAAACATGGATGTTCTTGAAAAATCAGTAAAGCAATTCTAGCTTTTAGAATTTCAAATTTTCTTTGGCTTCAAGAGTCGCATTCAATTGCCCCAAACCGGCAAAAAATATAGTCAATAATTTTTTGTACATTCAGAGTGTCTGAAATTTCAATTTTTTTTACATTAATATACGAGTAATATGATTGATAAATCACAATATGTCTAAACTATGCTCAATTTACATTTTCAAGAATTTCCAAAGCATTACTCATTTAGTTCCAAAATAACTTTTAATAGCTATTGAAAGGTTAAAATTGTTACATTTCTTTCCCGGGCCGTCGAGGGAAAAACTTAATTTAACTCTCTTATGGAATTCATCTATCATGTATACAACAGTCAATCATTTTTTAACTGAGTTTTTAACTTGAAAAATACAGCTATTACACCCAACCTGATTTATGAAAAAGTTGGGGGAGGGTGAAGTGTTCAAATATTTGCGTTTCGGACCAATTTGCAATAATTTGGCAAAGGTCAACTTTTTGATGTATATATTTTCCCCCACGCATAGCGCCAGCATTTTTTTGTCAAAATGATATAGTAAAATACATATAATGTACATAAGATCCCAGATCCAAGAAATTTTGAATTTTCTAAAATTCGAAATTCAGAATTAAAAGCAAAAATTTCATACAATTCTTCTTATGTATTATTATTAAATATTGTGGAATTTTTGAATAGAAAATGTAATTTTTCGATAAAATTTTCCTAATTGATTTATCGTACGTAAATTACTTAATCAATTTATGAAAAAAATCATCCAGTTTGACTTCACTTGCATGGACATTTTTTTGACCTGTATTTAATATGTACAGGGCATTCATCAATTTTCGTTTTTTTTTTGATTTCAGGATAATATTAGGTATCACGGTAGCTCTGGCGAGCATGACATCATTAATTTTCATTGGCGAAATAGCATCATCGCAAATACGAAGAAAATTAACAAGCATTTGTCAAATGTGCTCTTCCTTTGGCTTTATGAGTCAATGTTTAACAGGCATTGTATTTTCATCTCGTTGTGCACTTTCATATTGCGGTTTAGTTTTTTCGTCTTTGTTTTTCGTAACAATATTTTGGCTGATAGAGACACCAAATTACCTGTTGAGTGTGTCAAAACAAGAACAAGCTAAAGAGAATTTAAAACGTATCAGACCGGATACGCAGAAAACGACATAGATAAAGAATTCGACCAGCTACACAAACATATTGCTCAAGAACTTCTTTTCAAAGGACAAACCAACTGGTTACGCTTCGTAACTTGTAGTGCCATCAGGAAACCTCTAATTACCGCTACGTTGGTAAATCTCTTGATAATAATGACCGGCAGATTTGTTATTACACCTTATGTAACTGTGATTTACCCTAACGACGGTTTCGTTCCTTCGCAATATTTTCCATTAATTGGTGAAATAATACTAGTACTAGTAACCTTCTTTTCGGCATTCTATATCGATAGGTTACCACGTCGGACTTTATTGACGATTGGAAACAGCCTGTTGGTTGTAATAACCGCTTCTTGCGCTTACACCCATTTTAAATGGACGGAACATGACGACAAGATTTCCAAATCTTTATTTTTAGGCGGAAATATTTTATGTACTATCATTTTCAATAGTTGTGTGGTGCCTGTACGTAATGCTACGCAGGCAGAGATACTACCTCAAGCTGTTAAAAGGTTCGGCGAATCGCTGGCGATTTTTATTCAAGCTGCCGGTCAAATACTACTGTACCAATTGTATCGTGTGTTGAATGATTACTTCGCATTATATTATTTGTACGTGATTCTTTCAGCGAATATGTTGATATTGGGAATATTATTACATTTCCGATTACCAGAAGGTAGGGAAAAAATGTTGGCTGATATGACAGCGAGTTATAAAGTTAAAAATAATGCAATTTGAAAGATTAATGGGAAAATTGAATTTTGTCATGAATTACGTTTTAATTTGATGAAATACAAATATAAAGATATTTATTAGGGCGTTCGAAATTTTGTACACAATTTGTAGATGCAAATCCAAGTGCCAATATCGGTCCAATAAATCTAGATCATAATAAGGTTCACTAAGGGAAATATTCCTAGTAAAGATTTTAAAAGTTTCTATTCCTATGCGTATCTCAAGGGGAAAGGGTTCGAATCCCTCCAAAAATGGATTCCTCGTTATATCTCCTCATAGTTCGATCGCAGAACAATAATAATTCTGAGTAATCTTGTTTCACGTACACTAGACTTCCTAGATTTTTTATACAAATATTTTTCTCTGCGACTCATAGGTGGGGAGTTAAGAGTGTTTCATTAAATTTGATTCAATTATGCTATGTAACATTATATTAAATGCGAATGAAAAATGCATATTAAATGACTTGTGACCACATACCAACCCAAGCATGACCCTATGGTGGCCTCAGTTCCATCTCTTTACCCTCAAATATACGTACGTAATTATGAATTATCGTGTAACCTAGGATAATTGAACGAATTATAATGCAGCTCTTAAAATACGGAGGTTGTCCAGAAAGTAATAAAATTGTCGCGCGTAGTAAATGAAAAAAAAGAATAGTGGTAACCATGTATATGCACGTGCAGCCTGATGTCTTGTCCACCTTCAGTGAAATGTTCATTGTTCTCCTCTATCAGAGTTAGTAGTGAGCCTTTGTGTTCGTAAACGTAAAGCGTGTTCAGTAACCACCTCCCGAAAGAGAAAAACATCCACCAATTGTACGCGATTCAATTTTGTATTCTCTTATAAAAATCGTCTACTGAAACGTTAACAATGCGTCCTTGAAACCTTTTCGAAGCATTGTTAACCTTTCAGAAAGCGCGGTTACTGAACACACTTTACGTTTACGAACACAGACCCTCACTACTAACTCTGATGGAGGTGAACATTTCACTGAAGGTGGACAAATTTCGAGTTTTAAAAATATTAAGCTTTCTTTAAAACTCAAGTTTGGTAGAAATGAGGTTTGAAACTTTGAAAAAAAAAAAACACGTACATGAGTAAAAAATAAGGCATCAACTGATAACGAGTTGTAACAATGAGATATCAATAAAAAAAAGACATTTTTGAAAATGATGTCATTTGAACTGAAGAACCAAACTAACGATATTAAGAACAAAAAAAAACATCGATGAACTAAAGTAGACAAGTCATTGACCGTTTAAAACTTCATACAAATATAAAAAAAAATTTGTAGTTTTTTAAAGCTCGATTTCAATTTTATTATCGTGTTTGACGACATTTAGAAAAAAAACAAGCGTTCTTCAATATAGACATTAGGCTACACGTGCATATGCATGGTTACCACCTTCCGCTTTTTCAATTTTCCTACGTGCGATAGTCTCATATCTTTTTGAAAAACCCTCGTACATACTAAATTGCAAATATCCCTAATTTTCCATCTATGAGTCGTAGAAAAAAAATAATGACATGACAATAGTAGGAAATTTTGTGTAAAATAAAATTATTCTGGGCTGAGTGTGCCCTATGATCAAATTATGAGGAGATATAGCGAAAAAACCATTTTTGGTGGACGAGTTTGAACCTCTCTTGCGGGGTAAGCATACTACCTATGAATGGAGATTCTCAGTATGTTGTTAGTGGAGAATTTCTGTTGAAAATTTCCCCCTAGATTTACTGGAATATGTATAACTTACACAGAAATTTCCTAGAAGTAAAAATTATATCTCTCAATGAAGAAGAACTCGTCTAAATATCAATTGAACACACAAGACGATGTAAACTGGGAAATTAATGTATCACATCAGCCTCATTAATTATGCACATCACAAAGTTAAGATTAGAATTAAAATGAATTATGTAAACATTTAACATATGTCACATAAACCTGATCGTATTAAAAATTGAACCGACAAAAATTCACCACATTATTACAACTTATTAGTGTATTCGCAGTTTCAATTGCCAGTTCCACACGTACGACATATGCCACAGGAAAAACATTGTAACTGAACTGATAAGTAAATAATTACCGCTGTCTGCACACGATATAGCTAAAAAAAAAACTAAGATCGGCTCGTTTTACCTCACGTATAGCCAATAAGCACGTTTTACTACGTCAATATATTGAGAAGGGACTGTTATCGGGAAAAGGAATCCGCTTCGAAATCAGTATGATGATAACAATATCGCCGCCAGTTCGAAACGATAATTCATCTTCCACTATTAATCGTTATGCTCAAGTGAACGAACATCGAATATGAACGAAGTACCAAAGGAGGCCTTCAGAAGGCAATTTTGGGCATTGTTACCAGGTAAGTGTGAATTATGCGAATTATCATTATGCCAATCTATCACGTGTATCTTTTCACCTAAATCGTATTAATTTATCTCCAGTATATATAAATGTATTAATGACTGGATGTGCAAGCGGATGGCTACCAAACGCGATTTATTTTTTTGGCGTTGAAAAAGAAGTACCAGTATCTTCCTATGAGTATTCACTGATTGCCAGTTGCAGCGATCTCGGTAAAATGGGATTTGCTATACCCGGAGGCTTTATTATCGACAGATTTGGCAGGAAGCAAATCATCATTTGCGCGGGAATATTAAATTTCTCGTGTTGGCTGGCTCTTTCGTTGCATTCGTCGTTGATAACGATTTGTGTAGTGAGGTTGGTTGTATTTTTCTTATTTACCCCTTTTTTTTTGTTTTAAATTCAAAATCGAATGTCGAAAGATATGTAAACGTTATCGATTAATCGATTTATCTAATGACTCCCTATGATTCGGATTAGGACTCTATCTGACATCTATCTACTAGATCATTTTCTAATTAAGATCCAAATCGCGATAATGGTTTAACTACCAAAATGAAACATAAATGATCGTTTTTTCAAGCGAATCTTTCAAGAACAGGAGGGCTGTATTATGGGTTACTCAACTTCGCGATGAAAGAACAGGGGGTGGGGAGACCTATATATTTATGTATCAGCGTAAATGTAGCCCATAGGTTTGCATGATTTTTCTCTCCATCACTCTATCGTGCCTTTTCTCTCTCTCCTCCCTTTCTCCTCTATCTGTTCATCTCTCCTTATCTGTCTGTCCTTCTCTTCTCCCTTTCTCCCTCTTTGTCTCTCTCCCTCTCTTCACATTTTTTTTTCTTCTCGTCTCATTATCAAATGTCTCAAAATATAAGAAAAACGCTATCAGATTTAAGATAAAAATTTTAAAAGAGGGGTGAAGGGAGAAAAAGGCTCAAAAACTTTGTTATTTTTTATCGCGATTTTATTCCATAAAGGAGGTTGAGAGTTACATGAAATTTGATTTCGAAGCTGCGAAATGAGCTCATAATAAGAATAAAAGGAATATGGTTTTTTCAAAAAGTTTTTAGCCGTAAAATTTTGAAAAATGATCAGAAGTTTTAATTCCGAGGAAAGGATTTAGGTCAAAAATTAAAGACCTGGGCAACATACCACAAAAAAAAAACTCGAAGTTAATGTGAGAGAATTGGTAAAAATTTGGGTAAAGAGTCAAATTTCAAAAACAGGCGTAAAAATTGATAAAAAATCAATTTGAAGCGCAACATAGTGAAAAAAAACAATATTTATGATAAAATACCTTTCAACCTCAACTAAGATCCAAAAATGCGCTCGAAAAAGACTTTGCTTTTTTTATCAAAATTAATGCCCCGTTTCGAATGAAAATATGTTTTAGCAGGTACAAACCATAAAATGCTCTATTTTAAGGGTATTTCATCAATTTAGCTTATTTTTGGCTGATTTCTACATGAAGGAGCGAACACGTACCTGTATGAAGACTTATTCACACTGTACCGCTGACAGGGAAGAGCAAGTAGAAAGACTACCCCAAATTCTAGTTTTTGAGAGAGCTCAAAAATCTAAATTTTTGATTTCAAAAATGTTCGCAACTCCAAATGAGATTTCCATTATACCAATTTTTCAAAATTTCTATTGGATTCGTGAAAAAATTGAAAAAGTGCCTAAAAATGACTTTAGACTTAGTTTAATTCCGGCTCTACTCGCCTTGTCACAATCAAATAAATTACCATTAGCTGATATTAAACAAAATTTTGAATATTGGCGAAAAATTAGCCTCATACATCAATATGAGTAGGGAACGTGAATTCAAAACTTGAAAAAAATTTGGAACGTGTATCTAAGAATTTTTAAAGCAAGAACTGTATTTTTATTGTAACTAAGCATCATCCTTCATTTAAAAAAATTCCTATGATTTTAAGAACATGTAGTCTCTTCAAAAATTTTGCGCATTGAATTAAAATTTTTTTTTTATCAAAATTTGTATGTTGAACCACATACTTCCCATTGCCTTTAATACTGATTTCAACAGCTAAAATTTTAGCATTGAGTAATCTGGAGAATCTACTACTGAATAAACAGTGTCCCGTTTAAATAGTTCCCTTAGGAGTCATCTTCTCCTCGAAATACCCCATTTATATAAGATCAAAATTATTGACATAGTCTAATACAACAATATGACTCGAGAATAAATAAAAGCTTTCTGATCGAGCTCGAAGGAGGATGAAAGCGAAAAATAGTATTTCTGAGATTTTACTTGATATGAAAACCTTCATCATTATCCGTACAGTCTCACCAAATGAAACTATATGAAATCAAAATTCTGAATGTAATTTGGTTTCTACTCCAAAACAAGACTATCTTATTGTTGCTTCAAATGGGCCCAGAACAGCGAGCAAATAAATTTCACGGAGATTAACAATACAAAAATAGATAACCCTTCTTGCTGAGAAAAAACTCAGCTCCACTAATACGGCGCGGCTGCTTATGATATCTTTATTCTATCATTATCTTATTTACTTGGCCAGAAATACGGAACTCATTCGTTCCATTTTATCGCTTCTAGGATCCTACTTGGCATGTCAACATCTCTGGTGACCACGACGTCATTAATATACATCGGCGAAATAGCATCTCCCGAAGCTCGAGGAAAACTAACGAGTATCTGTCACACCTTCTTAACGGTCGGTACATTGAGTCAATGTTTTATAACTATCCTATTTTCCTCGTATCACTCGCTTTCATACTGGAACACAGCATTATCGTCATTATACTTCTTATCGATGGTTTTTCTAATGGAAACGCCTAACTATCTGGTAAGCGTGTCGAAACCGAAACAAGCCAAGGAGAATTTAAACCACATCAGATCCGGGTACACGCAGAACGAGGTAAATGTGGAATTTGAAAAACTACAGCAATACATCGAAGAAGAGAATTATCGTAAACATCAAACCAGTTGGTTGACATTTATAAAGTCTAAAGCCATCAGGAAACCTCTGATAATAATAATCGTATTAAATTTCCTATCATCGGCAATAGGTCGATCGGTAATATCTTCCTATATAACTCTCATATACCCGAGAGACATATTCATACCAGTGCAGTTCTATCCATTGATAGGTGAATTAATACAGCTGGTAGTATCCGTATTTACTGTATTCTACATAGATAGATTTTCTCGAAGAAGTATATTTATGGTCGGAAGCGGCATCATGGCGGTAACAATGTTACTTTGCGCATTTACCAACTACGAATGGGTGACATATAACGATAATATCTCCAAATGGTTGTTTTTATTCGGTAATGTATTTTCTGGTATGATTAGTAATGGGTTCATTCATCCCGTACGTAACGCCGTCCAGTCTGAAATTCTACCACAAACTGTCAAAGGCTTTGGCGGATCTCTTAGTATAATATTTATGGCTTTCGGTAACGTAATGTCCTTCCAGTTGTATCGTTTGATTAAGGATACATTCGGTTTATATTTCCTATATTTAATTTTCTCCGTTAATTCGGCCATCTTGGGCATATTTTTATATCTATGTTTACCGGAAGGTAGAGGTAAATATTTAGCGGAAATCAATTTCAGAGATAAAGCAACAAGTTCTGAAACTGCTTGAAGATTAATGGCTGTGAATTTTTTCATCATAAAAACATAATGTTTATAACGACCTACCTAATGGCGAATAAATTGGCAATGTGTTCAGTTCTTATTTTTCTCCAGTTGTGGCCAAGGTCATAATGTCATTTTAAAAAGCTCTAATTATTTATTCGAAGTCGTTCTTTAATATTCATCATCTTTTATCGAAGTAATAACATTAAGACGATGATTGATTAAATACGCTTAGATGGTGAGTTTTTTTTTTTTTACATTTTTTTATTCGAATTAATTGATGAAGTTACCATATACCGAATTACAAAATTACCCAAAGGATATTTCATATTTTTAATTTTACTAGAAGTTACTAGTAGATTTTTTATCAATTTATCATGATCTCTAAACTCGAAAAACAGATTCGCGCGATAAATTATCTAAAAAAAGAGAAAATGATTTTTGAACATAATAAAACTGATAAATAAGGATAACTTTCCTCAGCTTATACGAGTATACGTGGATAAAAAAAATTCGTTAATCTAAATTATCTTGATACTGATAATGTGTTCGATTCAAGTGAATTATTATTTAATAGGTACCATTTTGTAAATATGAGATCTCGTCAATAAAACATTTTCCACATGATAATATCATTTTTTTAAATGGACAATTAATCTTTATCTTCGACATACGGATACTTAACAAATTTCAGTTCAAATGTATCCAAGAGACACAGGAGGAATATGAATGGAAAAAAGAGATTATAGAGCAATTGTAAATTCACAATACTTAGTACAATTAGTCATTTACTGTTGTCTAACGTTTAATTTTGCCATGACAGTTTTTTGATAGCCCTTATGATTATTACGAAAAATAACTAAGGACTTTAACACATGAGCGCTGTAAATGAGAAAGTGGCGTGCGCTAATGTATAGAGAGGGCGGACGAAGTACATTTTCGTAAGGTAAGCACATGCTGAAGATTTGGGAAAAGTAGGATAGGATATCACAGAGAGGGGACAGACAAATAACTTTTTCGTTCGCATACGTTGGGTGTTCTAACATTGGTAGTGAAGGGGACAGAACTTTTTCATAAGATAGCATTTTGTGAGATTACAACATATTTTTCCTCCCTTTAACCCATCTTAGAATTTTAGTATTTTGAGCTGAAAATTTTCTGATGATTTTTTTTTTATTAAAAGGAATAAAATTAAAGAATGATACACCCAACTTCCAAAATTTTGATTACATGGTACACAATTACACATTTTTAAAAATCAGTGAAGAAATATTTCACTACTTCACTTTCCATGAACATGAAGCTCAACCTTGAAACCCAAATATAAATAAAACTTTTTAAATAAAGGGAACATAAAGATTCCGAAAACTTAAAGCCTCATACCGTTCTCCACAACTAGGGAAAATACTCCACATTTTTGCAGCTAATTTTAACCACCATGAATTCTCACATCGATTTGTGCCACTGTATTCAAAACTTTCTTCAACACCATAACAACGCTTCAAGTTAAAAGTGACCGTTGAGGTTAGGGAAAATGAACTCTCGGAAAATTTTGTCTGTGAAATGTTTTTGGAAACATGTTCGCGGTCAGTGATTTCTAAGTTATCTTGAATAAATAAATATTTCCTTTCAATCATTCGCAGAAGTACATTATTCTTCAATTTACAAATTAAAGTTTAAGGAATTCTTGCTTTCTCATATTCGAAGAATAAAAGTACAATCATCTACAAGTATTTAAGAGAAATGGAAAGTCTCGTAAATATCACCCAATACTTGACACTAATACCTGAGTAGCAGATAAAAACGAGATAATTTTTTTAATGCTTTGACACTGAAAGTTTTCGGATATGGTACAAACCTAACATGTTTTAAAATATTGAATTACATTACCTACATAGATCATATTCCGGCGAAATATCAAATATCAGTATATATAACAGAGATGACTACTACGGAATTTTTTATTGATTATTGTCATACATAAAGTATGAAAGCACGTGTTTCTATATAAATAAACATATAATGTAGCTCTATTGAAGTTAAGCTCAATATCAGCCATTTGTATTGATAAGATAACCAAGCCTATCGAACGGCTCGTAATGACGAATGCTTCACCAATTAATAATGCAAAAATGACAAATATTAATCAACAACGAGTTAAGGCGTTCAGTGGACTGAAATCAAATGCGAATATTGAGTAATCTGAATTTGGTAAATTTATGCCAGAAAAATGGACTGTCAAGGTAAGATAAATTATTTTGCAAATAAATTATCGAATTAGTTAGTGGTGTAAAATCGAAAGCAGTATTTTTTAAATTACTGTTTTATATGTAGTTAATTAAGTACTTCTAAGTTACCATTAAAATTTCCAACATGTTATCCTTCCTCTTTTTAAGTCAATCTGCGAAGAAATAAGTTAAAGAAAAAAAAATTAAAATCCTCGTAATGTTATCTCCTTTGAATGACCTTCTACCTAATTTTGTCGACAAAACATAAAACACGACTCGCGGGAATACAAGTCATTCTGAATAAACGACCTATTTGTTTCAAACGATGAAGCTAAATTATCGCAAAAGTGAAGGAAGTTTAGTCGAGATTTATTTATCATTATGTTAACGAAGATATCAAGCAAGTATATTTCTACGCGTAAACTTTCTAACATGTAGGCACGGAAATTAGGTAACCAAGATACATTAAATTTAAAACTATTTTCAAATTCCCATTCAAGGTTTTTCCACGTAAGCTTTCTTCCGTAACTAGATTATTATTGAAGAATAAATGGAATAAATCATGAGAAAATTTATAGCACGAGATACATTTCGCTATAAAATACGATTTTCTGAGACATCGCTAAAAGTAAATTGAAAAGTAAAACTACTCCCATAATTCGAAAAAATTTGAGCGAAGAGTAATAGCTCTTAAATGTTTAAATTCTTGTGATTTGATAACACCCATCTTAGTAAGCAAGTAAATCATGTGATAATCTCACGTAAAAATTCAGAGATGATGCATTTGGTGAAGAGACATGTTCCACTCTGAAAATTTGATGAATTGACTTTCTTTCCAAAAATCATTTTTGGCTCCATCCTCCAGATCCAACCACGAGAATTGTATTTTTATACTCATGTCCATATTCTCAGATATCTCATGATGATAACTTACATTCGTCTCATCGCATTTTGGGACTCGAAATTTCTCCTTATTTCCAAAAAAACCCACCGACTATGGATTAAAATTTGAACATTTTATACTTTTTGGTTCTAAATAATTGCGCTGCGTAGCATAATAATCAAATTTAATACGCTCGGAATTTTACAAGCTTTTCTCGAATTTTGCGACATTTGCTATTTCGAGACCATTCGAATTCAAACTCAGGAGGTCATATTCGTACTTTTTTTTAGTTGAGTTTCTAACCTGAAAACAACGGCTATTACAACCTACCTGATATGCGAAAGGAGGGTCGGGGAAGGTTTGGTCTTCAAATCTTTGAGTTGCAACCCATTTATAATCATTTAGGCAATGTTCAACTTTTTGGTATTTGTATATGGTTATTTTTCCTCGTACGTAGTGCCGGGGAGTATTCATGAAATTCTGCAAAATTTAGTGAGAGACGACGCACAAATGCAAAAAAGGTATATTTTTTTTATTCTATACACCTCAAAATGTCGTATCACTCAAATTTCAAAAAGGACTGGAGGCGAAGCAAATAGTTCAATTTCATATGAAAAAGTTAGTCACGGACACCGACATTCCAAATTTCAGTTTGCCAAATGCATTTGGAGAGGAATTAGAGCAAAAAACAGCTTATTCAGGAAGTTTTGAGCCAGGAAATTTCTTGAATCTTCCATATCTCCTCACCAAATGGAGCTAGAAAGGTCAAACCTTGTCCGTAGGGTTTAATTGGTGACCAGCATATGACCTCTTGAATTTGGATCAAACGGATCATCAAAATTTGAGTAAAGCTTGAGGAGCCTCAAGTTGACAAAAATGTAATTTATCTGAACTCATATGATTGTTGTGGATAAGGGAGAGGAGGAGGAGGGGTTATCGACCTGAAAATATGGTGGAATTCACTATTGTGGTGTCATATGATTAAGTTCGCCCAAGTAATCAAACTATTCTGATCTTAGCAAACCAAAGTGAATTTGTGGTAGGGGTAGTTGGAGCAAAAAACCTCTTTTGGAGGGGAAATTTCTGCAGGAAATTTCATAAATCTTCAATATCTCGTCACCAAATCAACACAGAAGGTCAAACTTCGTGTGTAGGGTTAGTTGAGGACCAAAATATGACCTCTTAAATTTGGGTTTGAATGGATCCAAAATGGCGGATCGTAAAATTTTGAAAATAATTTGAGTAGCCTCAAATAATAACAATTTGAAAAATTTGGTATATTTCATATGGGCCGATTAAAAAAAATATTTTTTGATTGAAAATTTTTTAAATTAAATTTTATATTGTACAGCAAATGAAATAAAAATATAATTATAAGCATACAAAGATATTAAAAAATTTTTATTCTTAAACATTTATTTGCAAAAATTTGTAAAAAAATAAAAATAAATCAAACATGTTTCATTTTGGAGAACTGATAAAAAATTAAAAGTAATGAAACTGCTCTGTTTTATCTTGCGTCAGTACTTCCAACTTTATCGTAAATAAATATTTCTATGTGTAAGATAAAATTTCATTTTGAAGAATTTAACCCACCAACTTCAAAAAATTACATTTTCACGTCTGATCATACACTATATTTCAACCAAGAAATGAGTAATTATATTCTCAACAAAATTCATCTAACTGCGTTTCTGTTAAGCATAATTGGGAATTTTTAGCGCACAAAGCTTTTAAAAAATTTAGCTGCTCATTTTTTCAAAGTTTTGAGTGGTCTAAACTTTTTCTATTTTATTACTTTAATTTTTTATCAATTCTAAATCATTTTAAAAGCAAAATAATGAACGAACAGAGTTAAAAAAAATTTCCAGTCAATATAAGATTGATTCAAGCCAGTAATTTTATTAAAAAAATAACTAATTCTTATATTCGTGGATGTTTGAAAAATAAATTGTACGAATAAACCAAACGACGTTACAACGTCTATCACTACAACTAAATGGTCAATCCTCAACCCTACTCACTAGATTACGAATTGGCCACTCTTTCCTTACTTACCAGCATCTTTTTCATAGACAACCCCCCTCTTTCAGTAATCCAAGTAACGTTCCTTAATCTGTTCTACATATTTTCACAGAATGCCCAAATTACCAAATCTTGTGTTACACATATCTTCAATTCAATAATTTGAAAATCATACTCTCAGACGATTTTAAACGAATTAATGAGTTATGAAATTCTTATTCTGTCAGACGCTGCCACTGACTGTCACCCACATTTTGCACCAGTGCACAACCTTCAGTGCCATCCGAATAACCCTAAATATTAAAAACGACCCCACACCCATATCTGACGATTTTCAGGCAATACAAACCATCCTCGAATTCCTAAGACAAACTAAACTCTTCACCCTCATTTAGAAATCCTTCTGATATAGTGGTGTAAAAACCCTGGCAGTTAAAAACACCACTCAAACAAAAATAAACAAAAAAAAAAAAAAAATCTTCCGGCATAATTAAATTGATACATTTACGACAACTAAATGCCAATTGTTTTTCCTGACAAATAATTACAAATTTTTTTTCAATCATTATAAATTAATATACAAGTAAAAAAATTAAAACATTTCAGCGGCCCGTTGGAACAATTTGGGCTTAAATCGGTGCTTTTGTACTCGATTTTTCACAACAAAATCTATTACTAAATATGTTACCGAACGAAAAAATTTTGAATGAGGTAAATTTGAAATGTATAGTTTATTTAATAAATCGACCATACTAACTGGTCTTTTATTTTCATTTCAGAGCTTGACGTTTATACATCTGGAAATTACGATAACCTGAAACTTTATACGAATCGTAAATAATTTAATTATAACAGTACGCAAATCTCGTCACAAATAAGCGCATAAATTGAATACCTCTTTGGAAGAATGGTATCGAGAAAAATGCTCTTCAAAAAAACACTCGTACTGTTACCAGGTAAATGTTACTAACCGGCGATACTCGAATGAATACGAAGTGGCAAAACGACAAGCAATAAAAAGCGTAACAAAAAAATATCTATATACACGCTCGAATTCATTTTATTTATGACTGAAAAATATATTATCGTCAATTGAATACGCATCGAGTATTTCACCGAAGAAATGAATTCGGTAGCGAGAAAAATGTGAGGTATCTTAAATGAATTGAAGTAGTATAAGACTACGACAGGCGAACGTCTCTTTCGCCGCCGCAGTTCTTTATAGACGCTTCAAAAAAGCTCAACGATTTCAACTTACGCGACAGAACTTTTCTCAATTCAGAATTCGCTATGTTGCAAATCATCGAATAGAATTCTTAGAGGTTAAATTTTCCACGAGTGGGTATTATAAAGTTGAGATTGGTTTTATACATGTTGAACAAGAATTTTCCTAAACGTGCGTATTAGAAAGGTTACAAGGGACGTGGAAATTTCATTACTTAGGGCAATAAACATTGTGTAGAAAATTGCGCGTATGCTGTGAGCACAATTAAATTTCGCGACTAAAGCTGCCAAGTTTCGTAGTCAAACGACTTTGAAAAGAGAATTCCGTTTGGAGTTTTCGTAATCTTCATCCTGAACGTGTTATTTTTCGAAGTTTTTATAAGAAACTGTGCTTTCAATTTATTCAACAGTGTACGTCAACGTGATAATGATGGGCGCAGCTGTAGGATGGATAGCGAATGCGTTGTTTTTGTTGAAGCAACCATCTACCAGTATACCAATCACATTTATTCAAGGCTCGTGGATCGCTGCCTCGACGCAAATTGGTAAATTGGTGTGCGCTATTCCCGCCGGTATTCTGTCGGATAAAATTGGAAGGAAGACAATTTGCACGAGTATAGCTATCATGAATTCGGTGTGTTGGTTGACGTTATCGATAAGCCAGTCTGTCGAAATGATTTTTTTACTACGGTAAAGTACCCGCGTCACTTTTTCTTAATCGGATTATGTAACGGAAATAAATTAACGTCGTGGTGCCTTCTAAAGCGGCTTTTGCTGCAATAAATTGCCGAAATTCAACGCTGATTTGAAAATAATAAATATCCAGCCTTTATATCGTTTATTCTCATGTTTGAAAATTCATTATGTCAAAACGAAGTATCTTTCTCAAGTTTGGAACAAAAGAAATTAGTAGGTAAGACTTGAGTCTGCAATTAGAGTTCAAAAGCTGTTTCTATGAGCTTTTATGAAAAATGTATAAGAATCAAAGTTATAGAGAATAAAATGTCCCACCACATTGTTTCTACGCGTTTTTTCTTCACAACCCTTCATTTTCGAGATATTTGCAAAAGACAAAAAAATCTTTTCATTTCCAAAGCTCAACACTTTAAAAACAATAGGACTCTTATGCTTCATACTATCTACCTATTTGGCAAATCAGGAGTCAATATTTCATGTTTTACTTGAGCTATCGTCTAAGAATGAAAACATCGAACTTCCAGAGTACAAAACATACCAATTATTAGATTCCTTACCGTAAGTTTATTTTTCCGGAAAATCATGAGCTTTCGTGAAAACTGTATACGATCCAAAGTTGTAAAGTTTGAAATTTGCAAAGATCTAGTTCTTATTCATTTTTCTTTCCAAAGCTTCCTTCTCGGTATATATATATATTTATACAAAAAAACACTAAAAAAGCCTCAAAATTCAGAAGCTCAACTGATAACGCCCAAATTGTAGAGAGTGAAATTTTCTACACCTTTGTTCCTATTCATTTTTTTTTTACAACCCTTTATTCCCGATATATTTGCAAATATTTGAAAAAGCTTCACAGTTGTAAAGTTCGATTTTCAGCAGACAGATCAACTTCGGACTCTTAAGCTACACTTCTTCTACCTATTTTTCAAATTTAGAGTCAATCCATTCGCTTTATTCGAGTTATTGTCGGAGAATTTAAGGAGCAAGTTTCATAGTATTGCTCTTGTAGACATTTTTCATGCCTATACTGCCGCGCGTGTACAAGCGACTTCGCAAACTGCTAAAATGTAAGTTGGCCGTCTTGTGATCGCTCGCGCACGCGTGGCAGTGGGGTAGCTATTATAAATGCAGCCTGCGAGCTGTACAAGATTCATTCTGTACTGTGTTTGTAGTACAATACACATCTTGCTTTAGTACCTAGAGTTTTCATTTTAATTTTCTCTTGACGCGCCCGAATGTCGGATGAACAAACTCGCGCGCCAGTTGGCCTAACGTAAGTTGCCTGTTGTCAACGTCTGCTGACTAGGAGCCTTCAACGTCCACCCCTGCGCACGAGGGGTTCAACCATACGCCTAAGCTTACGAGGAATTTTAAACCTCTGCCTTGCGGACGAGGGCTTTATGCAACTAATACACCGTTTGTAGGTAGGTACTTACCACAAACATCTACACTCCAAAGCCACAAGTCAAATTTTAGAAAATTACGTCTACATCGGTGGTTCAATTTTAAGAAATTGATCCAAAAGCATACGGTTATGCTTTTGAAAATCTTCAAAGTTAATGATCAAGGTTCTAAAAAATTGCTCCAAACACGGGGTCAAAATTCAAAAATGTGTTCCAAGATTGAAGATGAATTATCAAAAAATCCCTATCAAGTCAGAAATTAAGGTTTAAAAAATCTCAAAAATTAAAGATCATTATTTTAGAAAACTGTTTCAGAATGTGAGGTCAATCTTTAGAAAATCTTTAAAGTTGAAGATGAATGTTGTAGAAAATTATTCCAAAGATGGACCACAGCAGTTCAACTTTAGAAAAATGATGTAATACCAAAGGTCATTATTTTAGAAAATAGCTCAAAAATGAGAGGTCATTTTTGGAAATTTTCTGAAGTTTGGAATAAATGTTCTAGATAGTTATTCCAAAGATAGAGCACAGTGAAATAGTTTCAAAAATGTGTTACAATATCAAAGGTCATTATTTTAAAAAACTACCACAGAATAAGAGGTCAGTCTTTGGAAAATTCCATAGTTGAGAATAAATGTTGTAGGAAGTTATGGCAAAGACAGAGCTTAGGCAGTACAGCTTTAGAAAATTAATGCAAAGTTATAGGTCATTTTTTAAACATTTTTCAGAAGTTGACTGTTAAGCATTTTAAAGTCTGGGAAGTCAATAATCATTATTCTAGGAAGTTGTTATAGAATAAATCTTCAAAGTGGAGGTCAAGTTTAAGAAAACTGCTCATAATGAGATATCGAACTACATAAATCTTAAAAGATAAAAGTACTGCTTTAGAAAATTGCTCTAAAATCATAAATGAAGTTCTGGGAAACTTCTGAAGTTAATGAAATAGAAAACTACTCCATAGAAATAGCACAGTATTATGCGTTACAAAATTATTCCAAGGTGAAGGGTCAGTTTTTAGAAATCTTTCTAAAACTCCTAAGCTAAGCTTCAGAAAATTGTTAGGGTTAATGATCATTTTTCTAGACTTTTACTACAGAAGTGGGAATCGAGTTTTTAAAAAATTAGTAAAATCGACCACCAAGTTTGAAAAAATTGTTCGAAGTCTGACTTTACGCGTTGGCAAATCATCAAAACCCTAAGATCAGTGTTCTGAAAAACTGCATGAGAGATGAAGTGAAGCATTAGAAAATGAATTTGAGTCAAGGGTAAATTTGAAAAAATTCTAAAAAATTAAGGTCTACTTATGGAAAACGATCTTCAGCTTAAAATTTGAATTTCAATAAGCTGTTTAAATGAAGTTTAAAAAAATTATTTTATTTAACTATTTATGTTTTTATTCATATGTAAATATTACGTTCAAAAAAATACTCATTAATTGCTCTACTCCGCAGGTTCGGTCTTGGTATCTCAATGGCGTTGCTACAATCAGTGGCTTTGATATTGATCGGTGAAATCGTTTCACCAGAGCATCGTGGTTTATACGTTGGCATGCATCAAACCTGTAGCTACATTGGACATTTATTCGAGGCAGTAATCGCGGTTATATTTTCATCATATCGCATTCTAGCATATGCTACTACTTTACTATCGACGACTTACTTTGTTGTATTCTGGTGGTTAGAAGAATCGCCTAATTACCTGATAAGTAAATCTAGAGATTCTGAAGCTCTTCAAGCATTGCGCCACATTCGACCTAACTATTCTGATGAACAATTACAACAAGAATTCAACATTATGAAGGAAAGCATTCAGGCCGAAAACGAGCTGAAAAAACAATTCAACTTCATCAGATTTTTATATTCTCCGATGAACCGAAACTGCCTGCTGCTGGTGATTAGTTTGAATTTTTTTTCCAGTTTCATCGGATCAGCTCCTATAACGTCGTATATAACATTGATTTTACCAAAGAATCAATACGTGGGTAGGAAATTTTACCCTTTGATTGCAGTGATATTGAAATTACTGGCAGCCTTGAGTGCCAGTTTTTGCTGGATAAGTGGCTCAGGAAGTCTTTATATATAAGCGTGACTGCGGTGGTATTCCTTCTACATGTGTTGAATGGAATATCAAGCTACATGAATGGGAGATGGTGGGATATTATTTTTGTCGTAGGGAATTACGGATTTCTTTTAATTTGGGCCAGTTTCTTAGAACCAGTTAATGATTTAGTGAAATCGGAAATATTACCACAAAACATAAAAGGTTTCGGCAGTTCATTATGCGTGATGTCAGTGGCTGCTTCAAAGGCAATAAGTTACACTTTATTTGGAATTATATCGACGAATTTCGGAGCTCATTGGAATTATTGGTTATTCGCGGCTAATTCTTTAATTACCGCAGCAATAGTTCACTTTGCTCTGCCGGAAGGTCGTGGGAAGTCGTTAGCGGATATACAAACAGCTATGAGAAGAACAGGTGATTGTACAATTGTACAAGCATGAAATTTTCAAAAGAGAAGCTGAGGTCGCACATGGTTTAGCCAACTACAGAACCAAATTTTCTTGTTGAGATTTCTTCGAGGATCTGGGAGATTTTGAGAAAATTATTTTATAAAATGTCATCTTACGAATACGAGCGATAGCTGAGTTAATTATATTTGAATAATAATTTTTTACAAAGTTTATCTTTTGTTGTCAGAATTATGTAATTATATACAAATATATTTACTCAAGAGCATACTAGTAAATTTTGCAGTTTTTCAAATGTTTTCGGCACTGAAAGTTTTGTTCATTAATATCTCATTACCACAGATTTACATGCTCTCAACTTTCAGAATATTTATGTATAAATGAATTCTGCCAATTAAAATAGCCTTTAAATACCAGTAGGAAATTCTCGTTGCATAAAAATTTAACAACAGCGCAAAAAAGTCGCAACGTGATACGTGACATAAAGTTTTAATCCGATTAAACATTTGTACATTCGCAGCATTAGAGGTTGCGGTAAATTATTTTTTGAACTTACTAAATTAACGACGTTAAAATGCATCGCATAAAAGTTTCACTTCTAAAAGCTAATTTACGTTGAATACGCGATTTGACAATGAAAAGACACGAGACTAAGCAATATAACAATAATTCAAGAAATTTTATCGAGAAAGTAATTAAGAAAGCTAAATATTTCATCAGCCCGGAGTTTCCAAAAGCCTGAATACATTTAGGCGGATAAAATTTCATCCGTAAGACCCACGTTGGCACTTATCATTCCTGCAGCGAAAACTTAAAAGTCACTATCTTGGGATTTGTACACGTTTACGAGCCTTACATAGGTAAACAAGTATTGGTAAGCCGCGAGGTACTGTCATAGTGAACTATGATAAATGTGTTGCATCTTCTTAGTACGCTCAGTTTGTTTTCGAATTACAGTAGCGAAATTATAAGGCTTGTTCTGATGCTATGGTAGTTACGATACAAGCCGATTTAAATACTAATTGCCTACGAGGATTTGGCTCTTTCGGGTTTGATAGCAGTAAGTTCCACAATTATCTGTATCGTCTCTATATGCCTCTTTAATCTAAACTTAATGAAGTATTTTGGTCATGAATCAAACTGGGAAAGAACTATGATCAGATAAATTCCAATTCATTATTAAAGGTATCATCGCATATATTAACCCTTCAAGACTCCAGAAGAGATTTGTCGAGCAGGATGAGTTTCTAAAACTTTTATACGAAAAATGGTTAGCTAATTGAATTACTATCATTTTCTCAATTTTCCTTCAATCATACGTATCTTGAGTAGATTTCGAAAAGTTATGAAAAATTAAAATCTTCAATTTTACAATAGAAAAAAAAGATGCTAAAGTTCTAATTATTGTACAATGGAAAATTTTCAGAAACTGACTTCCGAGACTTCAAGATGCTCAACAATTAACTTCTGAAAAATGTTTAAAAAATGACCTATAACTTTGCATTAATTTTCCAAAGCTGTACTGCCTAAGCTTTGTCTTTGCCATAACTTCCTAGAACATTTATTCTCAACTATGGAATTTTCCAAAGACTGACCTCTTATTCTGGGGTAGTTTTTTAAAATAATGACCTTTGATATTGTAACACATTTTTGAAACTATTTCACTGTGCTCTATCTTTGGAATAACTATCTAGAACATTTATTCCAAACTTTAGAAATTTTCCAAAAATGACCTCTCATTCTTGAGCTATTTTCTAAAATAATGACCTGTGGTATTACATCATTTTTCTAAAGTTGAACTGCTGTGCTCCATCTTTGAAATAATTTTCTACAACATTCATCTTCAACTTTGAAGATTTTCTAAAGATTGACCACACATCCTGAAATACTTTTCTAAAATAATTATCTTTAATTTTTGAAATTTTGTAAACCTTAATTTCTGACTTGATAGAGATTTTTTGATAATTCATCTTCAGTCTTGGAACACATTTTTGAACTTTGACCCCGTGTCTGGAGCAATTTTTTAGAACCTTGGTCATTAACTATGAGGATTTTCGAAAATATGACCGCATGCTTTTGGACCAGTTTCCTATTACATGACAATAAATTCATATAGTATAGAGCTTCATGCGATAATTAATTATTTTGAAAAAAAGTAAGAAAATCACCGTATAAGAGCGCTGCTATTTACGTTAAAAATTAGAAAATCGAAATATAACCTCCTGCTGAAAAAAACGAAATATGTAAGCAGCCATGCCGCATCACAAGAGCTGAATTCTTAATTGGGGCTTGTTTAAATTTACAAGTAATATGTCATGTAAACTTTCCAAATCTACAGACCAGATTCATTACCGAGCGCAAACCCCCAGCTTATCCATCGTAAAAACCCAGAAAGTTGAATTTGAAATATTTAGCACTTTTTGTCCGATGGAATAACAAACGCCTATATATTTCAACTTTTAGCTCTTTGAAGCTTCACAGTCTACCTGAAATTTTGAACATTCGCAATTCTGGATTCATTTTTTATCCATTTTGACTCAAGTTTTACCGGAATTCAAGGGAGTTTGAATTTTTTGGGTCAAGATTCACGAGATTTCATCACTCAAAATCTCTTTAAAAAGTCGTTATTCGCTTCAAGTCACCTCCAAATTTATTTAGGAGCTGAATTTTGAACACGTTGATGTACTAAACTCACTTTGTACACATAGAACATGAACAAAAATTTTGAAAGGTTCACGCTTCCTTCAGCTCCCTTCAAAATTTGAAGAATCCGTCATTTTGGGGTCAATGAAAAAAAAACAAAAAAAAGTTATATCAACAGGAGGTAACAAAATTTGTACGATTTTCAACGAGTAAGAGAAAAACTTTATATTGGCCAAGCAATTACAAATGACCTGAAATACAAAGATACGAAGATCCCTACTCCACCTAACCACTCCTTCCCAAGAAAGACGTTCCCTTCTCCTTTCACCTAGGGCGCTCAAAATTTTTCTGGAGTTCTCTGTAATAGCTATCGTTTAATTGAAAACTCAGTTGAAAAAGAAAATGATGGTTTTGACCTCGGTTTCCTTTCTTTGTTCACCTTACCTCACGCACATTTTTTATCGAATTAAAAATTTGAAAATAGTCTACGCGGATTTCAATAAAGATGCTAACGCCAAAATTTCACATGTTTTTACTCATATCTTCACTTCTTTTTATTTGCTCGTTAAGATATAAATAATATATAATAAAAAGTATTCCATAGGGTTGTAACAGCTAAAAATCATACTTTGAAAGTTTTGATAACAGTATTTCTAATTGCAATGTATTTATTCATCGACAGATAACATAATTATACAAAGTTTCAAGACGCCTATGCAAAATACTTATTATGAGATATTATTTTATCAACGGTTTTCTTCCCTCATCTAAAACATTCTGGTCATTACACATGATGAGCTTAGGCAGCCACACATACAAACACCTATCAATGGTTGCGTATTTCATATTCATACTCGCACTTATACTAATATAGAATATGCAATCTACTCATACACCAGTACATGTTATGTTGCCTAACAAAGTGAAACAATTTTTTTTCTATTGGAGAGGATTCATAACGCGAAACGGTATCGAAAAATACGACGATGATAACAGCGAGATGGAAAAAATATCTGAAAAAAATGTTTTTCTATAATCTTGCATGAAGCTCTAAATCTCTTAGTTGCGCCAATGCTGTGACTTAATCTTAAGTGAATTTGAAGGACGAGGACGAAACGTCTACAAGGGATTTGCAAGGATGACGAAAAAATCGATACTCTTTCGAATACCATCGACATTCACACTTGCAACATAAAGCCTGCCTACAAACCACATATGATAAGCAAAAAATTGCGAATTTTGAAAAAAACCGCATCGAAGGCATCCGACCATCACATAATGGAATCCCAGGAGCGAAATTAACTCCTCGTAGATAGAAGATTCGACAATTTCACGCATCCGATGGCTCTAAAGTCACTTACGTGACTCCGACTTTGCCAAGAAATGTTAGGTACAAGTAAATTTTAAATAGAAATCCTAAGAGATACATAAAAATTGGAAACATTCGCTTTTCAAATAGAAAATACCAATAACATATTTCATTTGATGGAAATTCGAACAACGAATTTCAATTTTCCCATACGTCGAAATAATAACCGAATACCGACAACATTCGAGAGTACGCCAAATAGCGATAAAATAAATTTCAATTTCGCAAAATGAGAGAATTCTGTTTGACATAATTCCGAGAGCTTATTTCCCAGTAAAACTCGATATTATTCAGATTAACATGTGTAAGTTAATTTATATAGTAAAAATGATAAACAATTTATTAACGAAAAAACAACTGAATACACCAACGAGCTAGCAAATTTAATTAGAAAAAAATTTTTCATAAAAAACACAAAACTCGTTTTAAAAAATTATTTAAGCCGCCCACCAGCGCGGCGAAAGGTCGTGTGAATAATCGCTTAAATAATTTTCTAAAACGAGCTTTGTGTTTTTTATAAAAAAATTTCTTTAAAATAAACAATTTATTTTCAATAATATAAAAAAATAAAGAATATCGTGGAAAGTTTTTCATCTTACTAATTCTTATCACAATCAAAGGGAAAACAAAAATTACGAATTCTCTAATCGTCGGTAATCATGAAAGCACTCAAAGTTGAAACTTTGATAAGTTCCGAATTGGATGAGTTAACTTCTCCAAAAATAAAGCCGTACGCTTTTAACTACGCTTGTTTCAACGCCCTACCTAAATGAATTCTAAAGCGCACGCCGAATTTCAAAGGGTCTGTTTCTCCAGAGAAACTCAGGTCATATAATCATCGACGAAGTCTCTCATAAGGTCGTCCGGCTGGATGAGAAATACAGATGGTCTTGAATGTTACAAAACTGAATAATATCCGGCTTTCGCCTTATTTATATATACTTGAAAACTTATCGCTATACACGTGAACTCATCAAGCAGAATAAATTCGATTTGGAGTCTTCACGCGCTAGGTACAGGCTGATCGGTAATTACGAGGTCGAAACAGAATTTCTTAAATTTTATATTCGTTTTTAAATAAGTTAAATCTATAGACAAAAAATAAAATTTTGAACAATTTGTATCAATCTATGATGTGAGGAAATTCATTCTAATTGCGAAGTATAGTCGAGCTTAAATATTAAATTATTGTCGTTTTGTTTGTCACCAAATTATATACGTAATACTTGAAACATCTTTGTACGATAGTAATTGAACATGTCAAGTTCAAGGATTCAGATAATAAATAAAAGAAAGCAAATACACCTGTTATCAGGAAAAGAAAAGTAAATCTTATTATAATATGATAATGAAATATGTTGATCAACTTTGGAAAAAAACCAAGAAAGCTTCATTTTTCCCTTTCTCGACGTAGTACATATACGTATAATCATAAATTTTGGATGATGAAAATTTTAATGAAATTGGAGAGAGATTAGCCTTATTATTTACGTGATAAGAATATATTTTTTTACAGGATACCTATACCTATATTATTTACATTGAAAGTCCCTCCCAACTTTCTCCCCTTTTTCGCTCCAATTTTAATAAAGCTCATATTCCACATCGACTTAAATCTTTCATGGTAAAACATACACGAGAGATTCGTGACGACGAAATCGATTACCCATTATTAAGACACCATTATTAGATTTTTTCCTTTATCAAGAAAGAGATTATCCACGAGATCAAGTGGGCCAACTATAATTGCCACTCATTACGAGTAAAATATGACGCAACGAATCACTAATACCATACTTAATACTGCACACTATCTTAAGTACTTTCTAATCCTTATTTCGAACTATTTCACCATAAGCATTCGCTAGCCACGTAGCGTTTGCAGGGGAGAGTGATGTTTCATAAATTGCCTCATTGATGCGAAAATCATTTGCCTAAAATAACAAGAAAATATTCTAATTTTATCGAAGAATCGATAATGATAATTTTTCGGTCTTTTAATTGTAAAATATACAAAAGTACCAGCTGTATAAAATATAGACATATTACCTCATTTTGTACTGAAAATGATTGAGAAAGAAAATACTCAAAATTCGGTCAGGGAATGAACATGAAAACATCTAAAAAATAATTTGATGGAGATTTTTGAATAGCTCAAAATAATAGTTCACCCAAATTTTGAGGAAGACTGTAGAGATCTTAAAAGCTTCAAAATTTTTTTCTCGATGCCATAATATCGAATAAAGTACGGACACGAACACATCCAAATTTTAGCTTCCTAAGTCAATTTGGAGTGAAGTTGGAGCAAAAAGGGGTTTTTTAAGGAGGTTTTGAATTATGAAATTTCATGAATCTTCTTTATCTTCTCATCAGATCAATATGATCTCCAGTTGCAAAAAATTTTCGAATTCTCCAAAATTTAAAATTCCTAATTTTTCAATCGAATTTGAGCACGACAAATACACCTAAAGAGCTGAACTTTTTTGAATATACTGCTAAGATTCTTCGTCAACCTTTTTCCGTACCCATTATCGATTATCGATCCCACACTAGGATTACTCGAAGCGACAAATTTTTGCTCCTTTTAATAATTATTTCAAGTTTCCCACGCAATCACCCCATTAGAAAAGTATGACGATAAGAAAAATTCTACACAGCTTACTAACGGTATATAGCAACAAAGAGCTTAAATTCAGGTTTTTAACTACTTGCCTATAGTGCGGTGTAATTCCCTCGTATTTCTATTTTTGGCTTCTTACATAATTAATCTTCTTTTAACCCTCGTTTCCATATCTGTAAACATATTATTTCTTAATCAATAATTTCGAAATCTCAATTATATTAATTTGATATGCAGTTAGAATTTTGAATTTTAAACATTCTGAAGAAAATAATTACAACTATGAATATATAAGATAAAGAGAAATCTTCCTACAATTATTTAAAATTTCTTTCAAGTACTGAAGCAATATTGAACGGCGTGAAGGAAATTTAAGATTTCATACCCACGTAATTTTACTTCTCTCTTACACCCACGTGATTTTTCTTCTCTTACTTCTCTCTTAATGTGAAATTTACGAAGGCCTACTTCTTGCATAAAAATTATAATTCATCAATTAACAAAATCGTTGAAAAAAATGCATTTTTGTTCGTCTTTGTTAACGGTGATTATTAGCGATGTTAACTGTTTTCCAACAGAATTTCGAGGATAATAAATCAGCACGTACCTATTAACATCTTGGATCGAAATAAAGGTTCGTGACGGTCTATAGCTTTCCGAGGTACATTAAATATCGATGGTCGAATGAACGAACGCTTCAAGGTTAGGGGATAATTCGCCACCCATTAATTATTCGTTTCTAATTTCGTCTCATTGAAAAGGAAACAATTCAACGGTATAGTTTTCGTTTTCGTTTAGGCGTCGCGAAAACACGACGATAAAAAATCTAAACATGTTTTTCGATATTTGCGACGATTTAATTAAAAGATAGCGATAATATTCGAGACAGCAGATAATAAAGTTGTCGCAATGTTTGCGGAAATACGACGCTGATTACGAAATCAGCGACGGAGGTGGTAACGAGAGGGGAACTTTTATAATAATTTTCATTCGGTACAAAACGTACGAAAATTCGATGACAGTTTTGTTCGTCGCCGACAGATAGTGTTTGGTGGTTATCAATAATCGTAGATAATTTTTGTAATTATCGAAACGACACAACTTCATTAAGCGAACACGTGATGAATGAGTTTACTTTATATCATGGCGAATATAAAATGACACTTTAATTAAAATATCTACATTATCACAAGAGAGTAATATAAATGTTAAACGTTGTCTTGCCAATTTTTTCAAAAATTCACTGTATAAACATTCATAAAGCTTCTGCAAATGTTTGCACATTGTTCAAACATCTTTAAGACAAATAGGTAAATTACTACGAGTGTTTTAAAAAAAATATAATTGTATTCTGAATAAACAAGAGCTTCATTACGAGATTTTAATCGTATGGTGAAATTTGAATGAATGCATTATCTTTACATGAAGTACTCCGTGATCACATGCTTATAATGAAGCCTTCGTCAATCATACTTTACATTTAAACTACACTAAAGCGATTATCGTAACCAAAACTTATGAAATACAGATGAGGTCACTGGTGAAAAGAATAATATAGTACTTTCTTTACTTCTATTCATGCAGCGATATTATCCCAGCCCAAAAATGTTGACAGTAAGGAAATAATAGCTGCATCAAGTCTACAGTATAAAATGATCGAAGCGTAAAATCCACCGTGTAACAAATTCGCAATTCAACTCGCGACCCAAAATCTGACATTTAATGTTGAGGGAATACCATAAATTCCGAATCATGTATTTACCAGTGTTTCGAAAATTTACGAAATGTTAATCCCATCTCGACGAAAAACTTCGCAACGTATTTTTCGCATACGGTCGCGCAGAAAGTTAAAAGCAAAGTTTTTTAACCCCATACAACAAATAGCCAAGGGATTCGGTAAAATAATTCCAGCCCAATGACGCTATAGAGCTACCACTCAAGTTTAACTACACCTAGGCTCACGCTTATTTGAGCAATTTGAATTAATTAATTCGCTGCGAAGGAAAGCTACGCAGGATGAAGGATTTTTTTGGCATTTTTTTATCTACGCGAATATTTTCAATCACCGATGCCAGAGTAAATTGTGGAATTCAAATAAGTGATGCGCAATTTCACGAATAACGTAGATATAAATGTGGAACTTGTAAGCATCAGAACTGTGGAAACGTTTCTATTTTTTGCCTCATTCTGAAACAATTGATGCTTTTGCATTACTTTCCAATCGAGGGAGCAGATTTTCGCGTATTTAATTCCATGCTTACATTTTTTTTTTCGAATAAGAGAAATTATGGCACCTTCTTGAAATCGAGGTTCAGATAAAATTAACTTATTTCTCAAGTTGAAGAGTAGAGCAACTTTTTGCCTGAAATAAATAAAAAATGTTAAAGTTTAATATTCAAAGATCGAATATTCACGTGAATCAAATATGAATTTATAAGTTGGAAAAAATTCAATTTAAAATGATACTGTATTGTTTCCTCGAGCAGTTGTGGAATTTGATTTTCAAATACAATCCAATATCATTATACTAGAGCGAAATCGTACCATAAGCGTAATATAATTTTTTAGATCTCAGTAACACAAGGCTAGAGAGATGAAAATGTAAGCAGCTATATTTCATTACTAGAGCTGAATTTCAAGTTATGCAGGTTCAAACTGGCAAATAATGCTATTAATTGCTTTACGCCCATCAATATCTTTACCGCATTTGAGAAATAAAACTGAGATATATTATTCTTCTTGGTCTAATTGATTAATTACTCAGGGCTACTCCAGCTATTCTTAAATTTCAGCCATCAACGTAACAATTTCCCTCGCTTACTTGCCAAATAAGTCAGTTTTTACGCACACAGCCTTGAATAGAAAAAAATCCCAAAAAATATTCATATATAGGTAATAATATTTTCGGTTAGAATTTTCCCCCTTCATTTAAGGCATATTGTTTCAGCTCCTTCAGAAAGAGCGATAGGCAAGCCATTACACATGAGTGACGCATGAGTTGCTTTATATGTGTTTTGAAGTACCGTATGTGCGATGAAACACTCTGCATACAAAATTTCAGAAATATACCTAAAATTTTTCTAGCTTCCATTTACCTTCAATACTTCATCAGACCTGAAATGTTTTTTCATTCTACCTTCCTCCGCACCAGAATAAAAAAATACGTGGGAACTTGGATTAGAGAAATGTCATACATGCTGGTCCCAGAGTAATCACATTCACATGAATTCATTCGTACTAATTGAATTTCATTATTTCAGAATCATTATTCATTTCTAAGAAAACATTTTTTCGTTACAATTTTTACTTGAACTCCATTCAGGCGAATGAAATTTCAGTACGTCGAAAACTTCTACTTACAATATCATGTAAAACCATAATTGAAAATTCTGAAGCATTTATATTTATATTTCTGCAGACTTCCCTCAATAAACATTTAAATTCAAAATAATTAACATTTATTGATATTTCATTGATACAATTTGAATTTAATACATACTCGTATATGTATAAGTACATATATTTTTTTTATTAAAAAAACAAAAAATTAATGTTGAGTCAAATGAGCACTTCATTTGAAAAAATACTTCGGGATATTCATATGAGATGTAATTAAATACTAATATTTACGCGCATATCAGTTCTTATGTATTGTGTTTTACCGAAACGATGATAAAAATATACATATAGGGTATTTCACCTTAATATGAGCTCCTTCATATCACTCAAAAGACTATTTGTTCGACAATTATGTATGATAGTTTTCTTACCCTAACTGCTGAAGGGATTGAGATGAAAAAGTTAAAAATATATTTTTGTATCTCGATAAAGAGAAATTTTAAAAATTATCATTTTATCATCTAAGCCAGATAAAAGCAGTCTGTTTCCGCCAAAATATAATTTATGCAATACATATAGTATTATAGATAAAAAAAATTGTAAAAATAGGTGTACAAAACAGCAGATAAAAATTAGTATTTTTTAAAATTTTTTGCAAATAACTTTAAAAAAACTCTATCAATTAAAAGTTTTGCAAATTTTTTATTTACCTCATTCTATACTTACCTCAGATCCTCATTATTTATACTCTGAATTGATGCCCCCTGAGAAACTCTAAAACCAAGACATTTATTTCTGTTTCTTGAATTTCTCATCATTTTTATTGGGTTGTTTGTTGGTTTTTTTTTTTTTTAATTTCTACTCCAAAATCTAAGCTAGATACGAGTTTATAATTGGCTCCAAAATATAAGATATCTCATGGAGTTTTAATGAAAAAATGGCTAAATTAAAAATGAAGTAATGAACAAGGTTTAAAAAATGATGGAAAAATTAATCTTTTTTTATGTCTTTTTCTTATAACACTGAAAAAGCTCCAAAATATATGATAGGTAATGAAACTATGATCCATAAAAAATGTTTCAAAAGTTAATATTAATAGAGCATTTTTCAAAATTATCTGAAAAAAAATAAGAGGAAGAGACCAATTTTCTCGTAATTTTTATACATTTTTCATCATTTTTCACTAGCAATACTTCTTCCATTACAACTAATTTCTTTTCAGTATAATACTTCCTCCTTCCACTTGATTTAGATGATAAAATAAAAACTTATATACATTCATCTATGCCATTTCCAAGCTAAAATAATGATTTTTCAAATATTGTATCTCAGCTCCTATAGCAATTAGGGTAGGCAAACTATCGTACATAAATGTCACATGAGTAGCCAAATATATGATATGAATGAGCTCATACTGAAGTGGACACCCTGTATAGCATAAAAATCGGGCTTATAAACATTGGTCAATTGACTAAAAATGGTCTGAACCATAAAGATCAAAAAAATTCTCTTTCCGTCTTCTTCATCCCATCCTTTTAAAATCCCAAAAGGATTTATCCAGTGAGTTCTTGAAATGAATATGAAAAATCTGAAAATGGTTTCAGAGGTTCTAGCTAATAGACATCTATATCTGCTGGAAGTAATAATGGATCTCAACTGTAGATCGCATAAGTCAGAAGAGGAGACGGTAGATCATGTGCTCTGTCATTGTCCCCTCCTAACAGAAAAAAAGAGTGAATGTTTATTCAAGTCAGGATAGACAGAAGCTCAAACATTGAGTTTTTCTCCCATTGATTCGCCTAATTCGCATAGTACATCCACTAGGAACGCTGGAATCTACTGATAATGAAAGAAGGATGTGGTCGAATATCGGGAAGATTTTATAAGAAATTTAATAAAATGTCAAGGGTTAAATGCGATTTTTTGAGTCAGGTCTGATTTCATAGAAAGGAACTTATATATTTACATTATTCTTAGCGAATATATATTTCAGACTAATATTTTGGTCAATTCTAGATAAAATCCATTATTCTCTTTCAACTACTGATAAGAGCTTCAACACTAGCGCTGAACGGTCCGAAACTCAATATGATAGAATTATGATGGTTGGCGCTTCAAAAGGAGATGTTTATTGACCCTATCTAGCTGCATAACAGTTATAAAATCAGTTGGGCTCCCACAGTTACAAGGTCCTTGATATCAAGGTAACAAGGAGTTTTGGGGCACAATGAGCTATAAATGGCTGAAGTGTATGGTGCTTGCACCACCCAGTCTAACCTGAACTGCATCTCTATCGTTCTTATTGAAAACTCAGTTCAAATTATGGTTTTTAAAAACTCGTCAAGTCATCCTCAGAAAAATATAAATTTTCGAGTTGTTACATCTTGGATTCTATTAATGAAACGAGTTATAAGCAAAGACGTAGTTATAGCTATAGAGAGAATTCATTTTATAATAACCATACGGTTGAATATTCGCTTTCGGCGCTGTTAAGGAAAACCTTTCATTTCGCAAAAAGTGTATAACAGACGTTAACAAAAATGTCAACAAATGTAAGAATACATTCGGAAACCACTACACAATATCTTACTTCCACACTTGCATTTCCCTTCATGTTCACATTTGCGAGTCTATTTTCATCAATCTAGGGTCTATTAATGCCACACATTTGATAACGTATTGCTACACCAATGGATTTTCAAACATAAATTTCCAAGATTGTGTGGAACTGCTTTGTACAATTGGCCCTATGCCACTCACCTTGCGTAAATCGCATACCTCAGAGTAGAGTTCAACCACACTAAAAGCATACTTTAATAAAAATTAGTTGGAATGGAAAAGTACCCCCATCATTTACTCACGCTCTCGCGAAGAATTTGGCCAATAGGAGAGACACGTTTTCAATTATAACTGCACGACGACAAACACCCTGTAACCTTGGTTTAAATTACGCAATCTTGCTGATTATATTTCGTTCGAATACCTCACGAAGAATTTAACTTGATTTGGTATGCAAATGTGGACGAAATCTAATCGCTGTGCTAACAAAAGGCTGAACGTCGAAATATTCCGAAATCGTATAACGCGCCGAAACACATTTATGACAATAAATATGACGTAAATATTCCCAAAAGATAAATATGATTTTCGTATATTTACCAATACTCCTTTCTGGCCGGTTACGTGAAGCAAAATTCAACCGCGATAAGGCTAAACCGTTTTCATTTACGAAGGGCGTAAATTGACCGAAAAATAACGCCAACCGTGGACTCGTATCGCAAAATATGACCCGTTGAAATTTCGTTTTATCGAGTTTACCTTGTGGAAGGATATAAATGTGTCAAAGTTTAGATAGAAATATTCAACTTACAAAACAACGTTGTTTCTGCCCCGTTTTGACAAAGTCACGTCGAGATGAATTACGGCAACATAGATCCCAATGGTAGCAAATGCTGTTGTAATTTGAATCCTCGGCAAATTGAGTATAAAGTCGGAAAAACCGTACGACTATGTCATACAACCTTCGGTATACATGTCAACTTGCGAGTTATTCTCAAATAAGCGGCACGAGGCCCCTATATATTTGGTGAATAAGGTCAAACGTGAATTTTGTTAAATAACTACTCGATACGAATGCGCGAGCTTTAAAATTTTCAATCATTTTCTACATTTTAATGAATTAGCAGCACAAATCAAACGTTTAATAAATATTTACATAAAAAGGAAATGCTCCCTTATATGTTTTTCGCAGATTTATTATTATTTCACGTCTAAATATTTGTTTTCGCTTAAAATGAAGAATGTTGAATTTTTTATAAATAGAACGCACGCACAGTTTCTTTCTTCGATTACAAAGAAATCAATGAACCAATTACACATGTGTAATGTTTTTTCCGAGTGGATAAATATACGAAATAATTCGGCAAAAAGATTTGGAATATTACAACAATTTCTAATAAACATGATTTTTTTTGTGGGAGGGGGGGGAGAAGAGGAGGCGAATGTATTTGGGAAAAAATCTTTATTTTTGTTTTTTTCTTGTATTATACTATTCATTAGTGGCCAGCAGCCCAGCTACCCATTCTACACTCCAGGCTCGAATGATTTTTCAAATTTTTGAAAATCAGTCTGGCTTGGAATCTGATAGTTGCAAAACGACGACCACAGAATGAAGAAAAATTTCAGTACCACAGTTAATATTCATATTTTCTATAATGAGGTTCGAAGTCAAATATTTCATAGTTTTAAAAAATTCTCAAAAATTGAGTTTTAAACAATGTGATGTTTTATGCATACAAAAATCAAACGCACTTTTAAAATAACTAATTAATGTCATTTTTAGGCGGTATTTAGAGTACTGAAGGACAGAAAGTATCTATTATTTAGAGATATTTTGACAACAATGGTGACACACCTAACATTAACCTGACCCTGTGCCACGTGGCGAACGGGGAGCCGATTATTATAATAATATTTTGAGATATTTAGCATACGAAACAATGTGACGCGAAAGACAGCAACAGATAAGCATAACCATAAGCAAGTAGAAACAAAAGAACGCAAAAAAAAACAAAAACAAAAACTAGTGACATAATAAAGAGAGAAACGAAAACAGCAACAGACAAGCATAAACATAAGCAAGTAGAAACAAAAACACATATAAGGAACAGCAAATGGTAACTAATGTGTTAACTAGCAGTGATAGGTCAAGCAGAATCGAAGAGCGGTTAGAAGCAGAGAACAGACCCTCCCAACAACTGACCCCTTCAGAACCAATAAAAGAAAAAAGAGCCGAAAATGTAAAAATCCATTTTATGTAGACAGTTATCGACCTATTTCACTCACGTCTAACCTACGTAAAATCTTCGAAAAAATGGTAAACGAACGTCTCATTTGGTCATTAAAAAAAAATAAATAAAATTTCTTCAAGCTAATGTGGCTTTCGACCCTCCAGATCTACCTTTAATCAACTAGCCTTTATAAATTCCCGAATACATGAAGCATTTCACAATAAAAATCATTTTCTAGCAGTATTTTTCGACACAACTAAGGTTTTCGATACCATTTGGCGGCACAAAGTACTGACGACTTTACATTCTTGGGACATACCAGGCATATCTTATTCTTCATTGCTAACTTCCTCAAAGATAAACAATTTGTAGTTCGAAACGGGCATGTAACTTAAAATTCACATCACTTACAAAATGGAGTGCCATAAGGCACTGTATTAAGCACCACATTATTCAGTATAGCGATAAACGACCTTCCCACCGCATTACCACCTATTGTTTCAAGAGCTCTCTTTACAGACGATCTCTGTATTTTCATAAGCTGTAAAAATCTAGAAGCTGGATTGAGCATTATCCAACATGCAACAAATCAGCTGTATTCATGGTTTCTGAGAAATGGACTTAATATCTCCTTAGAAAAATCTACAGCAATCCATTTCTATAAACATTATAAATGCCCTCGAACTTTACAAGTCTCTTTAAATAACATCGACATAACAATTTTAAATACTGTTAAATATCTTGGAATTACCTTTGACAATACTCTGTCTTGGTCAACTCATATTAAAAACTTTAAACAAAAATGCTTCTCAAAGATAAACCTCCTCAAAAAACTGTCTCATTCTAAATACGGCTCAGATAAATTTACTCTCCTCAAACTTTATCAAACCCTTATCTGCTCAGTCATTGATTATGGAGCACCAATTTATGGATTTGCGAATAAATCCCGTCTAAATTCATTAAACACCATCCACAATACAAGTTTGAGAATCTCAACACAAGCCTTCCGCACAACTCCTACACCTAGCCTCCTCTGTGATGCCATTGAGCCACCCCTCGAAATCCGGAGACAGTTTCTCACATCTACTTCTATTCTGAACCTCTTGGCAAATCCTACCTTTCAAGCTCCTCTTCACTTCTTATCACCCATGAACGCACCATATAAAAGCACCCAACTCCTACATTCTATAATCTCTCACGATATTCTCATTGATCACTCACGGTAAATCTTAACCCTCCTTGGCTTACATTTCGACTTCTTCCAGACCTATTCTTAACAGAACTACCAAAGTCTTCTACTAACTCTGCCATTTTCCTACAAAACTTCAACTTCCTCCTTACCAAGTATCCACATTTCGAACACGTTTATACAGATGGATCTAAATCCAGGGATCGAACAGGCTGCTCTATTGTCCATAGAGACAATTATATTTCCTTCCCCCTTCCCTACCACTTTTCTATTCTCTCAGCGGAACACTATGCAATAAAACTATCTCTAACCTACATTCAAGACTTCTCCCTCAACAGTACCTTAATATTCACCGATTCCCTTTGTGCAATACTCTCCATACAAAATTACCAATCAAAAAAACAACATCCCATATCACAGCAAATAATTTAAATTCTTATCATCTATTGACATAGCTGTTGTTCTATGTTGGATACCATCACACTCTAATATTCCTAAAAATGACCAAGCCGACAACTTCGCTAAGAAATCCTTACTTATGTCGCCTATCCCTAATATCCCAGTTCCCCTAACACACCTGAAAAACTCTCAAATCCAAATTTTTGACTCTTTTCACGACTACTGGACCAGGCCTTTCTCTAATAATTAAAATCTATACAACACTCCATCCAACCACTCGACATTCCTAATACACTTTCTCGAAAAGATCAAGTAATCCTGACAAGGGTGCGTTCCGGCCACTCACTCTTAACTCACGCTCACCTTCTTAACAAACAGCCAATACCTACCTGTGACACATGTCTAACTCCCGTTTCCACACTACACCTACTAAAATACTGCCTAAAATACCGCATCCAACGTTCTCTATATCTCCCCAACGCTGAGAAAATCTTTTCAAACAGTCCCTCAGATATCATCAACCTTTTATCTTTCCTCACATCATCCAAACGTTACTCTCTTCTCTAAATATAAAATAGTTTAAAAATTTTCTCTTACGCGCCTCTAGCCCTAAGCTGTACATGGCGCAGAAAGAAAAAAAAAGAAAAAAATAAGATAAAGCCCTACTCCCAGAGCTAAATAAATAAATAAAATAATGATTTATTTTTTTCGAAGTCAACATGAAATTTGCAAAGAATAAAAGACAAGATAAATACATAGTTATAACAGTAAAAAATTTTTCAAGGTCATAATGATCACTGCTTCATAATTGTAGGTAATTCTGCAGCACACTTCTTTTTGCCATAACACGAAATGAAAAAACAAACCAATCAACCGATAGATATCTAGGAAGGAATGCAAGATCAAGCCACATGGTTTGACTGAAATGGGAAATTACAATTCTCTGATACTGCGAGCTTTTTTTTATCGTAATATTATGAAAACATAATCAAATATAGTTCAGCAATACTTCAGAAAAGGCAAGAGAAAGAAATCTAATTACCTATACCCAAATACGAAGCCGAGAATCCGTTGTTTTCTGAAAACGTAGCAAAGATAACTTAGCTGAAATGTACAGCCTCCATTTTGAAGCCATAAATTAGGTACCTAAACTGTAGCTAGAGGCTAGCTTGAAGGTTAGCTGACATGGGCAACAAGCTTAATCTTTTTGCGCATCGAAATATCGTAATTTTTGTAATTATTGTATTATTTTACACCAATTAAGAAATTAAAATTTCTAAACGTGCCTAAACGAGTAATGCATTTCTGAAACCAGAGAAGTGACAATAACATTTAAGTTTTATTAATACTAATTATTTCCAAAAAAATGAAAATTTGAGCATTTCTTTAGTATGTACAGTTCTCTTATGAACGACCTCGAATAAATATTAAGAGCTGTTTCGAGTATAAACTTGCTATTTTTTATCAATATTAATGAAAAAATATATTTTAACCGACGCCAAGTACAATTTGTTTATTCATATATATTTTGAGTACCTATTAAAGGAATTTTTATATAACGTTCTTATCTTGTAAGTGGACTCCTGATTAAATAATTAATATAAAATTGACATTTTAGCATTACCAAGGATACAAGTGAGACGTACTTTTTGCCATACGAACAGAGTAACAAATAGAGGATTTCGGGCTGAAAATTTGAAATCACTGGGCCTTCCTTCTACTTTTCTAACAGAGCTAAAGTTTTGTGAGCTTGGTGTAAAAGTATAATATAACATAGAAAAAAATCTTAAGAAGGTTTCATACACGTTTCTTGAACAATAATAAAATTAAGATGATAATACAGATTACAAGACAAACATCCAAGGAGTTCTTTGAAATTGCCTATCAAACTTCTTTTACAGAATTTTCTATACATACACTCATAAAATTTCATATTATGAGTTCCTAATTTTTTGACTTTTTGACTAACTACTAGTCACTTCTTGATGTGCTTTATGAAATCATATTTACTCCACAAAATAATTTGCAATGTTTTTTTTTTTTCATTTAAGAATAGATATTGAGAAATGTGTTTTAATATCCAAAGATATCTGTATTTCTAATTTAGAGCTCTCATGACATTTGATAATAAAATTTTTAGTTTTATGAACATAACAAAAATTAATTCATCTTAACTTCGAATTTAATCAAAAAATATTCATTACTCTTCACGAAAGAATTCAGGGGGAAAATATAGTTTAAAAAAAAAGTATGAATTAAATTTTAGAAAATACTATCAACAATCAACTAAGTTGACTTGTATCTTTTTTCGAAGACACTTAAAGGTAATTTGAACGTTTATACTAATTTAACTCAATTATTGTACGAAAAAAAAAGACCTCTAAATTAAAAAACTTTGGCCATCTAATAAGAAACGTTTTACGTTAAATGAAAAACATCATTTAAAACTGTATCAGATACGCTTAATTAATCAATATAATTATATTTCGATAGAAATAGACGTAATAGACTTTCTTCCGAAATTAAATTTACGCATAATTTTTGAAACACCTGATTCAATATTTTATTCAGCTTTACGATTACGTTTCAGTTTCCTTATCGATATTGGAAAAATAACAATACTCAAGCTTGTCTTACATGATTGCTTAAGGCACTGTCAATTGGTATAGGATTTCTAATACATTATATGAATCATACTCGTTCAAGACACCTGTTCGTACAAATTAAAAGAAAACACGCGTGAATCATGGTACGAAACACTTGATACATTACGTTGTAAAATTTTTCAAGTATAAAAAAAAGATAAACTTGCATTTGGAACGTGCTAGAAAAATTTAATAATGACAATTACGTAGATAACATTGGACAAATTATTGCCATCGATTGCCGAATTTATATAATCGCGAAAACACTCGAGAATAAATTTACTCGATATATTCATAGACTGTTCACATTTTAACGATGTTTATTGAATTTACCAGTGAATGACACTCTCAAATCATACGTGATAAGATTTTCTATTTTCAAAGCGCTTATATTCATTTGGATTCCAGAGCATTACCTTCATCTTCATTTTATTTTTTTTTGCAAATAATAGTTTATTATTAGGGCTAGGATTTATATGCGCTTAAAATTCGATTATATGCGCATTAAATATGCGCTAAAAATGATGTAAATATGCGAATATATGCGCTATAAAAGTATAAATATGCAAGTATATGCGCTATAAAAGTGCAGCATGTGGCATATCAAAATAAAAGTATTTTCAATCTGTAACTGAAATTGAAGTGAATAAACGAGAAAAATACGCGAGTTCAGATTTATTCGAAAATTAAACATTAGAATAATATCCAATAACGAGATGTTCTTTAAGATTTTCAATTAAAAATGATTTCCTGTTGTCCCTAAGCACACTTTTCAAAGTGCTGAATGGACAAACAAACGTCGTTCACTTTCGTTCCTTGATAAAGTTGATAATCAGATCTGCCAAATGAACGAAAAATTTCTCGTTCGTTCAGATGACATCACATGAGTTCATTTTTTTTATCAAAAAAATCGATTTTTTTTCTCGAAATTTCGCGTTTTTGCATTAATTTTCGTGATTTTTTTGTAAATATGCGCTAACTAGCCAAATATGCGCTGAATATGCGCTATAAAGCTACTTTTTGATGAAAATATGCAAATATATGCATTTAAACCCTAAATATGCGCGTATATGCGCTAAAAAATTTCACCATTCTTCTTCAAAATGTATGAATCGCAATAGAAACGGCGATATGCGGTAATTAGTATAGCCAAAACAGATATGCGTTTGCATATAAATCCTAGCCCTATTTATTATAAATCTCGTTGTTTTGCCGAGTGACTTTAAAATGACTTATTTTACAAAGTAATTTATGAATAAGAAGTATTAGAAATTGCTGATGGCGAAGCACCAGATACGACGCGACGGAGTTAATTTTATTGAAGAAATCTTCTTTCTTGCGTCAAGTCCTTTCATAAAATACTCGGATAATTTTTAATTTTGAAAAACAACAACTAACTTTTTTTAACCTTTGGTACAATTAATGGAAATTTTTTTCGTAACATTACCAGCATAGAAAAATTAATTAATCTTCATTTTCATCAATCGCGTTGGTAGACAATAAGGTAGGTTTTCGTTTAAGAAGAAACCAAGTGTTGCGTAAAAATACGAGTAACTACGAAAATTTAAGCCTACACGTGTACTTCAAAATGATTTCAAGGAGTACTGTTGATAGAAGTTTTAAAATCGAAAAAATTGGGATAAGCTGAAATTTAGTAGACAGCATTTAAATACCATTTTTATCGAACCCAAAAAAAGTCTGATTCCTGCTATGCATCCCTTCAAATGAGGATTAATACTTAAAAGAACGTGAGTTTTGCGCGTATAAATTGCTAAATAGTAAATAAGTACTTGAATGCTCGTAAGCAAGTGTTTAAAAAGAAGCTTACGAAATTTTCAACCAAAAACATTCCATTCATCTCTCACGGGGCACTTCAAAAGCCGGAAGTAGAACGAGAAATATGCCTTATTTTTCGCTAAATTCTACAACTTTTAGTTTAAACGACGCAACGTAATAAAAGATAAGAATTATTTTACAACACTAAAAGGCCTATATCTCCAATCTCCAAACTTCAAATTTTGAAGCATGTTTAGTAAAAATGTTATTTTAGTCATAACACAAAAAATTAGTAAATACGAGTGAAAAATCGAATTTTATCGAATTTTTTATTTATTCATTTTTTACATTCACGTCTGAAACAAAAATGAATCATATAGGTACTCGTATTTGTATACCATCCAATTTTTGAACTGGAATATAAAAAATGTAGGAATGACTTTACCTCCTAAAATTCCCCTCTTCTCATCATCTCTTTCAATCGATTTTAGTCTATTAAAATGAAATTTCTAGTTTCAACCACGAACGTGTTCCAACCACAACGGTCGTATGGTATACGATTATTTTTAGATTTTTTCCGATCAAAGCAAGCTAAAAAGTTAATGGGTAAGAAGACAGATTCTATTTATAATCTCGATTTAAATTCGATGAATATAAAATTAATTGATTAGTTTTCCACTCAATCACTTTTATTAGTTCGACGAGGTGTGAACGAAGGTTTTTACTTCTATAAATTGTTCGTTTCGTAGCACATAGAACTACCTACAAGCTTAAGTAAAATTTAGAATGAATAATATGTTATGAATCTAATTTCAAACCCGAGGAAATGAGACTAAGAAGGATTAATTGTATTATTCATTAAATGCTGCTCTTTCTTTCCGCTCAATTAGTTCAGATTTTACGATTAGACAAATAACCGAAAACATTTTTACGTTGGTAAAGTGATAACGTCAATGAATCAAGATTCTATTACGAATTTAATATACAGTTGAATTTTCACCATCGCATGCCTGGCCAGAGCTATCATTCTTCAACGTTCACCATTTTAATTATGCTCGATAAAACTTCGTTCGAATTAGCCTATGAATATAATGCTGATACTGTTTTCGAACAAAATGTACTTCTTTCATTGGCTACCCTCCTACGTAATATTTAACGAACTGTGTAAAAACATGGATAATTATGATAACCTGAGTAATATGGTGGAAGAAAAAACCAAAAAAAACGAACCACAGATAATTCAGCCGCACGAAAATGAAATACGAGAATATCAGTGGCATGGGAGGAAATCCGAAATTTCTGAATGGGAAAACCAATACGATGAATCTGGATATATCCTTTGATGGAAATTATATATAACCCTTTTCACATACTTGTTTCTTAATCGCCAAGAGATTGGGGCACGAAAATCACGTTTTAATACGTAATTATCATAAAACTAGTAACGTAACTAAACGGTTCTAAGGTACCGAAGCTCTCCTTGGGATCAGGAAGATTGGTAATATTTCAATTTTATACGATAGTTGCCAATACGACTGAAAAAATCGAAAGCTAAGGAACTATCTGATACGTATCACAGCTCTTCTCTATTCATAATCACCATAAGAAGTTTCAGTCTATCCTACTGCATATAGAGCCACAAGAAAAGACAGCATCATGTAATTCAGAAGTTATAAAAATCACATATTTAAAGTAAATATCAAAAATTCCTCCTCATGACATAACCCCTACCCCAACCGCCATCCTCCTCCACCATCAACGCAATAATAATGAAAATATTCTATACACGGAAATGCAACAAAGTCATATTTTCATACTTACAAGGGTAGAAGAATTTTTTCTTTTTAATTTTCATGATACATGTTTTTATGGTTTTATTTTGTATTATGAAATAAAAATAGTATTGGAAAAATTTCGCTGAATTTCATTTTTTTAGTTGACACATCGAGGCTTAAATTCTGTCATTATTCTTAAATTTTGGCTTTCACCGAACATTTGGAAAGATCTGGAAGAGTCTATCAAATTTTAAATTTGTTTACTCACCTCTGAATGGCCTGTAAGGTTTGAAAATTCACTTAGTACAAATTTCACTATGCACTTTATCATGAAAGTGTTCCAAATGAACTTTCAGCCTTCATCTGCCATTAGAAAGAATTAGAAAGAATCTTAACCTTTGAAATTTCTTAGTTCTTTTACAAATTGTCAACGAAGCTGAAAAGTTTGTGCATTTTCAACCAGCAGAGGTAGCTCCAAATGAGCTTGAGTGGGTCATGGCCCACCTAAAAAATTTTTAGTCCACTTGATGGCGCACTTCGAAGCTTAAAATTGGCGTAATTTATCCTTATTTATACACAAAGTGGTTCTATTCGAACAAATTATCCACAGATGTTAAGTCAACAAAAGTAAGTATTCCAATGCCCTAGCCTCAACCAATAAGCAATCTTGGTTGTGCCAGCATCAACTACTTAAACACTTTGCGCTGAACCCGTCGGTTATTTAAAGGAGAGTTACAGGAATAGAGATGGTGAATTACTGAAAATTTATGTTTTTGAAATTGACCTGTAACTTGGTGGAGATTTACGGTAATCTACTTTATAGATGTAAAAAGGACTTGAATCTACACACAAAAGTTGATTTATGGAAAAAGATTTGTCGAAGATATAAAACTTAAGATAACTTACTGTCAAATTACCAGTAACTTAGGGTAAATTACAGTAGATTACGGTAAATTACAGGTAATTTATGGTGAATTATAGGTAATTTATGGTAAATTACAGGTAATTTATGGTAAATTACAGGTAATTTATGGTAATTTACAGGTAATTTATGGTAAATTACAGGTAATTTATGGTAAATTACAGTAAATTACAGTAATTCAACGGTAAGTCTCCAAATGAATTACTTGTAGTTACTAGGTAATTTACCAGCTAACTTTTCAGTTAAAATTTTCATCCATGCATAGAGAGGAGTAGATGAATTTGTTTCACCACTTCTTCATTTGCGTGATCAACTTTAAACCCAAAGTATGCCCAAGAAATATTTTTAAAAATACAAAATTATCAAAAATGATCAAAAATCATTCAATGCTACAACATTTCATCAAAACTAGCTTATTGCAGGTCTAAATCTTCGACTATATACTCGTAGTATATGGACCGCTCGAATTGTGGAAACGTAGTCAGCCACTATAACGCAACTAAATGAAGGTCGCATTTCCAAAAGCGCGTCTGCGTATCTTAATTGTGTCATTCAAAACATCGTGTTTCCCCGTACGCTAGGAAGGCAGGAAAAAACGGGACGAAAGCGGGAGGCCTTTTAGGTAAGGAACGTCAGTTCATGCATGCGCAGACTCATTTTCGGAATTGCGACCTTCATTTATATTGGCTGAATATCATAACATTGCGCTAAGTGGAGTTGGAGAAGTCCATACACTGTATAGTCAAAGGTCTAAATCCACAAGCATGTGCCTCTAGTCTCAATGGCTGTACACGGCACTAATAATAAAAATAAATAAATAAATAAAAAATATGTGCCTCTGACCAGAGTTGCAGTATATGGTACAATAAAAGAAAAAAAAAGTATTTTCCTATTGAACCCAACTATGAAACCTACATCGAACTCATCGTGTGAAGTAAAAAAATGTAAATTCTTCAGTGAAATGTTTTGGAGGTAATTTTTTGGAGACAAGGTAAAATAATCGCGACAGACGTAAAAGAACAAACTCCAAAAAGTTTTTTGCTGCATCCCATTACATGTTGACTATGGGCATAGCATCGTTTTATAATCAAATTTTTCATTCGAAACGTTAAAACTGTATATTTTCTGGTCAACGAGAATTTAATATCGTATAAAACTCTCAGCCGGTTGAAAATTTTCAGTTTTAACTACAAGGTATCTTCACTCCGACCACTACGAATTACAAATGAATTATGCTTAATTAAAAAACCCTGTGAGAGCCAAATAAAGAGATCTCGCTCGACATAAAATACCCCACAGGTAATCCATCCGTGCGTACATCTAATACAAAATTCAGATGAGGAAAAAACACCTTTTAGCGTTTCCAAGCGTTTACAGCGAATTACAAATAGCTCCGGTGATTATAGCATTTAAGGTGGCAGGCTAGCGTCGTATCGTCATTTACAAAACAACCTTAGCGAAAGGCTGTTTTTGTAAATTTATAATTAATTTTTCATAACGACTCGAAATAGACTAAAATGGCGCAAATTTTCGCTTTCTCACAGACGGTCCGATTCGACAATAAACACGCATAATTAAAAACCATAATTTAGCCGCAAAAATATTCGTAGCACAAAGCCGAAGAATTGAATTTATAATAAATGTTGACAATTTCTTCGGCCAAGAGTAAAACTTAAAAGCTTTTAAAGTACCTTTAATGGGTTTAAATGACTATAAAAATAAATTTCGATTTTGTTCTCTTTTTTTTTCATTAATGAGAATTTTTTGTTTAGCAATTAATTTTGAATCGGTGTTTCAGCAAACATAAAGATTGATGAGAAATAAAAAATAAAAACGTAAGCAGCCATGCCGCATTACTGGAAATGAGCTTCGTTATTCTACAGACCACACCCAATACCACCTCTACCCTGTCCTTTTCAAAACCACTTGAAATGTTACATTTAGAACAAATGTAGTATATGAACACATATTTTTCATATTATAGATGGGAGCTACTTGAGGTCCCTCAAATTATCCTCAACTTCTTAAAAAATCCTGCATTTTGGATCCATTTTGATCCAAATTTTAAAAGTCATATTCTGGTCATCAACTAATCCTACATAATATAAAGTTGACCTTTACAGGTCGATTTGGTGAGAAGATATGGAAGATTCATGAAATTTCCTGTAGTAATTTTCCCTTCGAAAGTTGTTTTCGTTCCAACAGCCTCCAAATTCACTAGGGAAGCCAAAATCAGAATAAGTTCGTCACTTGAGCTCCTTTTATAATATGACACTACAGTAAAAAATTTTTGATAATTCACCATTTTAGATTGATTTTGACCCTAATTCAATGGGTCATATTCTGGTCGCCAGCCAACTCCACAAACAAATTTTAATTTTTCAACATTTATTTAGTGAGGAGATATGGAAGATTTGAGAAGTTCCATAACTCAAAATTTTCTCAAAAAACCGTTTTTTTTGTTCTAACTCCCCTTCAAATGCATTTGGCAAGTTGAAATTTGGATATATTGGTGTCCATGACTCACTCTTTCATATGTAATCAAAAATAAAAAATTTGAGCAATTAGCTTTTTCTCTAGCCCCCGTCAAAATTTGAGTGATCTGTCATTTTGAAGTTTATCAAAAAACGAAAGAGTATTTTTTTCACATTTTCAAGAAGAGTCTCCCATTAAATTTTGAATGAATTTCATGAATGCTCGCCTGCACTACGCGAGGTGGTTCAAGTCTAATTGGGTTGCGCAAGCACCGAGCATTTTGGCCATTTATACTCCACTGTGCCGCACAACTCATCATCACCTAGGTAAGGGATCTATAGAAGCTTCAGGTGATAATACAAGAACTACTTAGCAGTTATATGAGTTGAGTAGTATTAATAAGGGTCTCCTTTTAGAGTGTCAAGTTATATGCAACCATATAACTTCCATTATTAAGATTACACATCATTCCATTTCCTACCTGCTAGATTCTCCAAGAGCCGAGATGGAGCAAACCATTAAGGGCTTTTCCTAGAAATTTTTGTGTTGATGAGCTGCCTCATATCCCCGTGGCCAAGCAATGGAAAGATGCTGAAAAAGGATTTGTTGAAGAAAGAATGCATAATCCAACAACAGAATGTGCTTTAAGACTAATAGAATGAATTCCTACCACTAGACCTGGGATACTCTGCTACCGCAACCACAGTTGCTCTGACACATACTACAATCCGGAATCTCTATAGAGAATTGAGGAAGAAATAGCTCTGGCACGGAGAAATAAGAAAGAATGCCTCGGGTTTGCCAGGTTCATATTCGATTGATGCGAATCCGTGAGGAAACACGCGAAGAAAAAATAAATATAGCAAATGCCAAAAATTGGAACATTTGCCAGATGATTACAAATTGTCAAAAAGGCAAACGTTCTAATACCCAGACTCCCTTCACAAATGAAGGGAGACTGTAATAGCTATCGTTTTTATTAAAAACTCAGCTAGAAATTAAATAATGACTAAGCGTGTAGATGAATATCGTAAAAAAAATCGTAATATCGTATTGTCAAATAAAACTTGTCGTTTCACCAAATGTCACAAAAAGGCTTTTATGTTTTACTAGAAAGTTAATCGAAAAAATGAACGATATTGTTCGTCATTTGATATTTCTTTTATTCCTAATTTTCATGTTCTAAAGAGCAAACACCTACATCGAAACCTATACAGCCTAGTTTCTCCTTGTTGCTTTCAGGAAAAGAGACTTCGTTATCACAAGCAATACTTTGCGTTCACCTTGTACAATACATGCATTGAAATACGTGAAATATGATCCGTACCAGTTATCAGTAAAACTAAAAAATGTTTCGGGAAATTTAAAAACATTTTGTCTCAAACCATCGGTATTCATTAGGTTCGTTTTTTTCACATTATAAGTAGCATGAAGACAAATACCGCGAGAAAATTAATTTTCATGTATTACAATTTGCGGTACAGATAAGTGGCTCAGAGGTTATCTAAATGAATACATTAGAAGATAGATAAAACGATGAGATAATATCCTTGAAACGAAGTAAAACTTTAAGCTGCACTTACCTATCGAGTATTTTTTATGATTATATATGTAATCGCGAATGAAAAAAACGTCATATATGCGTTCGCTCGTCAACCCATAACAAATAACAAAATTTAATGCTTCATTCGTCACTTTATTACTGACCATTTGTAACAATTCATTCGAGAATATTTCAACAGTTTAATAATCGATCATCGATACGTTCGTTTGTGCGTTTTTTTTTTCGTCAATTGTTGTGAAATTTTGGTCGCGATGATACATTTGTGCGCTTTAGCGAAAATTCGGCAATTTCTAATTTTCATTCCGAGTAAGTTTTTGTTCTAACTGCTATTTATTTTATTCTTACTGAGAGCTATATTTTTGCGAATATTTTCATAGTTTATAATAGCGATGAAAGATAACTTCAGGGAAATTTTCAGCTTACTAATGTATCGTTGATCGGTTTTCTTTCTCGTCACAGAGAAGAATTCTAAACTTGTTATTTCAGTGTTTTGCGAACAATTCGATTATATTTAACAACGTTGCAAAGTTATTTAGAAACTTCGTTGGGCGTAAATAAGAAAGCGTTCTGTTTGTTTGCTGAAAAAAATGTACCCAAGTATCTACTTTCCATCAATTTTCTACCCAAACGGAGGATCTTCCTATGAAATTTACGAATGCAAATTCAACTTGGAATTGAAACGTTCTCAGCATTTCTCAAGTTTATTCTGTATAGGCGGATTTCCCACTTTCGAAAGTTTGATATTATACTTAGGAAAACGATTTTTTAGAAATTTCATCGTTTTTCTCTCTTTCAGTGAATTTAAATAGGGAGAAAAATTCTCGAATTGGGAGATGGGTATTTTTTTAAAAATAAACGATAAATAGATAATTCATCGGTAACGCACATAGTATGAGCTTGATTTAAGGTCTTTAGACTTCGGCGACAAATTATGCCTAATTTTCAACTTACAGAGCCTCTTGAAATGTCACCACATTACTTCAAAATAAGATCATTCAGATGTTTTACTATGAAATAATTTATACTTCAAGAACCTTGGGTTGTAAAATTAAACTAATACCAATATTATGGACGTCACCAATAAATTAGCCATTTATTATACATTCTTTTTAGGCATATAATTGACACTTGATACAGTTCTGTAGCAAGAAACATCTGTGATTTTTACTGAGCTAATGTCAAGGACGAGTTTTATTTGTGAAGGAGTAAAATAGATTGCCATAAAAGTAAATTTAGTACATACATTCTGTTAGGATATGCATAATTGGAATAGGTACATTATAGCTGAAACATAAGAGCATAGTTTGTCTATTTAGGAGATGGTTATAGGTGGAAAGAGCGTAGTTTATATAAATATTGTTTTTTAATTTAAAAAAAAAAAAAAATGCGAAAAATAATTAAAATATGAGACCACGAAATTGAAAAAAATAGAGAATTTTTTCAACCCACAAATGAAAAAATTGTGAAAAAAATTCCAATGCCCAAAAATCAGTTTTTCTAGAAATTTTAAAATTTTTGAAACCTTTCTCTCTACTTTAGTAATGCTCTTCTCAATTTCAAAGATTGAAATTTTGTTGTTTTCTGAAAGACATTTGGAAACTATGTATTTTATAGGAATAATAGGTATACGTGTAATACATATTTTTTATGAAATGATTGAAGTCTCAAGTTTATTTTGTAGGAATAAGAAGTATTCTTTTCAACGTTTTATTTGGGTAGATAGTATGTAGGTAGCTACCTCACGTTTCAGGAGTGTAAATAGGCAGTTATTCTTGATGAAGGGGAGTTCAATGTTCAAATGTTATAATGAAATATATTGTAATTATGTACGTATATCGTGTTCTCTCCTGTATTTTGTACTACCTTCCCACCGCACATTTCATTGAAAAACTCCTTACTATCCATGTTATAATATAACGATAAAGAACCCAAACCTACTCACTTACACCATTGCACACGGTTAATCAGAACAATAGATAGATCGAAATCAAGTTATCTGAATGTTTTTGATGAAATACTGATGTAATTTACGAATCCAATTCGTTGAGGTAAACATAAAATACGAAAGCGAATTCGTCGCTGATAATGAACGCGTTGCTTTAAATTCCTCATCAAAAAGGATAGATCACAATGGTTGAATTATTTGCATAGGTACCATTTAGCCAACAGAAGACTAAGACTATGATCCCAAAGCCTGGGGCATTTAAAGATAAAGTTTTCAATTATATCTGACGCAATATTTTTAATGATATAATTGCGTTTCGATCGTATTAGAATCTGAAACAAATCGTTTCTCGTTCGACTAGAGCGAAATGCTTTTAATTTACGAGTAACATTAAATGACATTGAACTTATACGTATGTATGTTCCTTCTTACATCGGTCTATTCGAAATGAGTTTTAGAAACAATGAAACTTATTCTCGTTGACATTTACCACGTTTCCGCACAGAATGGCGAAGTACTGTAAATTAGATGAATGGGCTCCGAAAAGCCGCAAACAATAGGCAGCTTGATTTGGCGTATAAAACCGCTTAAGCTCACTCATAAGCACAGATCGGGCACCGTTTTGTATAATACATTCCCTGGCGAAGATAAACGAGAATCGCTTTTCAAGAATTTACAACCACAGAATTAAACTCTATCGCCCGTTATCTCGATATGAATCCGATAACGAAATCTTCGAATCAATTAGAGTTTTTAATTTCCTTCTATCAATCCGAGTACGTGAATTTTTTTCATATTCCAAGTTATATCTGTTCGATGGTGAAGAATTTTTAATTAGATTTCACTTCGGAAATTTCAACCAGCAAAGAGCTCTATATGTTTTCAAACTTGAAAAAAAAATTCATAACAGATTCATTTTGAAAGTAAATTTCCATCATTTGAAATTTATAACGTTCATTACGCTATTGTAAGACCTCTATCAAAACATCGTACGTTTTTAAAAATACATAAAGGTGATATCGCGTTCGGCAAAATTGCACAAAGGTTCAACTGTCGAAGGAAAACGCTAAAGAACTTTGGTAAAACAATACGCGAAAGATATAAAAGAATGACAATGAACGAGACCGTTGAACTTGTGAATAGTCAATTCGTCCTGGCGAAATAATTTTTTCTCTCCATTTTATGTAAAGAAATACGGTATGATAATTTAGAAAAAAACGACTCGTAGATTTGACACATTTAAAAAAAGCTCGTCGAGAAAAAAGTTCTAAAAAGAACAGAAAAAAATTTCTGTATTATATAACAAACTTTGAAATTTCGTCAACTCCTCCACAAAATTTTCACATTGTCTTCATCAACTCTTTTTTATTCTTTTGATTTTTAAAGCAGGAAACATTCTTACTTTTAATGATTTTAATATCTAAAATGAACGAAATTGTTATATCGAAGCGTGAATTTTTTTAGATTATAATTTCTCTGTTCTTTCATTCTTTCATCTCCTGTTCTCGAAAAGAATTTCATTTTGCGAAAAATTTCGTAAATATTGGAAATTTGAAAAATTAAAATGTTTTTATATTCGATAACTCAAAGTTAATATTTTGTTGTTCAAATACAATTGCCTTTTTTTTCATTTTCAGGGGTTACAAATTTTTCCCATGCTATTGAAAAATTACAGTGCATCACGTAATTTTAAGAATGATTGATAAATGGTTATGCTGGAAGATAAACCTATGTTCAAATGAATTTTCCCATTTTGCTCCGACATTATACGTTTTCTTTAATTTTTACACGAAATTCAAGGTATGAATAATTTGAAAAAAACCCAAGACGAACGAAAATGAAACTAATACACTTCTTACTAATATTATGCGAATTTTTGTACGAAATATATTTTGATTTTGCAGGAAAGAGTGCAAATTTCATAAATAAATCAAATAATTTTTATAAGAAGGATGTTACGTATTATGGAAAAACCTTATTGGTTTTATGAGGAATGTAGTAGATTTCTCCAGAAAATCATAATTTATAACACATTTTCTCCATGCTGCTGAAAAATTGAAGTATTTCATGTATTTCAAAGAATTCTTGATAAGTGCATATATGATTTTATTGGTTAGGATGTACACTTGAGGTTCGTTTCTTCGCAACAGTACTCGAAAAAATACATATAGCCTGTTTTTATCTAATTTCTGCAAATTTTAAATAGAATACCTATCACTGAACGTGAAATTTATAAAGTGGATACTCAACGAGGAAAAAAACTCACTTAGGCAGGAACTAGGAACAGTCGAAGCCTATCAGGTAGATATATGAAAAAACTTTATACGAAAGAAGAAATATTTCTGAAATAAGCAGTACGCCTCAGTTACAACAAAAAGTTGCCTTTAACGAATTGCTCATCATCAAAATTGAAGGAGCTGTGGCAGTCTAAAAATTATCACAATTAGAAAAGTGTACTTCCAGTTATCGACGCTTCACAAATCTTTCAAATTTTAAAAATGGACAATCTGCGTGAAAAAAATTTTTGTTGGCCTTGAAGAGTATTACTTGTCCATTATTACATTTTCAATTCATATTTGGCATACTTCAATTGCTCCTAATTCTCTACTATTCGAATTTCTAAATTACGTATAGAGGCATTTTTAGCTGAGATTTCAACTAAAAAACGACAGCTATTACAGCTTACGTGATTTGGGAAGAGAGGGTCGGGAGAGGGTGGGGTTTTCAAATCTTTGCGTTTCAGAGCATTTTGTAATCATCTGGCAAATGTCCAACTTTTTGATATTTTTTTCCTACGCGTAGCGCGGGTGATAATTTATGAAATTTGCTCAAAACTTGGTAAGAGACTCTACTTAAAAATTTAACAAAACGATATTTTTTATTTTTTCGAAAAAATTCAAAATGGAGGATCACTCAAATTTTGAGGGGAGCTGGAGAAAGGGCAAATACCTCAATTTTTTTGCTTTTGATCTCATATGAAAAACTGAGTCACAGACACCAGCATATCTGAATTACAGCTTCCTAAGTGCCTTTTGAGGAAAGTTAGAGCAAAAACAAGTTTTTTGAGAAAATTTTGTTTTTTGTTACCCGCGCTCAGCGCCGGCGGGTATTGATGAAATTTGCTCAAATTTTGGTGAGAAACTCTTCTTATAAATGCAAAAATGTATCTTTTTTTTTGAAATAATTCAAAATGGCGGATCACTCAAATTTTGAGGGGTGCTGGAGAAGGAGTGATTACCTCAAATTTTTTGTTTTGATCTCATATGAAAGAATAAATGTCGGGCACTAACATATCCAAATTTCAGCTTCTCCAAGTGCATATTGAGAGGAGTTGAAGCAAAAAACGGCTTTTTGAGGAACTTTTGTGTCATGAAATTTCTTGAATCTTCCATATCCTTCCACCAAATCAAGTTAAAGAGGTCAAACTTTGTGTGTGGAGTCAGTTGATGACTAGAATGTGACCTCTTGAATTTGGATCAAAATAGACTCAAAATGGCGGATTATCAAAATCTGAGTAGAGCTTGAGGAGCCTTAAGTTAGTAAAAATGTAATTAATATGAACTTATATGAATATTGAGGATGAGAAATATACTATATTCCCAATTCACCTCTATAAATGATGTTAGGAGGGGAAAGGGAGGAGTTATCGAACTCCAAATATGGGGAGGGGATACACGAGAGGTCTGAAATTTTTTATTGCTATGTCATATGATAAAATGAGCCTAAGTGACTAACTTATTTTTGTTGTAGTTTTTAAACACTATATGTACTTTCATAATATTGCCCATCATTTAAGGATACGACTGAAGAGAGCCAGAATTGGTCTGCGATGGAGAAATTATTTTCGTCCCCCACTTTTTAATTTATTTCAAACGCAACAAAAATCTAAAACAATGAAAATTGAAAAAAAATCAAATACGATTTAAAAACCTAGAATTTTCTCAGGAATTCGGGCTTGGGAGTAATCTGCCCTCTTTTTTCTTCCTCTCTTCGGCCCTTGTTACAGAACACCCTTTGAATAAGAACTAAAAAATTAAAACTGAGCAATATATGCGTCTCAAATCGAATAAGTTAAAAATCGAGCCCATTTAACATTCTGACAATAAATTGTAACTTTTAAAAACATAAGAAATATTGTAATTTTCCGGTAAAATAGGAAAACAAATTTGAACTTTCTAGAAACAAAAAAAAAAATTGGGAGCTTGACATTTTAAAATATTTCTTCGAGAATAAAAAAATAATGAAGTCTAACCAAACCATAAAAATCTGATTAACTTTAGAAAATTAGGCTCTCAATGCAGAAATGGTGAATATTGACCAAAGTGGCCGAAATCTTCGTGTAAAATATTTCGATTATTTTACCTTTCTTACTTGCCCATCCATCATAAATTCTCTGTAAAAAATTACATCGATTTTTCAAACGTTCTCATGACAGTGAATTTGGGAAAATTCCACCAGACGATGGTTAAACTACTACAGTATAAGATAAAACCACTTTTTGAAATTGTAAGCAGCAAAACAACAGTTTTATCTCGAGTACACACGAATTACGAGGGAACATAAGTTGAAAAGAGATGAGAGAACTCTGGTACACATTAAAATTCACATCTACGCTTCAAAGAAAATCTAATAATAAGTACTTCTCGTAAAACTCGTTAATGTTTTGCTACCAAAATTACACCGACAACAAATACCTGCGAATGCTTTGTTAAAATCATTCACGACGACTAACTCAAAGGTGAATAAATGGAAAACGAGGCGCCGCCGCCGTCATGAAAATGTTACATTATATCGCTATAAGACTCTAAGAATATTAAAACATTCCAAATATTTGTGAAAGTCGAAAAGTGCAATAAGCCATATAACGAACGTCGAGAAATACTCATTATGTTCAGAATATTTCTATAAATAATTTTAATAATCGCAGATCACATCGAGCTAGTTAGAATACCGATTCGGTGATCCGAAAAACGAAATATCGCGCTCTATTTCGCCGCGTGTAAACATACCGGGTATCCATACGTATGTGTATTCGTTCCTTCCATTAGATACAACATTAAATGGCGTATGTACAAACGCTTTGGTGAGCTTTTCACACCTATGACAGTGAGATATGACTTCGTAAGACAAAAATGAACAAACCTTGGTACAATGACATCTTCAATTTTGATAAAAATACCGTGTTCTCGTGAAACGATATTTCCTGGCGACAAAAGAAATATAAAAACATATTTCATTACCGTAGAAAAGCTTCGGGTATTTCCCCTTCTGCTCAGCAGTGCGTTTTTCTTAGTTGTATTACTATAGTGATCGAAACTTTACGCCTTTTTTTGCATCTAGCGGAATTTATCAAGACATTTTTTCCTTCTCCATTTCTAGAATTCAGTGATTAATGGTAAAACATAATCCTCACCAACAAATTCCACAATGTCTTCGAAGAGTCATATAGTGAATGCTTATCGATAGGTGTTTCACAGCGAAGAAAAATCGTTCTCATTTTTTCACGTTCTTCTTCTTATGGATAGGTAGAGAAATATTATGTTATGAGAGAATTCTGATTAGTACATTTTCTCATCAAGTTAAATAAATTTTTCCTCAAATTTTTTAAATATGGGCACGAATTTTTTCATGAATCATACTACAAATGAAGCTATAGTTTTTAGCTGAGTTTCTAATTGAAAACCATAGCTATTCCAGCCTACCTGATTTAGTTTCATATCTCTGATGAGTTTTAAGTCATTTGTAATCATAAGAATGCCCAATTTTTTGGTATATCTTATATATTAAAAAATTTGAACGAAAACATTTACACAGTTCGTCAGCCTTTCCTAATGAATTGATTACTTTTTTTTCCAAAGGTTCTTTTTCATGTATAGATATGTCACAAGGAAAAACATGAAAATTGTGTCCATGCATGGCTAAGCAAAACAATGAATATTATAATATTTAAGGTTTAACAAAAAACATCTTTTTGAGGAAGTTTTGAGTCATGAAATTTCTTGAATCTTCCATAACATCTCTTCACCAAAATCTATTTCGAAACTTGAAACTCCTTATGTAAAGTTGGTTAGAGACCAGAATACTACCCTGAAAATTTAAATAAAAATGGATCCAAAATGGCAAACTGTCATAATTTGAGGAAGGCTTCAATATCCTCAAATAGCTCAGATTTGTAAAAGTACAATCATATGATTGTTGGTAATGAGAAGTACGCTGCATGCCAATTCCATCTCCATACGTAATTTTGGAGTGAAGGAAGGGAAGGTTATTCTCCTCAAAATGTACCCAGCGTAAACGAAAACTCGAAAATTTTTGGTTACAGAATCAATGTTAAGTGAGGCCAAGTAGCTAAGATATTTCAATTTTAGCCTTCCAAGTTGATATGAAGGAGAGTGGAGCAAAAAAATGACTTTGGTAGGGGAATATCCCATCAACAAATTTCATAAATCAAGCATATCCCCTCACCAAATCGACCTAGAGAAAGCAAACGTTGTGTGTCGGATTAGTAAGAGACAAGAATAAGAACCCTTGAATTTATGGCAAAATCGATCAAATATGAATCCAAAATGGCGGCTGGCCAAAATCTGAAGATGGTTTGAGGAACCTAACATAGCTGAGATTGGATAAATGTAGACTTATACAATTACCAGTAATGCAAAATATACTGTATGCGAATTTCAACTTCACGTGTGATTTTGGAGGAGAGAAAGAAAGGTTATTGCCCCTAAAATGTTGTGCAAGTAAATGAAAAATTGAAAATGTTACATTCCCGTATTAAATGAAAAAGCAAGCCCAAGTAGCAAATATATTTCAACTAATTTAGTATTCTCCACTCATTTCTTCATGTCGATGATAATGACAATTGTATTCAATGTGAATAATGAGGGTTTCAGGTTTTCTTATAATGCTGAAATGGGATTCATATTCATTTTCGAATTGATATAAAAATAAATCAAACATCACTTACACATCGTGTATCAAATATACTGTGCGACCACTTGATTTTTGCACCCCCCCAACGTGAAATTCCCTATCTGTAAATAGAACGTAAATTTTTCATTTTTTGTTTTGGTTTTTTACACGATAATAAATGATAAAAACGATCATAAAATTTAATAATACGTTTAACATTTATTTTTTCATTATTAATAACTGTTTTAATTTAATTTAATCCAAAATCAGTGGTGCCAAATGAACTAGCGGTAGAGGAAAAGGTGCAAATATGGTACCCCATTTTGTTTTCAACACCTAACTCGGTTGTAGTTGACTTAATTTCAACAGTTTTCGTATGGAAAGATGCGGAAATCCCTCCCTTATTGAGTACCGGAAACTGTTTTTTGAAAAACCCCATAGTTTGTTTGTTATACCCCTTTTTCCAAAAAATGTCAAAATCACCGGTTTTGAAAGTAGGGTGTAAATATGGTACTCCCTTAAAATTACTCATAAATGCGATGTTTAAATGTTTATTTTTGAAAATAAGTAAAAATAAATGACAAAAAAATTATATCTATTTACAGTAGTCGCATACATAAGTTTCTTTTTCACAATCAGTACTCTTTTTCAGGCCCAGTTCCTTCAAACGAACCGCCTTTACTGCTTTACCATATTTTCTTCATCCCAGCATCTCACTCTTGGTATTTTAAACAATGACTTATTTCGAGGCATTTTGGCTATAAAAGAAATAAACAACACATCACGTTATCAAGAGAACCATATTACCCTCAACATGCTATTTTGGTAAAAAAAATTCATAAAAAAAAAATACGCAAAAATTTTGATAACTTACATCGTAGTATTGAATTTGAACATCTCTTCGTCTATTATAAGAGGTTCGGTCATTAAAAAAGATAATTTTTCTATGAATTAAACGCGATGAAAAAGAAGGTGTGAAAAATTTTGACGTGTGTAAAAATTTATTTTAGCTAATAATTTCCAAGGTACTATGAATACAGGTATGGTCATGCTCTCAAAGTGTTAGTTTGGAAGGTATGAACATGTTCTGGTAGTTTACACTAGATGGCAATGTTCGAGATAAGCCGGGGTACCACATTACCCTCAGGGGGTCACATTTGTACCTTCTCCTCTAATTAATCAAAAATTGAATTAGTACACAATTTTGATAAATATGATTTAGAACGCTTGGAAAACGAAATGATTGAGTTTTTATTTTTTTATCCAACAAAAAACAACGAGAGTTAGTCGAAGGTCTTTTTTTTCAACAAGAGAATTTGCCACTGAGGGGTGCAAAGATCAGTTGCTCGCACGGTAGTCTCGAGTTTTGCTAAAAGAAAGCTTTATATGGAAATAATTTCTCACACTGCACATTCTCGAAACTCAAGATACTCGTATTAAGTCTCATAGCGAAAGATTTTCAAATTTCAAGTGTCTTGAATTTTGAAAAACTTTATTCAAGAGTTTCAAATTCCTGAAATACCACCGCTTAATGGCAATTTCACGTTTGAAGAGTTAGATAAAAATCTAGACCACACGTTTTTATCAGACAAAATATGAAATCACTTAATCTTTTCGAGTGCATATTCTTCACATTTTTAAATCTTTCAATGACAAGAAGAAATTTTCATCTTCATTGCATATTTCAATATTGGGAAACGCATCATACCAATCTCGAAATAAACGTGATAGCATTTTACCCACGTGATATATCGTCCGATCTCCTTAACTTCTTAAAACTGTAGATGACTGAAAATGAACACTATCGTTTACGAACTAAAGAGATTATCAAAAATAAAAAGCGCAATTCGAAACTGAAAACAAAGCGACATTTATATGTATCTGCAGCGAAAACAACTTCATCTAAAGCATACACAGCCCAAGGTGAAAAACAAAAGAAAAGAATTACTTCCTGCATATAATATTATAAGTATATATTCAGTATTCATCTTATTCGAGAAAAACATTTCGACGCTGATATAACTTGGAGCTATGAAAGGAAAACTTCGCGTTGTGATTTTTGAAAATATGTAGGTACATACATACATAATTTATACGTAAAAAAATCAAAATAAACAACGCCACAAAAAGTTCAGTTGCAACTTTGCAAGTCGAACTCGAGATCAAATACCAAGAGCATTATAATGCAAAGAAAAACAACGAGCCTGATTGTGATAATAAAGACAAAAAGTACATATTGTAAAAACTTGACAACACTGCGATTGATACGTACATACATATTCGCTACAGGAAACACGAAAGAATTAACTTCCTATATACACGCAAATATATCCGAGTACAAATAGTACACACTGATACACAATAAACAAATACTAAATAATCCCATCGAGTTACACTTACATTCTACACAGTATGAGAGACAAGTAGATCAATTTGGGAGCCTTTGCGTTAGAATTAAGCCCAAAAGGAGTTGAATCAGGTAAACCATGTTTCGGTTGAAAGTTTGTTCTTTAATGAGCACCGCCAAGAAGTTCTTAACGATGAAATTTCTATCCGATTAAGTCACCATTTACTGTATTGCGGAGACCGAAAACGGAGATGTTCGTAAAAATATTTTTCAATTCGCTTAACATATTCAATCACCTCATTTAGCGTATCGAACTTATTTGCAAATCCAAGAATAATACTCGTAGTTAACCTTGAACATATTTTTATTAAACTACCAACGCGTGTTCGATGCGAGTGAAAAAAATCAGCGTGAAATATTCCTTAAATCACGCGTTTAAAATTTTCTCGGAAATTAGATACGAAATGAAAGTATGCTTCTACTCATTTACTATAATTCGCAGCAACACTTCTTGCCGACGCAACGGAAGCTTATTTGAATAAAAGTAGATAGCGTAACGATTGTTTGTGAGTATATAATCCAGTTTTCAAAAGTGGATTAAAAACATTCACATATGAACATGTATGCAGCAAATAAGAAACCATCGTATAGGAGCTTCCGTAATGAACGAAGGAAAACTTATACGATTAAATTTATTTTCGTACTTTTCGTCAGCGAGCGACTACAATGTTTCATAGGGCACTTAGCTATGCGGATAAAATTAACGAGTATTCTAGTATAAAACTTCATTCAGAGGATTTAATTTTGAAAAAAAAAAACAACAAAAATTATAATATTTGATAATAAGTGCTGACGCTAACAATCCTGAGAAATCATCCTTCTATTCTTTACCTTCCCTTCAAAATTACGAAATTAAAAACTATTGATTTTTTAAACACAGATTCGTCTTGAAAATTATGTTTCAAAAATCTATTATTTTAATGCACTCATGTTAGAGGACTTGCTCTCAGCTTAATTTTTCAGCAAGTCTCAAATAAAAACGAAGCTATCACAACGAATCTGATTTTGTGAGAAGAGTTTGGAAAAGAGAGAATTTTGGTTTGCAAGTTACACATTTGTGATCAGTGCCGGTTTTAGGATCACTGCTTGAGGGGGAGGGGTGTTCAGTTCCATAAAGTCAAATAGGAAAGATAGTAAATGTTTGAATTACTAAAAAGTTTATTTAAACCCCTTAAAAAAAAGAAGCTCTTGGGGGGGTTAAACACCCAACCCCCCCCCCCCTTAAAACCGGCTATGTTTGTGGTTGATTGACAAAGGCTACTGGTACAACTTTCTTGCACCCTACTATTGGTGCGAGCTAAATCGTTCAGAATTTCGTCGAAGGACGTTTAGGTGATTAGATATGTCAAACTCGAAATGACATTTAAAAGATGTCAGATGAACTCAAAGCATTAAAATGTTCGATTATGGTATCACATATTGGTATACCTAACGATGTAATGAGATGAGGACACAAACATATTGAAATTTCAATCATGCAAGTAGAACTTCAGAAAAATCAGAGGAAAAACTTTTTGAGGAAGTTCTGAGCAATGAAAGTTGGAAAATCTTTTAAATCTTCTTAAGGCAACTAGAAAACTCAAAATTTACCTGCAAGCGTTAGTATTAGGTTTGGATTCATAAATAATGGATATCTCAAGTCAACAAACCTTTTTAGACGTAATACTTTAAGATAAACGAAAGATGCCAAAATGACTGGTCATGTAACCCAGTGTCGCCACCCTCGAACGCTACACTTACCTTTGTAAGATGGAAAAAAATGAACTTAACGAAAAAAGGGTCAGTCAGTCAAATCGTGACTTTAGTTTCAGAGCTACGATATATTTTAAATTACCAACGAAATTTGGCCAAATCGAACTGAAGGATTCCAATTCGGCTTTCGCTTTACATCTCTAGGGTGCACTTATACCTAAGAATTCTTCATTAAATTTCCAAGTAACTTGGAACTTTTATCTCTAAATAGTTTCTGACTATTATAGATGTCTGTAATGCTTGAAAGTCTATTGTTGACGATTCTCTAATTACCTTACGCTTGTTAATAGAAAAATAGTTACCATTAAATAAGAATATGAACTCTGCTAATACCTGCGTTTTTTTCCGATAACCGACGAATGTGAAAAAAATCATCAACTCGAGTCATAAGACTCACTTTACGAGTCATAACTTCTTCGCATCTAAACAAACGAACATAATTAAACTTATGTTATTTCCGTACTCTTATTCATTCACATTTATCGCAAGAATCGCAACCATGCGTTGAACTTGAACACATAAAAAGTGAAATTTTTAATCGCCATTATAAAATGAAGTTGAGTTGATGAATAACACTGAACAAATTATTTGTTGCATTGCATCAATATGACTTTAGCTTGAATGCCAACAAAAAAAATGTTGATATTGCTCAGCCATCAATTGCGAAGACAGGAGAAAACGAAATGTTAAAAACTACTATAGATTTTCTTGAAAAATCGCCTATACGCTCCAATTCTTGCGATAAAGCGAAATATGTGAGGTGTAAAAAAATCACCAAGGTAATGGCCGAGTTACCCATTAAAACGAGGTGAAATTTGAACATGGAAATCATTAATGTTTTAAAACAAGACGTAACAATAATGGAGATCTCGTACATGGGATTCCTTTTCGAAAACTTTGGGTATTCGTACTAGGTTTTTAATTATTTATCAAGCTTTAAATTTATTGTACTCCGTACATATTTACGCTTCAACACTTATTAAGCGAATCGCTAATCAGTTTTCTGTTTAGCTTTGTTGGCATCGAATATTCACGCGTGAACGTTTTAGCGAGACATTGTAACAGAAATAGGAAGAACTAAAGTTTAGCAACAAAAACGGCACAATAACGGAAACATATTAGGAAGTAGTTAATCGAGTGTTAATTATTTCGAATAAAAATTCAAACAAGTTTACGATTACTCTGAAAATTCTGGTTCAATACCAAACCGTGAAATAAAAATTTGTAGTTTGAGATAAATTTGGAATCGACGGAGGTATGAGATTTGTTTTACAATAAATAGGCGCCAAATGGGGTATATACTGTACTTGCCATCGAGTGAGCAAAATGAGGTTTCGAGTATTTTGTTTCAAGTCTTGAGAATCTTTCGACGTAAGACATGAAGTCTTGAGTTTGGAGATTTTTTAATACCAGAAATTAGGTATTTCCAAATTCAGAATTACAGGATGTTTTAGCGATGCGTGATTTATTTTTATATTGATTCGAAAATAATCACGAATTCGATTTCATAGTATTGTAGAAAAACATGAAAACCACTAATCAGTTCGAAACACAAAGAAAGTAGTGTGGAATACTAAATTATAAGCATTATCGTTAATTTGAAACAGTTTATATTGAGAACACATATATGTTAAAATATCGTCTCACACATCATGATGTTGTTTCTCACTCCCGCCTACTTTAGAAAAATCTTATTTTTGCCTTGAATAATCTCAAAAGAGTCCCATCTCGAGTCTTATTAAAAAAAAACAAAAACAAAAAACAAAAAAAAAACTAAAAATGTTTTTTTCCTAATCTTGATTTTTCAAGATAGGAAACTATCTGGAACTACAAGATTTTCTTCAAGAAATAACAAGATACAGCAAGACCGCGAGTCTTGATGATGACCGTAGTTAAGAAATCTTAAATCGAAGAAATACATCAACTCGAGCCATTATTGTGTTGAAAGTGAAAATTGAAAGCATCACATGCATAGAATCCTTATTTACAGTAAATGAAAAGAAAAAAATACTTCTGCGTGAGAAATTGGTAATATGCGAATTAAAACAAAGTGTTCAAAATGTTTTAGCGCGACATGTCATACATTGATGAATAAGAATTTTGAATTGAACATATTATCATTCATTCTTTTTAGTTAGACTGGTTCATACTTATAAACAGTGTTGTAGGAACGAACATAAGTCTGTTCTTGTTCCTGGAAAGACCCAGTCATTTGATCCTATTCCTGACTCGTTCTTATTCTTAATGCTTCAATTGTTCTCGTTCGGTTCTTCGTTCTTTGAATTCTATATAATCTCGTTCTTGTTCTGTTCTTCGTTCTTTGAATTCTATATAATCTCGTTCTTGTTCTGTTCTTCGTTGTGTTCTTGTTCTGTGTTGTGTTCTTGTTCTGTGTTGTGTTCTTGTTCTTCGTTGTGTTCTGGTTCTTTAGCATTTTTCTTTTTTCTTTTTTTTATAACGTGTTTACTATTTATGTTGTTGTTGAAATTGAAACTTAATTAATTAATTGGAGCTAATTAATACAAAAAAAAAAAAACTTTTATGGGTATATGTAGCACTTGCGCGCTTTTTGAATTTTTTAATTTTCTCTTTCCCTTCATGATTTGTATTAATTTTATGATGAACCATGCACTTTCAAAAGAATGAAGAACAACCAAAAATTACATCGTTCTTGTTCTTGTTCTCGTACCTCAACATTGTACATTAGGTTGTTCTTGTTTCATTCTTTGATCTTTCAGTTTGAAAATAATCTGTTCTCCTTCTGTTCCTTATTCTTTAAACATATCAGTTTTACGTTCTTTTTCTTGGACCTGTTCCTCAGAAATAATGAAAATTCTCCGTTCTTGTTCTTCGTTCTCGTTCTTGGGTTTGTTCCTACAACACTGCTAATAAACAGAGAACAAGGCGAAAGCCTTTCTAGGTAAAGGAACGTTTTAAATCATGAAACTTCTTCAATCTAGCACAAAATTCAGCTTGAATGCTCAAACTTCGTAAATACAAATACATGAAGACTACAATATAAACTTTTGAATTTGAGTAAAAAACGCGTGGAAAATAAGTCATAATAGCTACAGTTTCAAAGAGAATTCCGCTGCAAAATTACTATCAACCATAAACCAGTTGGTCCTTTATACATGAGGGAAAACCCCAAACAAAAGAATAAAAGGGACGCAACTCTGGCTTTGCAATAGAAATTCTAAATTAAGTAATCTCTATCTACTGGGAAGGGGAAGTAGAATGTTCTGTTCAATACAGTTCAGGCAGTCGATCGAGAAGGTTGTCTGTCTAACTTCAAAGGTTCTAACAAAAGATCTAAAATGACAAGAGGATCAAAATTTGAGAAATCTTGAGAAGCCTCAAATACTTCAAATTTCATTAATATGGATTCACATAAGAAATGAGGAAAAGAATAGTACGATACACACTATGTCCGAGTGATTTTTGTACTCCTTCAATACTTAATAGTTTTTTTCTTTCAACTTAATACAGAATTCTTGAATTGAAATACAAAATTATTTGAATGCTAGAATAATTTTATATTAAACAAATTTCACACTTCCAAATTTGAAATTCATATTTCATTTTGGAAAAAAGAACTCTGCGAGGCCAAATATTACCTGGGTGCATAGTGTACAGTATACCAATCTTATTCGAGTTCTAAAGAATTTCAAAATTCAAGAAAGAATTTAGTCTTGAATCGTATCTTGGGAAGTCTTGAAATCTAGATTTTCCTACTCTTGATTTCTCAAGATGATAAAGTCTTGAAATCTAGATTTTTGCTACTCGTGATTTCACAAGATGGGAAATTATCATTCTTGATTTTCCAAGACAACAAATTATCATAGATTTCAAGCCTTTTTTTCAAGATGCGGTTCAAAGCAAGGCAAAATTTTTAATCTTAATTATAAGTTTAGCATCAAAATTATAAATTCTTAACAGCGAATTTGCATATAGACCACATTTCTTGAATGAATCCAAATATGAATTAATACCCGTATACATGAATTTCCTCCAATCGTATCACTACGTAGATTATGCGTGACGTTTTAACAAAGTCATTGGTTTATGATATGTTCGTAATTGGCGGTATTACAAAGACATTTGAACTTTAAATATAGCATACGCTAACAAATGAAACACGATACATATTTACTATCCACCAATGGTTAATTTCTACTTGCGCTTATGTTACAGTTGGAATCCTAGTATTGCTTTACGGCTGCGTGGTAGGATGGACGTCATTCGGTATGGTCAGCTTACAACAACCAGACAGCGAAATATTTCTACAAAAATCAGAGACAACTTTACTGGCGGCGTTCTTCGAGCTGGGTCGATTCTCAAGCGCCATTCCAGCAGGTATGTTGGGTGACAAACTGGGTCGAAAGCCAATCATTTATTTATGCAGTATCCAACACTTATTGGTATGGTCGTTGAAGATCACCGCCAAATCAAAATATCTGATTTTCTTGGCAAGATTCATCGCCGGAACTGCCGTAGGCACTGGTAACGCTGTCTTGTTCATTTACGCCGGTGAAATGTCACCTCCGAAAATTCGCGGTACGGTGATTTCGATTTTATACACTTGCTACTACTTGGGTATCTTGGTTGAGTATGTATTGGGGGCGTACTTAACTTATGACATCGTAGCCATGACATCGCTGGCTATCTGCGGTCTATTTTTCGCATTCCTCATGTTCATCAAAGAATCACCTAGTTACTTGCTAACAAGATCGAGAGATGAAGAGGCAAAAAAGATTTACAAATGGATCCACGCACCGCGTCCCGAAGATGAAGTAAACAAAGAATTCGAAGCGATGCAAGAATACGCCAACAACCAGAGGAAAATTCAAGCCAGCCAACTGAGCGGATTTTCCGATCCCGTGAATAGGAAATGCGTCAGTCTAGTTTTCTTCATAAACTTCTTCACCCAATTAACAGGTTTACCGGCACTACTGGCATTTGTGCACACAGTTTTCAAAAACTCTACTCATCTGACACCCAGCGAATTCGGAATCATTTTTGGCACCATTCAATACCTCGCAGGCTGCTGCGCGACTCTTCTATCAGACAAAATCGGTAGACGAATGATGTATTATTTGACATGCAGCGCTTGTGCTTTCTGTCACGCCGTGACCGCCATTTTATTCTTCTTAGATCACGAACTAGGTTTAGAAATACCGCACATGTCTTGGTTCCTGTTGCTCAGTATTTCCTGTTATGCTTGCATTTATGCCGCCGGCTTGGGCCCGTTGACTGTAATCGTGCGAGGAGAATTATTACCCCAAGCCGTCAAAGGTATTGGTAGCGGGCTGGCTGTAGTGTCGGCCGGAGTATCTTGTTTCTTGTTAATTTTCATATTTCATTTCGTCGAACAAACCATCGGTATCACTTACAATTTCGTGTTCTTCTTCTTCGTTTGCATGGCGTTAATGGCGCTTACCCATTATAAGCTGCCGGAAACCAAGCACAAGACTTTGGCCGAAATTCAAGAAGCTTTTAGGAATTCGTAAGTTTAAAAATTATAATTTTGATAACATTTCACATAAATTGGATACGTATATGAGTATGACAGGATAAGCGAAGGGATAAATTTTAGCGTATTTTATGTTTTGTAATGCTAGTCTGATTGTGAATTTTATGTAGCATGTTTTTATGATGAAAGAAAATGATTATGCTGAAAGCAATTGACGCGAGGTTACCTTAGTGTAGTATCGCTTCCGGAGTGTAAAATATGAAAATAATTGGTCTTATTTTTGATGAAGTAACGTAATGCTAATTTCGACGAATATCCTTCCAAAATTTCAGTGATGTAAAATATTTTTAAAGGCATTTTCTTTTCTTTGTCAATACCTTGAACTTATAATATTTTCAGTTAAGTAGAAAATTTAATTCAAAATGCTCAATATTTTAATATTCGAAGAATTTTTAATTATCCATCCTTGTAGTCCTACTTTTCCGAATTCTAAATACTTGCCAAAAATGTAACCTTAAAAAAAGGAGCAAACCTATGAATACTTTGACAAAAACTCTTGGCATTTTTGTACATAAAGCAAGAAAGTATTCACAAATACGTTAACAAAAACAACTTTGTGCGAAAATATTTCAAATATTAAATGATACACCTACCCGTAACATTGGAAATTCATAAAGAAATTCCATTCTCCTTTAGTAGAAAAACTTATTACTGAAATTTCGCTTGACTAAACCATTTATTATAACTAAGTTTTCGATAAAAACGATTACAATTTACGTCAGTGATACTTGAGATGGAATAGCATGGGCAATTTCTACCCATATTATTTTTGTTTGAAAGAGGTAATAACGATACTTTTACCCACAAGCAAAACTTGAATTAACCAAACTACGGAGGAGTTGAACGAAAAAAATTAATATCTAGTTTAAATGATTGGAAAATACTGATTTTTTATTTCAAAATTATCAAAATAAATTCATTCTTTTCTTAAATTTTCGTTTGTTTTTAATATTTTAACCGTACAAAAAGTGAATATCAATGGAAATATAAGGTTTTCGGGGAGTGAAAGTGCAGTGGCGTAGCTAGGATTCGAATGTTTAACTAAATGACTATTTTGCTTTAGAAATTGAAAGAATGTCTTTCGCGCTTTGCACCGTGTTAAAACCAAAAATTTTAATCATATATTTTGGAGTCTTTTAAAGTCCTCATTTGTTTACATTGAATTTTTGCAGTTTTTTTTTTTAGTAGGTAAACGAAGATTAGAGATATTGTAATGCACTATAAAAGCATTTTAAAATATGTATTTTAATGCATCATGTTCCAAAATCGTCAAAAATCATACATTATGAATTAAAAGAGCCCGTTTGGGGGGCAGAGCTACAGCTCCTAGCTCCCCACCTCTTTAATCCGAGCCTGGCAGTAACTTAAAAGCATAATTTTAATTTTTTAAAATATTTATCACGATTTACACATTGTACAGAACTGCAAAAAATTCGGGTGCTTACATGTATCTAGCAAAATAAAACCTAAGAAACTTTTAGGATCCTTATCTCATCAATTTTCGAAACTGGGTATACACATAAAGTTTTTAGCAAGGGGATAGTATCTCAAAATCTTAATGGACTTTAAAATTGTTCACGAACAGTGTTTTTGACAATACTAATGACTCAAATCAAAACACAACCAGAGCGTTAACCGCTAAAAATTATTTTTCCCCAAACTGCAACAAAATTAATTGAATTTAAATTTGCAACGCCATGTGACTACGAAAATTTAATAAATTCAATTCAGTTGAATCTCAAACTTTTATTAGATTGTACAGTACTTTAAGAACTAACGTTGAGATTTTCTCTTTTAATTTTTCATTCCTTTTCTTTACTGGTATAATTTTGTTGTAAAGGAGCCACAAATGAGTTAGTTATGGAGCTCGTTCAGAGATGGCGCTTCAACGTATTTTTCGTCTCTCCACAAGGATTCACCTGGGTGAGGAAAGGGTAGTATACGGGTAGCAATGATTACAGTAACGTCATTCTCTCCTCTTCGTACACGCCTTAGTCCTCACCAATGTATAATCACTAATCAAATGTATATATAGTAAACGCTATCTAGGATGAAAATGCAAAACTATTTTTACTGAATGTTTTTGAAAAATTTTCATATGACGGTGGATTACGTAGCTGCGGTTAATCTATGGTTCCAGTTCGTTTAACTATTCATTTGGGATTCTCATTCTCTTTTTCAATATTGAAAACCATGTTCTAATGTTTGACATAAGTTCAAGATAATCAACTAACAAATCTTGCCAAGATATAATTACAGAAAGGGAAAAAGAAGAAAATCTTTTTTTTTGCTCTTATTTTCAATTATTTTACGAGTTTTCGTTCGCATTATTCCCATCATTCGTTCTTTCTAACATAGCGCAAAATTTTCATATTGAGCAAAAAAAATTATAATAAAATCGTCACGATGGAAACTAAAATTACACCGTGTTTTCGGAGAACACTGATTAAATATTTAGGTGATAGAGGTTTTCGTTATAAACGCCAAAACAATATTAATATTCAAAACAATATTCACTCAGCCATTGTTTTAAAATCTATTTTTAAATCTGTTCATTAGCGAAATACCCGTAAGCAAGCAAATATTATTCAAACGCATTAGTCATTCATAATTTACACGGCTAATTTTTCATTTCATTATTTACATTTGAATGGAAGTCGAATCAATATGTACGGTCTTCGTTATTTTGATTTTTATCAATTAACACGAGCGAACATATATATATAACTATTCGAATACCTTTTCTAGAAAACTTAATCTGTTCGTTGCCATTATAGTATTAAAATGGTTCGAATAAATTCATGGAAATTTGTTATTTTCACATAATTCGACACAACATTCATCAAAATTATCTAAAGCCGTCCATTCATTTGTTATTGCTTTCGCTAAATGAGCTTATTTTCATAATATATATTTTCAAAATACATGCTATTTCCATTTCTCTACTTATACCCACACGGACATGAAAAATTAAACAGTTCATCTTTATCAACTGCGCATACAAAAATTAAACGAATTCCGGATGTCTACTGCTGTATAGATATTAATCTGGATTGGTTGGGAGGGAGTGTTAATTATTGATGAAAATTATAACGAACTTTATTTAATAAATATTACGATTAAAAAAAAATACACACACACATTAAACTTAATACGCAGGTCTGCAAAAACTGGATCTAAATGTATACAAAAATATGAAACTTTGACTGTGAATAAATTATAAAGTAACTTACCAATTAGAGAGGTGTAGTATCGATACACCACCTTTCAGATAAAAAAAAAATAATGACACACCTCTTCATACTTCACATATGTTAAAAAAAACTTAATTCCGAATATTATTAATTGCCAAATTTTCTAGAAGCTCGTCAATACATTTCCTCCATTTCGGTCGGTACAACTTTAACATGGATGAAATAGTGATCGATAAAGTGAGGAAATGGAGAAAATGTAACCAATGATAAGAAATAACAAAGGTAAGGGAAATGACTTCCGTATATACATTACTACCTACTTACACTCTTAACCTTAACTGATTGTTTAAATTGAATTATTTATTGCTAAATTCTTCGGTAATTATGGATTCTTCGTCATGTTTAACTCATGGAAAACTAAAAATACTGAAAATATAAATAATTTCACTTTTCCAACAATATAATGTTTTTTTTTTTTAATCTTAATATATATATGAATACTTTATATATCAATAATTAGGAATTGTCTAGAAGTAATTTTATATTTGCGCGAATATACCTAAATGTGTACTTATTTACTCTCACATTTGGAACTTAAATAATAACTAATGCTTATCAGTAACAACTTTTATTATGTTTTTAAATCTGTGATTTAACTATGATTTATAATGTAAGTAGTAAATACTTCTGTATAGCGCTACTGATGTAAATTAAGTGTACATACTTAGTTGTATTTTGTGGCCTGTTTGCTTTAATGTCTATTTATTTAAGATTTTGAAAGTATAAATGCATTTTTGTATTTTGCAAGTTGTATAGCTATTTGTACAGTTTTGTAGTTGCGATATTTAAAAATTTAAGTAATTATTATTGACACAGTTCCTATGTTTCAAGATGACAACGTATAAGAGAAAAGTTGTCATCTTTTAACTCTACGGGTAAATCTCAATTCCGAGAAAGAAATTGGAACTGATGGACTCCTTTATTATTTTTAAGAGTAAGAAAAAAGTCAAAAGATAGTATGTTTGTTTAGTACGCGTGTATTTGGTCAAAATAATCATTTCGTAGAATTGATTACAACGAGAGTAAGGCTTATCAATTATAGGTATAGCAAGCACCCAGTAGGTGAACTTATTGTTAGATATTTTTTCTGAAATTTTATATTAAATAACTTTATAAAGTTTTACTGTGTAACCGATAGCATTTTATACGGTTCAATAAAATTGTTTTTTATATGAATAAATTTTTTAATGATTTCATGCCGATTAATTTTCAATCTAATTACCTATAGTATCACGTCAGTTGAAATTTAAATATTTCCTCTGGACATAAAAACCTAATTCAAAAATTTATCGAATGTACCACTTGATCCTTTTGTTCTTGGTTGATTGACAGCGTCATGGGCTAAAAACATCTTTAAAATATAAATTGGCGTTTCTAAAATCTCGTTAATGTTTCTTATGACAACACCTATTGACTCTCATCGTTGAAAAAATTATTTTTAGAATAACTATATTTTTCGGATGCTAAAATGTTCAAGTAATTAGTGAATACTGATCTTTACAGCACAACTGATCCAATTAGACTAAGTTTTATCAAATTTTTCCACGAAGTACGAACATATGAAAAAAAAAATCAGCAAGTTTCGTTCAATGATTTTAAATTTAACCCTGAAGCGAGTTACCAAGCTATTCAATTTTAAGCTGACGATTTTCAATAAGAGTCACACAGAACTATCTCTTATGATATCAAAATCAAAATCAAAGTAAAAATTTAATATTGAATTAATCGAAAGCACATTTAATTTTTAAAAACTCGGGAATAGCTTATTTATTATAGGATAGACAGATTTTTTTTTTATAAGACAATGACGAGGTAAGAAAAAATTTTTTTTCCTAAATTTATTTAGAAACGAAGCGGTTTTAATCTTTTTTTTAGTAAATGAATTAGGAGACTTTCAAAGCACGTAACATGAATTTTTCCTAATATTTTCAAAAACAAAAAAAAATCAAAAAAAAACAAAGTTAATACAGTTCAACTTATTTAATATTATATTCTGGTGAATGAATATAGGTGTGTCAGTTTTGATTCTTTTCAAAATTCCAACTGAATAAAAATATTTTCACACTTATTTATGTATTATAACGATTCCTTGAGTACACCAAGTTATCAAACATTTCTTCAAACAAGTACCCTAAAATCAATTTTTTTCAAATAACTGTGAATATTGGGTATATTTTTAATAAAATTCTTAACGTTATATGATCGATATAGAGACTAGGATTTTTTTTTTCAGAATTAACGATTTAATTACTCATTCATTATTATCACTTCTTGAAAATATGTTGAATTGATGTTTTTCAAAAAAAAAAAAGATTTAATCCCTCAACATAAAAAAAAAAATGACAGGTAAAAACTACTTTATTCCTTTTAGAGGACCAAGCATAACTTTCGATTTGCTAAAAACTTCCAAATTTCCGAGAAATCAATTTTTTTTTAACTGAATCTCACTTCCATGCTGGAGGGTTTGTAATTGGAATTTAAAGGCTGAAATTTTTCATCACGACTTTTTAAGGTCATTTTGCGATATTGTAATGAATCACAACTTCAATACCATATGTTGAAAGATTTGATAAAGGTTTCATGGAGCCTAAGAGTTTTTCAAATATGTTTTCAGATATCTTGCTATTATATCTGAAGTAAATTCGATTATGTTTTTAAGTAGATATATTGGCTTCACAATGATTCATAAAATTTTGAAGTTGAAAACATTCTCTTCTGCCAAACGTAAGTAGGTACGTGAAATCAGAAGCTTATGCGCAAATAAGTAATGATCATTTGCCTATAATTAACACTTACAGTTTACAAATAGGAGCATTATTGCAAAACTATCATTAATACCAGTATTTGAAAAATAATATGGATGGTGTAGCATAAACATTCAAAAAGGGAACTAACGTTATAGTATCTCCCCTTCATAATTTGCCAACTCTCCTATTCATAGTCAAATATTTACTATACCTAAAAAGATTAATTACTGAGGTTATCTCGAGAAAGTAATACATATCTAAGATGTTTATCTATGGTAAGGTACGAACGAGCTTCGAAACATATGAAAAAATGAGAAGAAGCTAAAATATGCACATAACATACATGCGGATATACCGTGCAGATCCTTGATTTGTCAAGAACCAGCACAAAAATGAGAAACTCTCCAGGTAAAATAATTCAAAATTGAACCGATGTAAAGCATCTACGTAATTTAATTATGAAGCAAAATTGTGAAAAAATCGGACATAGTTTGTCTCTTTAATCCTACAGAGCAGTGGCGGATTTAATGACTGGCAAATGAACAATTGCCCAGGCTGTAAGGGTCCGTGAATGATTAAACGTATATATTCGAGGTGGAGAAAAAGGCCCAGATTCTGTTTTGATAATGATTAATTTGAATGTGATTACTCATTTAGTTGTTTCTTTTTTGTGATACGAATGTATGTTTTATATCGTGACAAGGGAAAAAAAAAAAGTTTATTCGTTTCTTGGGCCTCCTATGCAGCTCATTTTCTGACTGGGCCTTTTCCCTTAAATTCACCACTGCTATAGAGTTTAGCCCAAGACCTACAAATTTACTGTTTATTATCTATTCATTCTTGAAATTATAAGAACATGAAATTTGAATCCCGAATAAATAAGAAATCAACATTAAGCTTTAGCTAGGAATTAATTTCTCTTTTTTCTCAATTAGTAAAAAATAACTTTTGCCTCACTCTAAATCTATTTCAATAAGAATCGCACATTCGATAGATCTTTTCTACTAATTCTAATTTCACTGATTTTCAACCAAATTCTGCTGAAATTTCAATGACAAATCAAGCGTTTGTGTAATTCTCGTTGATTCAAATTTAACAAGTTTACTTACATTGGGATATACAGTTTTTCCCATGATACCGCGGTCAAAAACAATAGGAAATTTTTTCACACAAGTTGAGAAGTGAGAACTTAATTTGAAAATATATTCATTATAGAATGTAACATTTAATTCTTTTGTTCTTTGTTGATTAGCATCGTCATGGGTTAAAAACAGCTTTAAAATACAAATTAGTGTTTTTAAAATCTCGTTAATGTTTTTATGACAGCAGCTATTGATTCTCATCGTTGAAAACTTATTCTTAAAATAACTATATTTTTCAGATGTTAAAATATTCGAGTAATTACTGAATACTAATCTCTACAGAGCAATGTCAAAAAATTTTCTTTCTCTTCATTATTTTTCTACTTGGAGAAAATGAGATCGAAATTTGTTTACATTGATTTTATTTCTTAAAAATAATAACAGAATAGAAATAAAATTTCAAGTAATGAATAGATACCCCTGCAAATAAACGAGTAGGCAAAATGTCGCTTCTTCATGTAACAGTATTTGGCTACGTGATAAAGTAGACGATGCGTTGCCATTGTCCTCGCCCTCTTATCTGATACGAGTTGCTGTAAAATATCGTGGGTACAATTCGGATAGAGCAACTTGAAGAAATATGATTACATTGATTATTATTACAATATTCATTTCCAAATTAATCTTGTCATCAGTACCCAAGATCACTTTTGCAGTATTTTTAATAATGGCGAACAGAGTGCGACTCTTTCGGTGCTTTAACCTAACTGGTTCCATGATGCTAAAATATTCAAGTAAATACTAAATACTAATCTCTTCAGAGCAACCACATAGTCTAATTTTTATCTTCAAGTAAAACCATACGAAAAAATAAATCAGTAAGTTTCGTTCACTGATACTAAATTTAATCCTGGGGCTGGTTATCACGCCTATTTAATTTCACGCTGGCGATCTTCAGTAAGAATAACTTACATAGAACTATCTCTTATAACATCCAAATCGAAGTAGAAATTTAATAATGAAATAATCATAATCAAATGAGATTTAATTAAAAATAACCGCGTAATACCTCTCGATCAAATAACACCAATGACCTTGTAAAACCTATATTAAATTTTTAGCAATGAGTATTAAATTCGTACGACCTTGTTGTGAAATTCTCCATTCTGTAGAAACAAACGGTTAAGTAGTAAAATTAATTTCACGGTATAAATAAATCTTCATGTCTAGATAGGTTAAATGTTGGATATTAACATGTTATGGAAATCTGAAACACCAAACATTGTTTAATTTATTGAACTAAAATTTTTTCAAATGTTTGAAAATTGCTCATACAGTTTGTATGTGTACTGTGTATAATATCGGAATTATAAGCATTCATTTTAACTCGATGTAAACCCATAGGATTCGGCATAATTTTATGAAGCCTACACAGTAATGTATTGTCTACGGTAATGAAATATTTCACGTCAATACTGAATCCGTTTTGTTGAAATACTTTAGAGAAGTTTCCAAATGTTGAAAATTCGATGACAGAGTAACGGTATATTAAATCTAGACATTCCGTAAATATTATATCGTTGTACTCCGGTTCATTCCTACAAGTGGAATTCCGTTAAGACTATCAAATGCCATAGCTTTATTAATTATTTCTGAAAATGTAGCATCTACACTCAGATCAAATATGTACATATATTTCGCAGAAGTTATCGCATAAAAAATACAGTGAAATAATAGTACGGTTCCTGTCACAATTGCATTCCATTAAGACATCGTGTTAAAAAAAGGTGTCAGTGTTAGGAGCAGCATGACTATAAAAAAATTTGTTTATTTGCAACCAAAATCATAACTTGTAATTTAACTGAAAGGGAACTAAGAAGCATGAGTTTTGTTTAGCGTTTATCACCGCATATCAAATTCAAACCGAAGTAGAGATGGGATACGAAATTTTGCTTTCTCCAGAGCTCGAACATTTTTTGAAGACCCATTGGCGTCTTTGGAGAAAATATAAATATGTTAGTGTCATTATTCAATTAAACTTATTTCGTCGAATGAGTAACTTTTTTCAAGTGTTTTCTTCTTTACAATATTTTTTATTTTTTGAATGTATTTGATTTTTAAACTTTTATTTTTCATTTCAGAATTTTTTTCATTTTCGTGTTTTTTTTATCAAACGTTTTTTCATTTAAAAAATTTTTTGAAGAATTTTTTATAATTTTAGAAATGTCAACTATTTTAATTTTTTTTTGTACTTTTGGGCGCATCTAATTTTTAGTCGAGGCTTCAATGAAAATTTGAGATATTACAGACTAACTAATTTAAAGAAAGCGATGAAGCGAGGAAAGGACAGCATGCCTTCATAGTTCAGATGATTTGTAGTTGACTGATCAGTGTCTCATGCATTTACTGATTTATGCAAAGATAGGTGGGTGTACGTATGTATTCAATTTATTACTCATTCCAAAGAGCAGCAAGCCACAAGGCCATAAGAGATTTTATAAACCAAAGGTACGAATTTTTCATATGTTTTTTGGTGCGGCAATTAAATATTCGAAATAGTGGGTACTCCGTTTCTTCATTTCAAACATTTTTTTGCCCTATTCATTTTAGTGGTAGGCAAAAGTGCCTCCCACATTAGGTAGGTGAAATCGGGCCTTGACGCAAATTTAGTCAAAAGTGGTTCCCAATGTTACTTGGGACCTAAAAACATTCCACCGGAATTTTTGACTCCCTACCCCTACCTCTTCTAGAGTTATCGCACTTTATATGCTAAAAATTCAATTCGCGATATTTCCATAAAGAACGAGAGGAAATTTTTGAAAATGTTCACAGATTATATGTAGTACACGTATGTTCTTTTTGATTTTTTTTTTGAAATTTTCAACCCCTCTCCCCAAAAAATAAAGAAAAAATTTCAAAAAAAAATTCAAAAAATTATCACACGAACATACATGTATTACGTATAATCTGTGAACATTTCAAAAATTTCCTCTCGTTCTTTATGGAAATATCGCGAATTGAATTTTCAGCATATAAAGTGCGATAATTCTGGAAGGGGTGGGGGTAGGGGGTCAAAATTTAAGTGGAACATTTTTAGGTCGCAAATAACATTTGGAACCACTTTTGATCGAATTTGCGTCAAGGCCCGATTTCACCTAATACTTAATGGAAGAGGCCCTTTGTACAAGACTTGTTTGAATAGAAATAGGGGTCGGAATAATTTCGAGTGAATACATTTTGAGAAAAAATATTTCGAAAATATTTTTTTACTTTGAATTGCAGTATTTGAATCGTCACCTGAAAATTGCTAGAGTGATTATTTCAACGATAATTAACCTATATACCTGATTTTTTGCAGGTTTTGAGAATAAAGACTCCAACAATTTTTAACAGCCGATGCAAATACTGACTCGAAATACAGCATTTTCAAAAAATACCCCTCCCCCCCTCGCCTCTATAATGCAAGCAAAGGAAATGATACAAATTTCGACTCGAAATACAGCATTTTCAAAAAATGTCCCTTCCCTCGCTTCCATAAAGATACAAGTAAAGGACATAATACAAATTTCGACCCGAAATAAAGCATTTTCAACAAAAAAAATCTCAACACCGGATTAACCATTGGGCAAAATGGGCAGGCTCATTACTTGGGCTCATTTCATCACATAACACCGGAATAAAAAATTTTCGCCATCTTGTGTACCCCACCATATTTTGAGGTCGACAAACTCCTCCTTCACCTTTCCAGTATAATGTGTGATAGTAAATTTGGGATATAGTATGCTTCAGAATCCCCAATAATCATATGAGTTCATATAAATTACATTTTCACAAATCTGAGGCTCCTCAAGCAGTTAAGCTCCATTAAAATTTTGATAATCTGCCATTTTGGATTCATTTTGATCCAAATTCAAGAGGTCATATTCCGATCACCAATTAGCCTTACATACAAAGCTGGAGCTCTATATGTCGATTTAGTGAAGAGATATGGAAGATAAAAAATTCCATGACTCAAAACTTCATCAAAAAGCCATTTTTGGTTTTAATATCTCTCCAAATAGACTTGGGAAGTTGAAATTTTGATATGTTGGTGTACGTGACTCACTCTTACATATGAGATCAAAAACTAAATTTTTGAGTTATTTGCCTCTCCTATAGCCTCCCTCAAAATTTGAGTGATTGACCATTTTGAGGTATATTGAAAAAACAAAAGAATGTTCAAATTTTCAAGAAGACTCTCTCACCAAATTTTGAGCGAATTTCATGAATATCTGCCGGTGTTGGGCGTGCGAGAAAACACTATTTTAGGTTGATAACCCCGCCTTCCCCCCTCCAACATCATGTATGGAAGTGAATTCGGGATATAGTATACAACTTATCCCCAATAACCATATGAATTCATATTAATTACATTTTTACCAACTTGGGGCTCCTCAAGCTTTACTCAAAATTTTGATAATCCGCCATTTTGAATCCATTTTAATCCAAATTCAAGAGGTCATATTGTGGTCACCAATTAACCTCACACACAAAATTTGACCTCTTTAACTTGATTTGGTGGGGAGATATGGAAGATTCAAGAAATTTCATGACTCAAAACTTCCTCAAAAAGCCGTTTTTTGATCTAACTCCTCTCAATATGCACTTAAGAAGCTGAAATTTGGATATGTTAGTATCCGTGACTCACTCTTTCATATGAAATCAAAAACGAAAAATTTGAGCTATTTGCCCTTCTCCAGCCCCCTCAAAATTTGAGTGATCCGCCATTTTGAAATTTATCGAAAAAACAAAAAAACTATTTTTGCGTATTTTCAAGAAGAGTTCCTCACCGAATTTTGAGCGAATTTTATCCACACCCGCCTGCGCAAGGCGAGTGACACAAAAAACGCAATTTCCTCAAAAACAGGTTTTTGCCAACTCTCCTCAAAATGCACTTAGGAAGCTGAAATTTAAATATGTTGGTGTCCGTGACTCACTCTTTCATATGAGATCAAAAACGAAAAATTTGAGCTATTTGCCTCTTCTCCAGCCCCCTCAAAATTTGAGTGATCCGCCATTTTGAAATTTTTCGAAAAAACAAAAAAAGCACTTCTGCGCATTTTCAAGAAGAGTTCCTCACCAAATTTTGAGCGAATTTTATGAATACTCGCCGGCGCTACGCGTGGGGGAAAAAAATATATATATATACATACCAAAAAGTTGGACATTTGCCAGATGATTACAAATGGTCTGAAACGCAAAGATTTGAAGACCCCACCCTCCCCCGACCTTCCCTTCCCAAATCAGGTAGGCTGTAATAGCTATCGTTTTTATTAAAAACTCAGCTAAAAATGTATACCAAAAAGTTGGACATTAGCAGGTGATTACAAATGGTCTGAAACGCAAATATTTAAAGGACTCTTTCCACCGAATCCCCTTCCTAAAATCAGGTAGGTTATAACTGCTATCGTTTTTATTAAAAACTCAACTAAATCACTGAATGAGACATCACCGACAACATAAATAATTTTCTTTCTCATTACATCAAAATATTCGATTGAAATTCAGCGTAGTACCTGATCATGATAATTGATTAAAAATAATCTTCACGCGTAGTTCAATTTTCACGCATAGAAGGAAGAACGGCAATTCGATGTAAATAAATTCGGTAACTTCAATAACATCTTATAAAGCATTTTCGTTATTCGTTTCCAAGGTAAATGTAGTCGATAAGCAAGTGAGGAAAGCTGAATAAAAAGCGTCGCCAAGAGCCTCGAAGAATTTTGAATTTCAAATGAATTTTCGATTTTATTGTTTCAGTATTTTTCATAAAATTACCATCGTAAGAAGGCAACCTGACAGCTAAATTGATTAGATTTATCAAAGCTACGGTATTGTTCAAACAGAAAATATTTCCCATAAGTATATTTTTTACCACTTATTATTCGAGTACGAGAACGCACGTAGTATCGTTTAAGAATTTATAACGTAATTTTATTACGATATAGACGACACGACGAGAAAGAATTGACGTTGATATTTGTAATCGAATTTAATCTCTTCGATATGAAATGTTAAACATTTTATTTTGAAAAATTATCTACGTCAAATGAGCTCGTAAATAACTATTTTTTCGAGCGTACAAAGAACCCGTAAGTATTCGCTCAAAAGCGTTTTGTTCCTCTAATTAAAATCTCGACAGCGGAGCAATTACTATTTGTAGATTTTTTTTACACGGGCGAAAAATTCAATTTTCGTTAACTTTTCTCCGTTTCATAAATCAAGATCATTTTTATCACAAAACGAGAGACGGACGTTTTCATAATCAACGAGCAGCTTTCCTTAACGCCGTTCATTCTCCAGCTATGTCAAATAGCGCTTGCGTACCGAGCCTTTATTAACCAACTCCAAACCAGCGAGTGAGAAATGTTTAGTTCAACAACTGGTGTTCGAAAACGATCGCGTTTCTAGATGAAGTGCTGGCGACGAATAATGCGCGTATTTTCGAAATCGTCTTTTCGAAGTGGCCATAAACTGATATCACGAAAGTAAGCGAAAAAAAAAATGACTACGGATTCTTTCAAATAATGACGATAAAAATAAAAATCTCCGCGAACATACATCCTTCGAAATTCGATATAGGCAAATTACGCAATATTTATTGCCTAATCAAGCGTAAATAAGGCGTACCATGAGGCTATAGTGCGTTACGTGGGTGCGTTTGAATTGATGTTCGGCAATCGTATATCGGGTGGTTACCTTTAATAAATGGAAGGCATAATTTTCCTATCTATATTATTCATCACGTTTTTCGAAACCGGTTATTGCGAGTTGAGTTCAAAATTTAACGATTTCATGGTCAATATAAGGCACGCCAAAAAGAAAGATCATGCCAACAGGGATGATCGATTTTATACGAAAACCTTCTCATACGAATATGAAGATTTCCCTTGGATGTCCAGCACCGAAGACACCACCGTTTACGATTCTACCACCGATTTCGCCTATTTACAAGATTCTCAAGATACGACCACAGAAGACACGGATTATTCAACCACCGATGCGGAGACCACCGTCGACGAAGCGTTCATTTACGACGTCAAAGAAGATGTGGTAACGAAATTCCTTCGTATCGTCGAATCGCAACACGAATTAGGCGAAAACTGTACGGCCGGCACGGATTTAAATTTAGGCGAAGGAGTGGTGGATCGTTACGCACAGGTTAGTCATGAGTAGTTAATTTTCACCCGTTTATGGCCAATTATACATTTCAAGAGGAATAGTAGTTGCGTGTAAATTACAGAATGGTTTCAATTCGCTTCTACATAATTACATGTTCATTGCGGAAAAACAAACTTGTTAAATTTTTTCCAGTAGATATAATAAGGAAAAAGTGACCGTATTTTTCTTATTCAAAAATTATTCTGCAAAGTCAATATCTCGAATTCGCTCCAATTGGTATTCGATAATTCACCCACTTCGTTCGCCTTCTTCACATTTTCCAATTAAATTCGATTGATGTAATCGAGGCTTTCTGTCACCCACGTGATGTGAATAAGAATTTTTCCATTCGTGGAAATTTTTCAAGTAAAATATTTTCTGGAAAATTCGCCACGTACCGCATGACAGACACGAAATTTCTATTGAAATCTTTTTCAATCAAAACATCGAACTTACAGGTCAAATGTTGCGAAGGTATTTCTCGTACAAAAAATAAATTCAATATGAATCTTCAACCTGGTTTTGAAATTCGATTATTTCACGCCTTAATGATTCGGTATGCTATTGGAATCACGCGTGTGAAAGAGTTTTTCCGTGCGTTAAATTGCGTGAAGGGATGGCGACGAATACCGAATGAGGAATGTAGTTCGGACTTGTGGTAAAAATTATTACCAAATTGTGAGGTTCACTGGTAGCTTGATAAGTTTGCAACAACGCAGTTAAAGAGTAAAAAACAAGACATTGAAATTAACCTGCAAAAAAATGTCTACCAAGCCTAATGCATATTTCATGAGTAACGAAAAAAAAATTAAGGGGCTAAATTTGAGCGAGTACATCATCGTCAAATCTTTTCATTACGATGAAAGAAAGTTGAAAAAAAAATTCAGATGCTTTTCAAAAACGTTGAAAAAGAAATCGAAATATTTTACGCTTCCATTTTATATACTGGGCGTCAATGACCCTCTAGATGAAAAATTTTTTTCGTCACTTTGCGATGAAATTGTGAAAAAATTTTAAAAAGACGTAACAAAAATATGAAATTATCAAATTCTTATAAATTAAAAAAAAAAGGCTTCTTTCACTTACATCTCCAAGAATAAAAAATTTTTATCTCTTTCTCATTATTTTCATGGTTTTTTAATTTTTTCAGTATTAAAAACATTTTTAATTGAAAAATATACATGAACTTGTTGCGTATTCATCGTACAATATTGCACATAGCATCTAGCACCTTATATGCAAGCGTTTGCAAGATTACAATTTTAAAACAATAGGTAGCTTTTCATTAATACAAAGCAACAATTATTAATGGAGCAAGATTTACACAGACATTGCATAGGCAACAAAATATGGCGACAAATTATTTTAGAATCATTTTGAAAATACAATAGAAAAATCATACCTATCATTTTTTTTTTCAAAATGTGTACTTTTTCACGCTATTTTTTTATTATTATTTATTTTTTTAATACAAGCAACTATTCACTTTGATTATTGTAATTTTTTTTAAATGAAAATAATCAACTGTCCAAAATATATTTCTATGCACCAAAAAATTCATCTTCTGAATACTCTATCACAAAATAATCCATCAAACATTAACAACCTTCTTCTGTTTCTGTTCTCTTCAGTCCTAATTTAATCCACATGAGAATACTTTCGTGCCTATCGCCGTACCTGTACACGGCACGCTAATTAAAATATCAAAAAAAGTGAAAATGTGTATTTTGCATTTTATTCATAATGTATGTACAAGATGGAAGATTTTCATCTTCTCTTGAAAACCGGTGTGGTCTTACTCGATCACCAGAAAATGAACCTAGCAACATGTAAAAATAATGCCAACCCTCTGCGCTAATATTTATACCTCCCATAATGAGATCAAATGTTGGAAATTTTAATAATTTGAAAAAGTTTTGTCGAAAATATTTAAGCAAAAATGGAGTAAATGATTTGAAATGTGGCTAGAGAATAATATCAAATTATATTTTTACCTATGATTTTTCAATTTAAAAAGGTATTGATACCTCTGCAGCAGCAGCTGTAATTCGCAGAGATACCTAATTTTAAGATGGATGTATTTTTACCGATTTTATTAGTTTAACAGGCAGCTAGTAGCTATTAGTACCTTTTCAATATCTATTCGGTTCACCAAACTCATATATTTTAACTTAGGATAAAAAAACCTCGTCGAATGAGCTTGTTTCCAGATCTTGAACATGATTTCGAAATATTTGAAACTTTCAAAAAAACTTCGCTAAAGCCACAAACATTTTGAAAACAGCATTTCAGCCAACCAGAGCAATTTTATTTTTTTTACCACAAAACTTAAAACAATAAGTCTAATTTCAGCTTTCAATACTCTAGGGAAAAAATATGACTTTGGCTTCTGGACTAAACCTGAAAACACACGAAATAAATACCCGAGATATTTCTACGTGCATGTTGAGTATTTTTGCAACCCTTTAAGACAGGAAAAATTCGCTTGAAAATTCTTTTTCGATATTGCTAAAATAAAATCTGATTTTTGAAACAAAAAAAATTTCAAATTGCATAAAAATGCATTCGTAAACTTTTCAAGCTTCAACTCCATTATCAGTGGTATCAATATTAATTTAGATGGCTGAATTTGTTTACATGCTACTGGGATCATTTTGAGAAAATCAATCACGATGTTTCATCGATTTTCAAAAAAAAAGAAAATTCTTCATGTGAGTCTTCTTCTCTATATACAATACATAATTATACAAAATGAACGCTGTAATAAGTGAAAATTCAGTTTAAAATGAATATGAAGATTTTCTTCTTCTATATGAAGCTTATAAGCTTATGGTAAAAATTTTTTCTGAACATTTTCGATAAAAAAGTACTGCTCTATACAAATTACATATGAAATAAAATAAAGATATCATTAAAATTGAAAATTTCGGATCTTAGGGTTATTTTTAATAAGAAAATGAAGTTTTAACAGCATATAACTAATGTAATATCCAAAGCAAGGAGAATGCCATATTTCGTCACAAGAAATTCGAAAAACATAAAAAACAAGGGCATTATCAATAATATTTTTTGTTTCCTATAGTGAGGTCACACCTGGAATATGCAAGCTCAATAAATAAACATACGATTATTTGTTGTAAGTGCTCCTTCGTAATTGGTCTATGAGATTGGGAGAGAGGGCACTCAAATATGTAAATAAATAAATAACGATAAAAAAAAAAATTTAATATTAGCTAACCCACAAAATACAACAACTGTTTATTCAACTGAAAAATTGAGCTTCCAATTCGATGGATAATATCAAATAGGTATATTTTATATTTATAAAATTAAAATGAAATATGGTACTTTCGATACATATAAATTTCTTCTAATTACTGAAGAAATGTGAAATCAACTTTATTTTTTCAAAATAATACGGTAAATTTACATGTCAATGAATTTAAATAAATAAAAATATTAATCAATAAAAATGAATTAAATTAAATTCCCTTCTTCATTTCTCTCAGGCTGAAAATATCTTTCTTGCTTTTGGAAGGTTGTAGGATGAAAAGTTGGCTTCGTGGGCTCAAAGACGTACCCGAATTTACAAAAAGAATAATTTAAATTCTTCTGACCAACTTTGCGTTTCACTATTTTTGTTTGGTAGATGAAATTCCAGGAAATGAGGGTATTTTGTTATACAAAATTTTATTATTTGATTTTCGCCCTTCCCAAAAAAAACTGTAGTTTACAATATCAAAGTAAAAAATATATACAACTTTAATTATGCATGAGTATAACACCCTAAAAATACGAGAAAAATATTTTTGAATCCATTTCGCTCCAAGTTTTTTTTTCAAACGTGTCTTATGCAGGCATTACCTTCCAGATATTCTTTACGCATCACTTATCGAGCACTGGAGACCCGTATTTACGACACCTTCAAGCAGAATAAATGCAATTTTTTAGGAACCCTTAAAAATTAAAACCGATCCAATTGCTATAAATGAGAGTAAGACACATATAAAGCGACAAAAACAGAGTGCCACTGCGTGAAAACTGGAATAAAAATGGAATTTTTCGGTGAAAAAAGCAATCGAGTGCACCATCACAAAACGAAATTTAACGAACTTGTCTACGTTTCGAAGCTATACAAGTGAAAAAAGCTGATTTAAAATTTTCACATCGTTGGTCTCACCCACATCAACCGAATTTACCGATATTTTATAATCATTTGAGAAATTTCACGACTTTACGTCAGACGAATCAAGCTTGCCGTGATTTGTGAAATCTATCGTAGGAAGTGGGTTGTTCCTCCTATATATTACGAAGAGTTTACGAACACGTGTACATTCTCGAGCTTGAATTCCCAGTACATAAGGGACAAGATGGCAGAAAGATATTGCCAATGAAATACACGTAGGTATACGTTCGATGCGTTGGATTTAATTTCCTGAAAATTTCGCCGTTCAGTTTATTTTTGAAGACGTGCTTTCGGAGTTAAAAATTTAATTACAATGTTTTTTGAATCGAAGTGTTAGAACAAAGATGGGTTTTTTATTTGAAAGAATTCGTTCGACCAAATCCGAATTTCAACGATTCCCTACGGAGAGCAGTACGCGTCGCTGTTCTATACCTGAGGTGAAATATCAAAAAGCAAATACTGTCGTCGTTCTTTTAGTCTTTTTTTTTCAACTTCAATAAACGCGGATTGATTGGTAAATTGGAAAAATGGAACGAAATTGAAATTTCATTAAAATATTTTTCTTTTGACATTTAGGCTTTGAAGCTTCTGCTGAGAAGTGGTGAATTTAATCGTGACTTCATGTTATTTCAAATTATGTTCATATTGATAGATGGATGGAAAAGGGGAATTGAAGAATATGTGTTTTTAAAAGAAAAAAAACATACGTTCCACGTTTAATAGAATAAATGAAAATTTAACCGCCGACTAGGTACACATCATTAAACATAATTGATACCTGCATCGATTCATTATTATCCTTTCCAAAGGAATTCTTTTCTATCTATATCAAGCTGAGTTCTAAAAATATCACTTTCTTATACTCTTACAATGTCACGAACATAAAAATAAGTAATTGATGGTAGTAATTAGAGGTCGAAATCAATGGTAAGCGACCTGTCTATAAATTCGATAGGTTTCATACATAGGACACGCAAACGTAATCTTATTTTATTTGTCGAATAAATCGTTCGACTACATGGTTAACCAAAGTAACAGAAAATAGATATTATTGGATTCGGTTCTTTTAATGAATACTTGAAGTATCTGAAAGAACAGGAAATCATATCGATTCAACCAAAAAAACCGCATTTGACCTCATGATCTTCGATTTCACTCATTTTTTACGAGTTAGTTTTGCTCAAAGGTAAGAATACAACTATCAGTTCCCTCTCCTCGAATACCCAGCAAAAAGGAATGGACACCATTAATTTCGAGCATTTTCTAATTTTTTGTAAAACATAACCAACTTTCGGTTCAGCTCTTGTAGAAAGCGAACAAACTGAACTAGAGATGAACTGGGTTTGCAGTTTAATGACTTACCGATCTAAAGAACATTCTTACGAACATACAGGTTGTTCCGTTTCGGGCGCACCACTCGCAAATGGCAGATAGATCAATTCAAGTTACATACAAGCATCATAGTTTGCCTGCCTAAAATTGGAAGGGGCCCAGATATGCCAGTTTGAAAAAAAAATTGCTCACAGTGATCTTGAAATGAAAAAATTTATATCTCACGAACTATAAACGATAAAACTTTATGGCTTGCTTTGGCATGTGAGGTATACAATGAAGTTTCTCTGGCATAAAAATGGTGAGATAGGGGAGCTAGATCAGGAGGTATGAGGAAATTAGTACCGAAAAACATACGAAAAAAGGGCGAATTTTTTAATTATTTGTAAATAACTTTTGAAATTGTGCTACCAAGACCATTCTTTAAAAATACCATTTTTACACTAGAGAAACTCCATTGTATACCTCACATGCCAAAACAAGCCGCAAAGTTTTATCGATTATAGTTCATGAGATATAAATTTTTTTATTTCATGATCACTGTAAACAATTTTTTTCAAGCTGGCATATCTCGGCCCCTTCTGATTTTTAGGCAGGCAAACTATGATACATGTATGTAACTTGAGTTGACCTACCTGTCATTTGCGGGTGGTGCACCCGAAACGGAACACCCTGATAACTTTCAAAAATTTTGATTTGAACTTTTGGTATGAAAATTATACTCCCACCATTTGAAAAAAATATTTAAATCTTTTTTTTAAAATTTGAACAAGCAATAAAAACTATTTTTAACGTGATATTTAAATGAGAAGAAACAAGAATTAAGTTTATAATCAGAATCAGTATGTTGAATACTTATTTAACAATTTATAATATACGAAGTATCAGGTATAATAAGTGGTTGAGAAAAGTTTTATGCTTTTCCCCTTAAGAAACAGTTCTTGCTCCAACTCCCTTTCATTTACAGTTACGAAGCTGAAAACAAAATACTTGGGTCACTTGGGCTCGCTTGACCATACGAGGCCACAGTCAAAAATATTTGACCTCTCCTTTACCTCCACCATATTTTGAGAAGTATTTCCACGAAGAGTTTCGCACTAATATTTCAACAATTTTCATTAAAAAGGCCCTAAAACGTGAAAATATGAAGAACTCACCTGCCCCTTGTCGAAGCAGGTAGACTGTAATCATTGATAATAACGATTCATGATGTCAAAAACCACCTTTTTCGGATGAATTGATTGGATTGATCCGCATCATTTCACAATGTCATTATTTTAATGTTAATATTAAACTAACAAGAAGTTCAGAAATATCCTCTACTCCTATTACACGAGCATAGCACTCGTGGACATAATTGATACATTTAATTAACAAGTATAAATTACTGCAAAAGAGATGTTGAAACCCATCGTTTAGTCACTGTGCAAATTAATCGTCGTGCCAGTCGTCTCGAATAATCAAGATACTTCATTATTAGAAATGATTCTATTTACTTTTGAAATATCGCGAAACGTTGCTTTTCTGGAAATGCTGTTTCATTGTTTACATAAGTTCCTTAAGGGATGTGTACTGTGAAGTGTAAAGGTGCGTAAATTTATCTACGTATTTATTGAGGAAATTTGCGAAAGGAAGCTTCTATTAAACGATGTCATAGCTTTTTTGGCGAATGGCGTTTTAACGAAACTACCTCATTTTATTAAAGTGGCAAGTTAATCAGAGTTTTAATAGAATTTATGCTGGAATCGTTTCGTGTTACTGCATAAACCTTCACTTATATCCTGCCACTTTTACGCATTCATTTTCAATTTTCGATCGGTAATTTGTGAAACACTTTTCAATGATTGTTATTTTTATTTGAACATATTTTTTACATACTCCATTTTCATTTAGTTTGAACTGCATTATTGTAATTCTTTTTTGTCTTCTTTGTGCTATACATTCCAGTACATAGTTTGTATGCCTATACGTCTAGCATTCTGTTTAAGTGAAAAAGTTTGATGACATTTTCGGAAAAATAGCTAGTTCACATCAAATTTAAAAAATGCAACCACAAAAAAAGAAATCAAAAAATTATTCAATAAAATATGATATGTGTATTTGAACCTTGAATCTCAACAGACAAACCTCAACACAATACTCACCAAAACATCTCACTTCCTACCAAATGCGTCAAAAATAAAATGAATGCTTTGTAAATTCCAAATGAGGAACCCCTTGAAAAAGCCTACATTTTAAAGAAACTCCACACACCACAGAGCCACACCACTCTCATAATCACGGATTTTGGAGAATTTTTTTTAAATTATTATTTTATTACACTAGGCGTGTACATTGTACAATCACTGAGACTTTTACGCTCAGTATGAATGGTTTGGAGGGAGTGAGGAGTCTATATTAGGTTGCGTAGCTGAAATTAATCTATTAGAGGATAGGAACGTCGCAAAGTAATTTTCCAGGCATGTCGACCAGAATTTGTCAATTATAAATTTTAAAATTGCCACTAAAATAAATTATGAAAATGGTAACAACCTACATAACCTTTTTGTACTTTACTGTGTACGATGAATTAACAAAGAAAAACAAGTCGTTTAATCATTCATTTTGGTGAAGGTATCTTCTAAAAAAAAAAAAGTCCAACATAATGAATTAAAATTTTTATTTGTCGATGTTCGAAGATCTTTCATTAATTCAGTGCATTTTTGGAATTAACTTGGCCGAGTAGGTCTTTTTCAAAAAATATCATCATACAAGAATCTAATGTTTCGTCTCCGACTCGATTTCGAAGGAAATTTTTAATAAGTTTCAGGCTGTTAAAGCTTCTCTCACTAGTGGCAACGAAGATTGGAATTTCAGCAGCAAATCTAAGATGATGTTTGTATTTGGTAATCTTTCTTAATCTTTGTTGGATGTAGTTAAAATTTTGTCAAATTTTTTACAGTCTTTGTAACGATGAAATAACCATTTCAATTTGGTTTGAATCGGTTCAGGTTGTTTTTCAGAGTAAGGAGCTGGTGAAGACGAAACGATTTTTCAACATTTCGAAGCGGTATTAATGTTATAATTAGCAAATTAACCCTGGGCTGAGGGACTGACAACCAGTAAAAAACAACCGGGTGCCAAACACGGCACCTCTGTACATTTCTACTAGGAAAAACAACCGGGTGCCAAAAATGGCACCAACATGCATTTTTATATATTTAGAAGATTTAAAACCTGCGATGTACTTGACTACTTACACACATATATTTTGTCGAGAATAAAATATATCATGGTAGCCGACAACTTACAATCTATTTGATTCCACTTGAAGAAAAATCCGATTGTGGGTAATATCTAAATATCTAAAAATACATTAAGGTTCCGTTTTTGGCACCCGGTTGTTTTTAGGGTTTTTGCTTTAGCTATAAAAAACCCTATAGCAATCACTATTTTTTTTCAGCCTTCTAACCACAGATCAAATGAACGATGGTGCCACCTAATGAACAAATTGTAGTAACAAAATATCGGATTACCTATTGGTTTATTTTTCGTTACGTCACGTTCCTTTTTACGTAATATCTTTTTTATTTATTTTTTAAAATTTAAAAGTACTTCAACATATTTTGGTAGACGACATAATTCAATAACATTTATACTTCTCGGGCATAATTATGTATACTAAGAAATCTAATAATTTTAGTGTTTTTTCAACGAATTTTGTTTTACATATTTGTTCATTCATCGTGGAATCATTTTCATTAGTATCATTACTATACTCATCGTTCAAAATCATTATTCCCCATTTTTTCATTATATGTTTCTATATTAAGTATCTATATCAATATTGTCTTGCATATTGGGAGCTTTATTTTTTGATTTAGAGTATTCAGCAACAAAATCTATTAAACAAATATTTTCTAGCTCTTTAGGCGGTTAGGCCTATTAGAGTAAGATTCTAAATCACTATATATGAAAATCTTTTTGCTATTGTCATCAAGTTTTTGTAAACAATTTTTTCATTTACTATATATACTGTTTTCAGGTAAACTTGTATCAATAAATCAGCTCCATTCAAAAATGCATTTAATAATACTGTGGTAACTTTTCTCGTAAAGTATAATTTCCTCGTTTTACTTCTTACGATAGTTGTCATAAATACCGTGCATCCAAGTGATTCGGGTACAATCATCGAAAAAATCTCTTTTCCAATTATTTAAAATTGCTTTTTTCAAATGCAAAGAAATCATAACGCAGTTGAAATGAATTTATCAGCTTTAAAATTCACTGAAGTAATTTTAAAAATTACTTCTAAATTAAAAATTGTAGTTATCAACACACTGATATTGTACTCGAATTACTTGGACGCACGGTGTAATTATTTATATTTGATATTAATATCAATTTGAATGGTAAAAAATCGCAAATACGCGTAATTACGTAACTGTTCAAGTTTGGCTAATAATAGCATTACATACTATTTCTACGCTAAGAAGGACGTGACGTCATCTTCAATTTTGAAGGATATCAACAATATCAACATTATGCAGCAAGGAGGTGTATTCGTAAGATATTTGTTACGAAAAAATTGTTGGTTCAACTTTGCATACTATTTTGAATTTTCACTCAAAACGTAAACAAAGCAATGTGAAGTCACGTCCTTCTTAGCGTGTAAATAGTATAGCAAAAACCGTATTGCCAGGTCCAGCGGACCTCGCTTGTTTCTTATAAAAATACATGATAGTACCATTTTTGGCACGGTTGTCAGCGTAAGGTTAAAAATATCAAAACCTGATAAAATTGCTTACGTGTTAAATTTCAAGTTAGGTATACTGCGTTTAAATTTTTTCAACAATTATTTACATGTTTGTTTTACGTGAAGGGGGTGCAACACCTTTCGTCAGTACTATTCAGGAGAAATAATTTCTTCCAGAGTAGAATAGATTTTTATAAACGAATAATTTATTTTCGGCTTTGGACTTCTACAAATTTTGCCAGTTAACTAAATAGTATTGGTTCAAGAAATTTTTAATATCGTCAGGATTTGGAATATTGATTATGATGTTGGAGAATTATTTTGATATATTTGCGCCTTTTTGAGAGAATATTATACATAGCATACCATTGATTCCTATCTTCAAGCCTTCTTCATATTTTGAACATCTGCTATGTTCACTCCAAAACCAATGAACACCTAAAATTTGAAAATAAATGTGGATTAGAAGTGTAGATAAGGAAGATTTTTGGGCCTATTTGCCTATAAACGTTATCATCTGAAATTATTGTATATGAGCCTACGATGCATTTCCAACATGTGTTTGTAATTAATCCCAAGCCCGAAGAAGGAGAGTGAGTTGTGGCAAAGCGAAAGTTGAGGAAAAAATATTGGAACCATTGCTGGAATTTTTTTTCGTTTTCAATGGTCTACAATCGTTTTGGGGTGGAGCTTTTCAAGCATTTTTTCGAAATTTCATACCTTTCCTTTTGCAACATTCTTTTCGATTCACTGATTTGTATTTCATGGTTTAATGATATGCAGCGAATTTTCAACCGATCTCTCATCAGAACATGCTGCAATTTAAGAACCTACTTTTTTTTCTCTCAAGAACATAATGCTCTAAAACTCATTCAACAACTGCATAGCCATTTAAAAAAATTTATTATCTGCAAAATGGTGATTATAAATTAGTAAAAAAAAAAAAAAAGATAGTATATAATTATAAATGCGCTAAAATCTACAAGAACAATTTTTATCCATTTGTAAACTCCTCATTTAGCTCACTCTATTATTACATGATTATAATTGAAAATTTTCAACTTTTCAATTACTCAACCACATTTTGAGGATAATAACTCTTTCTTGTCATCTACAAAATCACTGTGAAATGATTTTGTATATAACATACTTAGCATTAATTATATGGGCTCACGTTTACCAAATTGCTTTATATACATGATCAATCATATTCGTAGACTATTTGAAATCATTTTTAAAACTGACAACTGAGTCTTTGTGAAAAGTTATCAAAGGCCTAATGAGTAAATCTTATACGCATTAGCAATGAATTTCACCTAAATAAAAAATAAAATATGAAATGAAAACCACAATGAAACAAGAACGAACAAATACAATAAGACTGATTTTTTTAACAAAACGAGATGATTTCTGGAGGTATTCTGTTCTGCACGTGTCACATTTGTTATACGTAGGGTTACGAGGTAACGGTAAAAATTTAATTTACATTTAAATTTTCAAACAAACGAATTTCATATTTTCATTGTTTCGTATTAAAACTGGCGACACATTATTTATTCTGATATACGTATTTCTGCAGGCGCTACATAAGAAAATATACAAAGCAGCAAACTAATTCATTTATAAGACCTTGTTAAAGAATAGTTTCATGCAAACGAAATATCGTGTAGGAACGACTAAGCATAATTTAATAAGATACGCGGGATGAACGTAAATTTAAAGATAGGCAAAAATACATAGGTTGGCAGCAGCTAGCTAGGAACATTAATGGGTAGGATTAAGCTGAAATCAATTACTTTCTTCAACCGAGTAAGCGGTAAATCTATTAAACATTCAAACAAGGCAGAAAAATTACTAGAATTTTGAAGGAAAAGCAGATGGAAAATTTTCAATCTAACACTTACCAAATCGTTGAGAAGTTTACGGTCGGAGAAATGCGAGATTTATGTTTCAAAACTAACCTTTACTTTTTTTTTAAATTGAGAACCAAGTTTGAAAAAATTGAAGAAAACTTTGGAAAACCTGACAGAACAAATACGATGATTTTAAGCTGGCAATAAAGTTCATCACAAACAAATCGCTGTAGGAGAATTTTTGTTCAACTTTTTATTTATCTTGCGAAGATACTTTTATTTCGAAGTACAGCGTATGAAGGCTTCTGGAACGGAAATCAATAGGTTATTATACCCTGACCGGGAGAACAGAGGATCAACGCGAGCTATTTTTGGTTTAAAACCTTACTGTGGAATCGCCGTAGGTAGAGTTATCTTCTTTAGACATAAATATTTCGCTATCTTCTTTTAAAGCGAGGAAATGATAGGGTTATACTATTACATTTTGGACTTTCGTTTATAAATATATAACGCAAACACATAGCCCCAATTAAGGAGAAGAGATTATATACAGAGTCATTCATCACGTATGAAAGAGAAAAAAATTCATCCCTTTCGGTTGAACAATAACTGCCTAAAGGCTTAGAACAAATTGCCGTAATATTTAATAACGTGCAACGACCAACTCGTTTTACGTTCTGATTTAGAAATTTATCATCGCAGACATAACCAAAGTTTCTGAACGAGGGAAAAATATTCTTTGTTAAAAATTAATCGAGTAAAAGCGTCATCCGCAAAGAATAAGATATTCAGCGACGAAAATAAGAAATAAAGATAGCTAACGTAACATAATTTTGAAAAGTTTCGCGTCAAGTTCTAACTCTGTTGTGGCAAGGAAGATGAAACCAGCAACAAGATGCGAAAAATAGTCGATTTTTTTTCATTTTGCGTTGACCGTTAATAACGCTATTATACTTCGGACGACCTAAAATAAATTTCGTGCCAGCGACCCGTGCCCAAAGCAAGGCTTGAATTTTAAAAACCTGACGATATTGTACAAAAGCCAGACGTTTTCATGTTCAAAGAATGAAGAGCTGAAATCTATATTCCGAAGGTCTTTAATTTCCACAAATAATTATTGAAGTAAAACTCGCTGACATATCGTTAAGAGGCGAGTAGAGTATAATTATATTTGAAGAAGAATTATTTCAGAAGTGAAGATAATAAAATAATTTCAATAATGAAGTATTCTGAAGTTTAAATTGATTACATATAATATAACTCAGAGTTTCAACTACACTTTCCCTAACTGTTGGTAAAACCACTCAAGTGATTTTAAAAAGTGCACATTTCATAGAGAATCATCTTTTGCTCAAATTTGCGTGTTTAAAAACGGAAACGAGTTCATATAAATTTCGTTTAAATGCTTGCGCTTACGAATATTGCGTTTTATAAGAACAACTGTTGCTTTTTTATCGCACCGCGCAAATGATATAAAGGTGTTTTTACGCGCCGTAACAGCGACTATAATGGCACCGTGTAACGTTTGTTTGAACGATCTTTTCAAATTTTTTAAAGCACCCCATTTAACACCCGCACATTTCTCTTCCGGCCATTACGTTCCCAACGTTAAATCAGCGTATTTTCTTCTTAGACTCGGAGGGTGATTTTTTTAATATTTATCAGCGTCGTGTTATGTAAATGAGGGAAGATTATTTTTATGAATCAGATTCGAGAGAGTAAAAATGAATATTCGCAGAGCCGGATTTATCTCTCTATACCTCCAAGCTAAAAACATATTTCCAGCTTAAAAAAAAAACAAGTGGGATAGCCGACTACTGAATTAAAAAAGAATTATGGTTCTCTTCGAAGCTGAAAGACTCATTTTAAAATTGATTTTTCAATTATTGTCACCAGAAGCCAATATTTTGTTTGTGTTTTCAAACAATTTTCAATCTATGTATTTCAGACTCTTCAATAACATTTTTCAAATTTTTATTATCCGCTATTGGTGTGTAGTTGGAATATTTTATGCACAATTAATAATGCTTACCTTTAACCTACTGGTAAATACCACCTACGCATGCCTCCAGGAGGTCATGATTGGATTGGTATATAGTCATAAGTCGTCGTATATGCATTTTTCATTTCCATATACCATATTACATAACGTAGTGAATCAATTGTGATGGAGCCCTTTAAGTACAAAATTTCAGACATTCCTAACTCTCCACCCATGGGTCATAGTAGAAACATATTCTGATGAAAGTTGTAGGAAATTTAGTGTAAAACAAAATTGTAATTGACTGTTTTTTGTCCCAAGCGAAATTGAAATGGTTAAAAATATATTCGTTTCATCATGCAAACAGGCCCATAACCAGCGAGAGGCTAGGAGGCTGAATCCCTACAGAAAAATTTAAATCCCACTAGTAGCATTTTATATCCAATACAAAAATACCAACTAACAGAAAAATAAGTTATAGGTCCTCCCAGGATTTGGTGAGCAAGTCTTAAAACGACGAGCTGATTAGGCGCCCGCATTCAAGCCAAATGAAAATATGCTGTTTAGGTCGAGGTGAAAAATCATAAGAGCATGTAAAATGGATAGGGAGAATAATGAGAAAAGGGGTGAAAAATTACGAAAGTGAAAAAAGAACATCTCAGGCCCTTCAGTAAGTAGGTTAAGGAAACCGTCAAACATTGGTGTAACATGAGTATCCTACATGTGATATGAAGGAGCTCATATTGAAGTGAAACACTTCGTTTATATAATAATTAATTTTTTTTCTAAAATTAATTGATTGAATAGTATTTAATTATTTTTTAGAAATTCTAATTGAGCAAATTATTAATGCATAATTTTTTATTATTCAATGATTCGATTTTTCGTCTTTAATGCGAGATAATTATGCGCATAAGTTTCCCTTAGGATTACTCCATATTCTTTGAAAAACTGATCAAAATATCAACATCTACGAAATTATTATATTCTTTCTTCTTTTTCAAAATCAATTAAGGCATCGATTTCTTTTTTAAAGTTGCCCATTTCATAATACATCGTTTTTCTTCAAAACTGATAACAATCAATTTTTAACGTAAATGTATTGCATTAAAGCAGTACATGGCACAAAACAAAAAAAAAAAAAAAAAAAAACAGTCGATTATTTATATCTATAAACTTGAATAATACATTAGCTTTTTTTTCTAATTAGTTAACTTGTCAAAATTCTTACTGGAAAATTACAAAACAGTTCCATAATAATCCAACAGAAATAGCTGAATATGGAAAAGAAAAAATTTCGTAGTAGGGATCATAAATCGTGAAATTATTATTTTTCAATTTTATTTTGAAACTGTACGAATAAATATCTATATCTGAATAACATTAATGAAAATAGAGGCAGATTTGCTCTGGGCATATGCCAAGAAATCCAAGAATGCCTGTAAATTAAATTTGTATTGATATTCGAAGAGCTGATTAAATGAGAAAATTTGAGTCTTCATTGTATGTTTGGTTGTTACTAAAAAGGTATTGCCTTTTCAAGGTTTTTCTTTTTCACACCAAGTTTCCAATTTCCGTTGTTATATCGGATTATGCTAGAGGAAAATTCCAAATCAATATTTTCAGGTTATTCTAATATTATTTATTTGCTCCAGGCCCAATATACATAACAATTGAAATATTTCATCAAAAATTGTATTGAATTTCTAGCCTAATTTATAATTTTGTTCTACATCTTATTGAAGCCAAGAAAAATAACATCTCGCCTAGTCCCTAAACATCATTCAACACATTATCAATAGCTTGTAATTCAGCAGATTTTCGTTATTTATTTCACAATACTTTTTTCTTGTTATGTAAGATTCATTACCTAAATTGATAGACATGTGCTTTTAAGCGAATATTTAATTAAATCGCTAAATATTACAACGTAGCTAATTTCGAAAGCAGATATCAGAAGAAGAAAGATTTTCAGATCTTTATGTACACTAAACCATTCATATGAAGTTACCTATTATGGCAAACATGCATCGTTTGTTTCCATGTGTACATGCACATACGTATTATTTTTTTCTCTATTTATAACACGAAGGAACATAAATAAAAATGGTTTACAACATAATTAAAGAATGTCCATAGGTATTTTCTCTGAAATTCGTTTCAAATCAAAATATCTGTTCACTCAAATTTTAGCTAAGAGCTGGAACTGCCCCAAAATCATCATTCTTTCTATCATGTTCACATACGATGAAAAAGTTATAATCACTAACAGGGAATGAAACTGTTTGAGAATCAATAGTAATAATGCAAACCCTGATAATCTTGAACCTTGCTCCTTAATGATGGATCAACCAGACTTGACCATTTAATAAGTTTTTCTTTTCATAATGATAAGTCAGTTACTATTTTTTCAGTGCTCTAATCGAGCATGATGCACCAATATTTTTCTTGTATTTTTGCATAATATTTTTTGCTGAAATTTATCAGTGTTCTCATTTCTAACACACACGTCACAATCACACTTATTTTAGCTAAAATTCAGTCTAAAATCAGACCTTGGAGTCAAAACTCACTTTTGCCAAGTTCCCCTTTCACTTTTAAGAAGATCAACTATATCAAAATGGCAATTTTTCGTAATGGAATTTCATTTCACTACTTCTACTTGAGTATTATTCCGGATGTAGTAGGTATTTCGCCATCATAATGGATGTGTTTTTTTGCGTTTTTTGAAAAATTGTTCATTTGGCAAAAGTAAGTTGTGAAGTAACTTCAATGCAATTTCCAAAGAAAACTGAAAATCGCCGAATTGGTTCTTGTAGTTATTCTCTAAAGTTCGATTTGATGGAAACGGTTCTTGTGGTGGTAAAATATCTTTTAAAAACATGTTCAAATGGTTGTAGTTCTGCTCATTTTCGTTCACTTTCTTCTCATGTTGTTCTTCAAACTAGGAATCACTCTTTCCTTCTTAGAAATTTCATCTTTCAGTTTTGCTGTGTGTTTTTTTTCGAAATGGTTCTGATGGGAATGGGAACCGTTTCAAATTTCAAAAAAATACAGTAGTGGGTGTTTTTGGTGGTCAGGGTTTCATTCCCTGATCACTAACATATCTCAAGTTTACCCAGCTAAGTGAAGTTGGCAATGACTTGAAGCGAAACAACGTCTTCACAAGAAATTTATAAAGTTTTCAGTTGCTTATTACACAGACGAGTATATGGATAAAAGTCGTTTAAAACTACTTTTTAAAGATTTTTGATTCAACCTAAAATTACCGATCATTCGAATTTCGATAATTGTTGGAGTTGGACCCTCATAATCTTCAACATTCTTCATCATAAATTCATAATATCATGCTATTGAGAAAATTACAAACACTAAGACACCAAATTTCAGTTTCCAAAGTGATGTTGCAAGTAAGCTAAAGCAAAAAAAAGGCTATTCCAGCGGTTTTATTTGAAAATTTTATTGCTGCTACAATTTCCCAGAAACTCGTATTCAATGGTCTCTTTTTAATAACACACTGGAATCGTTGATCAGAATGGAAAATTTTTGGTTTCACAACATTCACTTCAGAATTGATTCTTAGATTTGTTTTCACATTCAATTTCTTCTGTAAACTAATGGACGAAAAAATAACGATAGAACAAAAACCAAAACTCACCTAAATTAAATTCATATTGATTTCAGCTTATCCGATGGCTCATCCCTATTCGCCCGTAGAAATAGGTATACTTTTCAAAATACGCAAATATACTGAGAACGTTTTTTTCTACATATCAACAGACTTTATATCGATAAGATTTCGTTATTTTTGGTTTCCTGAAACTGGCATGATATATGAGATTTTCAAATTTCTTTCATCATTTTTCAACAAGCTCTATTCTAACGAGAATATGACGAAATGACGTGTTAAAACGTTTTCGAAACAGAAGTCTTACTATCGAAACTGTCAAAATAGCAAATAATTCGAAACGTCGCGGTAAACAAAATACCTATATGCATATAGATATATTCGACGAATAAACTCGTGTTTTCTTCTAATAAAAAAGTCAAGATAGCAATACCTATATCTAAGCCATACAGGCCTATACCCTCGAATAAAAAATAAACAAATACATAAGAAACTCGTCAGATGATAATGGAAAAAAGTAATTTAATTTGTAGACAATTTTATCGAAATTTCCCTCTATTGTCAACAATATTTTTAACTCGTCGATGATGAAAACTTAGAAAGTAAAAACGTGTTGAAATAAGGCAAACATCAGCTTGTTTGTTTACACCAGAAAGGATACTCCATTTATTCACTTGAACGAGTTTTCACCTTCTACAACCGACACCATTATAGTGATATTAGTTTCTCAAACAACTCATCGTTATCATGCATCGAAAACGAATATGTAAACTTCAGCATTTTACAGAAAATTCACCAACATTATCTTTCCGGACTATCTATCTACTTATTCTACATCCGTAGGATGATAGATACAATATTCGAAAATTCTAAAAATCAGACAGCTGCAATCTGTGGATAGAAATGTAATGCAAACATTCGATTTTTCCTTAACTAGATGGAAAATTCCATTTGATGGCCACTTTCAATCCTGACATATTTGTAGCTTCAAAAATTGCTATAGAAAAAAAGTAAGCGCAGTCCAGTCCCTTTTCGTTTACCCTTACTATATTCTGAATACGATAATCATTCCTCTTTCCCTCCAACATTATGTATGAAGGCGAATGTAGCATATACGTAGTATAATTCTTATTTTTAGAAATTATAAAATTCCATATTTTTTTTTATGAAGTTTGAGCTATTTGAGTCCCTTAAGCCATTCTCAAATTTTGATCATCCCCCATTTTGAATCCATTTTGCCTCGAATTAAGGCTCATATTGATTCCCAACTAATTTTAGATACAAAGTTTGAACTTTTTAGATTGATTTGGTGAAGAAATGTAAAAGATAGAAGAAGTTGTTTTATGCCTAACTTCGCTTCTGATGCACTTGGAACAATGAAATTTGGGCATTGTGATTACCTTAACATCCTCTCTCATATAGGGCATAAACAAAAATTTCGAACCATTTGATCTTTCTCCATTTTCCGTGAAAATTCGAGTAAACTGCTATTTTGAGGTGAATCAAAAAAACGAAAAATAGTTTCGGGTATTTCCATGAAGAGTACCTCACTAAAACTTCAACAATTTTCACCACAAATTACCTGAAAAGCAGACATATGAAGACTCAATACTTCCCCTATTTCTCCTTTCCAAAGTGGACAGACTATAATAGTTATCCTTTTTAATTAAAAATTCAGCAAATAAAAAGATGAAATTCAGTTTTATGAATCGCCGCATATTTACATTTAAGCCCCAAAATGTGGGAATACCGAAGGAAAATTTGAATTTTTCCGATCGAAAAACTTCGCTACGATGAATTATGCTTTCATTTCTGACATGTTCTCTATGTTACTGCGTGGAATAATGCAAGAACAAAATTGTGTTTGTGATAAAATTTCGCGAAGAATGTACATTAACCTCTCTGCAATAACATGTCAAGCTTGCCTAGACTTACGTTCGCAGCAGCCTAAAGTAATAATGTTGTTAGACAAATTACCAAACTAAGTGACAGAATAAATGGTAGTATACTGTACATAAATAAAACGTACCTACGATTGATTGTACGTCACACTTCGCAATTTGGTGAGTCGAGTGAGACGATTTGGACAAGTTGATAAATTTATAATTTTATTAAATCCGCATTCGATCCTTTATCGAAAGAGCAAACACCTAACATTTTGCGGTTAATGAACGTTAAGTTAGGAAAAATAACAAATAAATTACTCCTTCATTGGAGAAGTTCTGTGTGGTTTTTTTTATGACGTGAACTGAGAAGCAATATTCAAACTATTGAATATTCGCATACGTAAGTTCAAAAATGATTATAAACTAGAAACTACAGAAAAAAATACAGAACTACACTACACTCTAAAAAAGCTAGATTAAAAAAGAATACCATCGTTATTTAAATATAAGCTAAAGGTCAACAACTCATTTGCAAAAATTAGAAAAACTTGCTGTCACGTTTTTTCTTACTTTTTTAAATGTAAACGATTTAAAAGGCGTTTCTCCAGTTTTCATTTTTGACGTTTAAGATGTAGAATAAAAAAGGTGTCTTTAACAAAAGTGAGTAAACGTTCGTAAATGTTAAAAACTTCACTCGCAGAATTTACGTACGTACGTAGGAGTTACTTTTAGAATTTTTTGATTCAGAAATTGTAATATATTTATGAAAATTTTCTACAATTTTTTTTTTCTAAAAATGCTTAGATTTTTTGTAAAATTTTGGTTTAAGCAACGTGTGAAACTGTGAATGATATATTATGTGAAATGTAAAAATGAAAGCTTTTATACATTTTCCACATTTCTCGCATTCTAGAATTAAAATCCTTACGAATCATTTGCTAGATTTTGAATGAAAAGAGTAACAAAGTAAACGAAATACGCGAGTATTTTCACAATAAAATGAGTTCGAACCACTGTCGCACATGAAGATGCAAATTAGGTATCTATCTAGTATCTACCCACACAGTACGACAAGAAATAAGGAATCGTGCCTAAGCATGAATATCACGCAGAATGTACTGAATGATTTTATTTGGAATTCAAGTGGGAAAAAAATCGTGATACGACAAATAACCAATTTTGAGATTCGTTCGAATTTCACCAAATACACTTTAAATTCAAGTCGAACAATGGTTACCACTACACAGCTAAATAGGAAGCTCGACTCACATAATGAAAGTTTATTTCAAACGAAAGATGTTTTGATGTAATAATTAACGTCACACATGTACGTTTTCAAGGTAAAATGGCATATATTGTATTCATTGACACTTATCATCGAATACAAAGAAACACTTCGCTGCCTCGAATTCCATTTCATATCTGTTGGAAATTAATTTTACTAAGCCGAAGGGGCATATGTTGTTTGGGTTTTGATAATGAACGCAGCAGGTTGATTCATGAAGCGTCGGTGATTACAGTTATGAAATGAATATCTCTTTTCAAAAGAAATGTTTTGTACCTCCATAGTAGGTTAGAAACATTATATGTACCTATAGATGGGAATTATTCCATGGAAAATTTCCAAAATTCAAATTACGTCAACACCCAAGAAGTTTGATTCCACGTCGAGGGGCATAATTATGTTGTTTGAGTTTTAATGAGCGCAGCAGGATGATACACAAAGCATTGGTGAATATAAACCTCTTTTCGAAAGAAGTGTTTTGTACACCCATAGTAGGGTAAAAACAGTATACTTACAGATAGTGATTATTTCATGGAAAATTTTCAAAATACAAATTACGTCAACACCCAAGAAGTTTGATTCCACCATTCCACGAGCTTACATTTTTTTCAGGGCTTTCATTTATCATTTCCATACTGAAAAGTCGAAATGATATATTTTCATGCAACAAATCGAAAACGCCGATTGTTATACTTTTTTCAAACATCTCGACTGTCAGTTACAGAAACATCCTACTCGACGTAAAATTTGAACAATGGTGAAACTCTGTGTCTAGTTGAAACGAATATTGGAAATTGTACCCAACTCTTATTGAATGCCGCCACATAAGCTCGTGCGCAGAGGTTGAATTAAATTCTATTTAATGCAAAATTCGCAACTTGGAAAAGCCGGAGCCGGCAAGGTGTCGAGAAAAATACGTAATCATTCAGAACGTATGGATGTAGTTTACCCACTTTTCAAACCTGTCTGAATTAGAAAATGGTTTAAGATATGGATTGAAGGTGTCGGGTTAGTAATACAAGAAAAACAATACGAGTTCCATTAATATGTCGAGCGGGAGAAAATTTTGTGTTGATTGTTATAGAGGAGGCATTTATGAACATAAATAATGATGTAATCATTCACTCGGGTGTTTCATTTTTTTGGGAGATCAACCGCTATGCAATTTCTCTCCATCAACACTACATCAATCCAAGATATAAGAAACCTTTTCATCAATTTCAAAACAAACTTTTTCAACATAAATAATTTATAAAGCTCCATTTCGCTGCCCCTCTCCCTCCAAATCAAAGTTGGGAGCTGCAATTAACCACATAATTTATCTCAGTTGAATCGCTAAGAAGAAATAATAATAACTAGACTACGAATTCAACACACCAAATTTACCCACAACCACCTCTTTAAAAAAAGACCCTAAAACCTTACGTCAATTTTACAACATTGAATAAGTCTCAGTCCCTTTTTGAATGGTCTAACCTAAAACAAGCCCTTAACATACTGAAAATCCAAAAAACCAACTCGTATATCCCGGACAGCCCAGTCGAAATGCAAAAACTCTTACAAAATAAAATATAACTACTAATACATATAAACGAAATCCTCGACAATAGAGTAAAAATTCTGGAATAGAAAGAAAAAAGCAATTATTTAATAACTATTAGTCGTATTACCTATTGAAAAAACTTTTAACGAAAATAAAGAGTTTGGAATTTACAGAATTTCGAGTATAGACTAATTTTTGAGTATTATCGTAGATTAAACATACCTAGATAGCCCACCGTCATATAAAAATTATCGCTCATAAAAATTTAACAATCGGAACAAAAGCAGTTTTACAGTTTCATCATAGATAGCGTTAATCAGAACTAGAAAGAAGCGGGGGATGGTGTGGGAGTTGTTATTATTTCCACCACAGTAGTGAAGCGATTCCGAATCCGTTCACCTATGAATCTTGAAATGAATCTCTTTCACAATCAACAGAAAAGAACTGCAAAAACAATTTGTACCACTTTTTTTTTGTTGTACCTCATCATAGGTTTAATTATTATAAATCATGAAAAATAAAAGAAATAAAAACAAGATTATGTACATAGGTACCTCATAGGTTTATTTAAAAACATTTTAAATTTTAAATGAAATGTAAATAATAATAAAAACGTAAGCAGCTATGCCGCATTACTGGAGCTGAGCTTTTAACTGGAGCTTGTTTTGATTTGGTAATAAACTTGCTTAACCCTTCATGACTAATTGACTACAGGCCACACCCAATACCAAGTCTGAAAACCCCTACCCTATCCCTTCCAAAACCACCTGAGAAGTTGAATTTGGAACAAACGTAGTATTTCTTGCCATGAAATAATCATATGAACACATACTTTTCAAATTATAACTTTTGAGGATCCTCAAATTATCTTCAAATCTTGATGATTCACCATTTTAGATCTATTTTGAATCAAATTGAAGAGGTCATATTCTGATCATTACCTAATCCTACACACGAAGTTTGACCCTTTTAGGCCGATTTGGTGATGAGATAGGGATGATTCATTAACTTTCTTGCCCTAATTTCCTCTCCAAAAGCCGTTTTTTTCTTTAACTCACCTCCAACTTGACTTGGGTAGCTAAAATCAGCCTATGTTAGTCACTCTGGCTCATATTATCATATGACATAGCAATAAAAAATTTTAGACCTCTCATGTACCCCACCACATTTTAAGTTCGATAATCACTCCCTCTCCCCTCCTAACATCATATATGGAAGTGAATCGGGGATATAGCATATTTCTTATCCCCAATATTTATATGAGTTCATATTAATTACATTTTTACAAACTTAAGGCTCCTCAAGCTCTACTGAAATTTTGATAATCCGCCATTTTGAATCTATTTTGATCCAAATTCAAGAGGTCACATTCTGGTCACCAACTAACCTCACACACAAAGTTTGACCTCTTTAACTTGATTTAGTGGAAAGATATGGAAAATTCAAGAAATTTCATGACTTGAAGCTTCCTTAAAAAGCTGTTTTTTGCTCTAACTCCTCTCAATATGCACTGAGGAAGACGAAATTGGGATATGTTAGTGTCCGAGATTCATTCTTTCATATGAGATCAAAAACAAAAAATTTGAGCTAATTACCCCTTCTCTAGCACCCCTCAAAATTTGAGTGATCAGCCATTTTGAATTTTTTCAAAAAAAAAATATATTTTCGCATTTCTAAGAAGAGTCTCTCACCAAAATTTGAGAAAATTTCATCAATACCCGGCGACAAATTTCCTAAAAAAACTGGTTTTTGCTCTAACTTTCCTTAAAATACACTTAGGGAAGCTGTAATTCAGATATGTTAGTGTCTGTGACTCACTTTTTCATATGAGATCAAAAACAAAAAATTAAGGTATTTGCCCCTTTTCCAGCTCCCCTCAAAATTTGAGTGATCTGCCATTTTGAATTTTTTCCAAAAAATAAAAAATATCGTTTTGTTAGATTTCCAAGTAGAGTCTCTTACCATGTTTTGAGAAAAATTCATAAATTACCGCTCGCGCTACGCGTGGGGGAAAAATATATATATATTACCAAATAGTTGGGACATTTGCCAGATGATTAAAAATGGTCTAAAACGCAAAGATTTGAAGACCTCACCCTCCCCCGACCTTCCCTTCCCCAATCAGGTAGGCTGTAATAGCTATCGTTTTCAAGTTAAAACTCAGCTAAAAACAAGATTACATAAGTAGCGTAGTAGAGTAACATTAAAACAAACACTTAAAGTCTTATGAGAAACCTCACGAAATCACAAATATAGGTAATAGTGAAAAAGTAAATAGAATAGTGATTTTTTAAATAAACGCTCAAAGTAATAATAAAAACTCGAGAATTAAGTATTAACAATACCAAAATCAATTTTAATCGGGTTTCCAAAAAATTCGATATCTAGTCTTCCTTTTCCTAGAGAAATTAAAGTAATTTTATGTTACATTATTGTGAACATGATGAAAATTGAAAGTGAAAGAAATGAAGTAATAATTATTAAATGACTCTCACTTCGTTTTAATTTACTTTTTTCTACCGAAAATGCTTTCCATGTTTTTTCAATATTTGCCCAAATTTTTTAAAGTTATTTTCACCTTCAAACTGCAGTTAGGAGAACTTGAAATATTACAAATTTCTTGTGATAATGTTTCACAAGAGAAACCATTATTACCATTCATGATTACAAAATAAAATGACCTTTCAATAAAGAATAAAGAAATCAAAGCGCCGCGCCGGTTCAGCGTTATCAGGGTCATAGGTAATATTTTTTGGAAAAATCTCAAAAATTCATCTGATTTTGGGTTCAAGTATAAATACTTATTTTTATGTGCTTTTTAGGTTTGCAACCACAAATCTATCTTATTGCAAAGTTCTAATTTCAATGAAATTATATTTAGTCCAACGTCTTCTCGAAATTCAGCCAACCTTTGGAAATTAGTCACAAAATGAAAAAACGCGCGAGCTATAAATCTAACTAGTATTTTTCGACGGAGTTAGTTTAGCGTTAGTAACGATAGGTTATTAATTAATTTCGTAAACGTGATTAATGACACATTATAGAAAGTTTGAACACGCATGAATTCGAAAGTGAGAGCTTGTATACGAGAAAACGTTTTGGTAGATACACTAGAAAACTTATTTATCCTTTATAAATTCATTATAAATCGAGCAATAAATCAAGCGTCGAGTTGGGTAGGTCCGTAGCAAAGTAATGTTTTCATTTTTACGTGAATTCAGAGGCATGTTGGTGTCGATTCGTGACAGCAAGATAAAGAATATTCAACCACTAATTTCTAATTCTGCGTAAATAAGCTGAAACTTTTCGTATCCTCAACACCTCAAAGTTTATCCGACCTTCGTTTTGAAATCACCTAATTAAAGGAATAATGCGAGCAAATTATCACGATAATCCAAAGAATTAGATGCGGGTACTCTGGAACCTTTCTAAAACAAATTACCAAGGTATTCATTCAACCGTTGAAGTTTATAAATAAAGAAATATATGACGCAATAATCTTTTACTTCAGCCCTACAATACACGTAAGAAACGCCTGTTGAAGCCAGTTGTCTATTTTTTTTCGCTTTTTTTTCTTTTTTGTAATTCCTGAATAAAAATTTTATAGCAACCAAGTCACCTGAAAAATAGTGACAACCGTCTCCGCTATAATCTCGTCAAGTATCACGGCTTTTCTTTCAGCAAACGGTAAAAGGTGAAAAGTATATGGAAGAATGACAACAGGCACTCGCGACTATGGATTTTTTATGAAGCGAATTTAAAAATGTATCAATGAAAACGCAACAGTCTCCGAATACCTATCAAGCAAAAATCGAATGCATTTTTATTATTGATAAAATTTTTGAAAGAAATACACCAGCGTTTCGTTCGATGAAATTAGAGTCGTAGCTAGGATGGATGAATGGGGGAGGGGAGAGGGTTAATTTTTTTAAATATAAATTTTAAGTTCTCAATCAAAATATATACGGTGAGAGTGTACCTTTCTTAGAGTAAGGTGATATTTTTTAAATCGAATTTTACCAATACGAAACGCATATTGTGTTCCAATATACGTAATATCTACTACAAATAATATTATAACGATAAAAAAAATCCATGAGAATTTTGATCTCTAAAATCCTCCTTGGTTACAGCCTTGGATAGAATTATTATTGTTTTCATATTCAACAATTTTCTAATCAAATTTAGCTCGATCAAACACTGAGGCTATTAAATTATGGAAAATACGTAAATAAGTAAATATCAGAAAAGAGTTATAGACTCTCGATGTTGATACGGACAAGTTTTGCGACAGAATGGAAAAACTTGTTGCTTAAATTACATGGGATATTAAAATTTTTTTTTTTATTATTTTTTTTTTTACTTAAACTTTTTCAACGCTATTAAACACTTTAATAACTTCTTTTACTTCGGTCTCGATGAAAGTTTCAACGGGAATCGATGCAAAAACATAAAACAAATCACGCAGCCGCCCACTCGCTCTCCGCGCACGCAAATTATATAGGAATAATTTCATTTTCTTGACTTTGCGAAAGGATACGACCTGTTGTGAATCTGTAAGTATAAACACACAAAAACCTAGTTCGAAATATTCTTAAAATAATATTTCATCGGTCAGGTTAACTAGCTTCGAGGTATTTTTCGAAGCACATTTGCCGCAACAATAGTCAAGTTGATGAGAATTTTTTCGAAAGAGTATTTTATTATTCGGTATTAACTTTCATATAATCGCAGCGTAAATCTTGAGCTGAAATATTGAGTTTGGAAAAACTTTCAGAAATTCTCGAGTACATCCAATTTAGTGAAAGCCCAATGGAAAGCACAAGTAGAACTTTTTTTAGGCGATGTTTTTATTGGAAAATGGATGACCATTTTAAGAAAAGTTTTCGTTTACTTATGTGTGCTAAATTTGGTAAAAGCTTCGAAGAGAAATGAGTTCAGTTTTTTTTTTACGACGTGGGCATATTGTAATCGATGTTATTTATATTAATGTTTTTGTGAAAAGAAAGAAGAAAGGGCAAGTGTGAACTTTTGGCTACAGATGAAAAATGAACTCCTGCTTATTAAAATCACACTCGTGTTTTTTATTTGAATGCGGTGTAAGGATTTCCACCTTCTCATTTTTTCCTATCAGATAGAAAAATTATTAAAATGACACAAGCAGAAAATAAACCAAAAAAAGTCGAAATAAATAGCAAAATTTTTTAATTCTAGTTTTGTATGTATTTTATTTGTTTAAATTCATTTGAATTTAACTCAAAGATTTTGAATTGTATTTAGCTTTCCAGTTACAATTAAGGATGATTTCAATTACTTGGATGCTAAAATGACTGATGATTAGCATTGTCAATTGCGAATTCTAACGACTAGTTTTCAGTGATGAGTAGATATACTGAGCGGAAATTTGTAAACTGCGGTGCCTACATAATTTCTATAAAAAACTTTTCACCTCAGAGGTGGTCTCATTTGTGTTTCTGTTGCGGACGAAAATGTCTATACTTTACCTTGTTCATTCCATAGTTACGAAAAAAAGAGCAAGTAAACAGACCACTGTTTATTGTTATCCCAAACAATATTTTCAAAATTCCATCACTCGTAATCCTTTTTCATTATTTTTTTTCGCCTATCTTCGCCATAACTATATATTTTTTGTTAGTGATATTGCATTGCATAACACACATTTCAACATAAATACGTAAATCACGTAATCCTATCTAATTTGGATTTTATTATAGGAAATTTCAAAAAAGAATATAAATGGAAAGTTGGCAAAAAAAACGGTTTCTATAAACACTCAGAAGTACCCAAGTAACGTCTATCAGGAGCTGGTGATAAGGAGCAGAGTGAAGGTCTCGTTTATAAACTTTTTTTATAGTAGGTATCTCACCACCTGTACCCTCCACAGTAACCATTTTTCTTGTAATCGATGTTACACTATATAGTTTACATTTATTTTTATTTGTTTTGGATGATGAAATGGAAATGTTCTAAGTTAGCCACTACTTGAGTAAAAAAAAATCTTCTTAAACCTTAATATTTTAGCCTCTTTAATAAAGAAGGTAGGCAAATAATCATTCACAGGTTCATGTGAGTAGCCATACTTCTGATATGAAGGAGATTCCATCAAAAGTAAACACTTTAATCATGGACTTTGGGTAGAATAAGTTTAAAGGAATTATGTTCTTGGGTAAGCAAATATGAATGCATGAAACACGATTTTTGGAAGACCCCAGATAGTGAAGGAGATAAACTGTTTAGCTGAGTTTTTAACTTAAAAACGATAGCTATTATAGCCTACCTGATTTGGGATGAAAAGTCGGGGGAGGGTGAGGTCTTCAAATCTTTGCGTTTCAGACCATTTGTAATCATCTGGCAAATGTCCAACTTTTTGGTATATATTTCTCGCCCCACGCGTACCGTCGGCGAGTATTCATGAAATTCGCTCAAAACTTGGTGAGAGACTCTTTTTTTTTAACGTGCCGTGAACTGCCGCTAGGGCCAGAGGCACGGGTGAATTAAGCTATTAGATTCCGTTAAAAAGGATAGACTTTTTAAGGAAGTGTATGAGGGGTAGAAGAGTGGCAGGGTCGTTATTAAGAATTTGTGCCAGCCTAGATGGGTAGTTGAGAATGTATCTGAAGTGTGTGAGACTTAGACATTCTAATAAGAGATGAATGAATGTGAGGTGTGAGTGACAATCTGAGCAAGTGAGAGGAGGCTGGCGATTCAAAAGGTGACTATGGGTAAGAGCAGTATGGCCTATGCAGAGACATGAAATTACTACGTTTATTCTTCTAGAAGTATTGGATTAGAGAGACCAAAGAAGTGCAGTATCACGAAAGGCACAAAGTTTGTTGGTACTGGGGATGATTGTCCATTCGTGCTGCCACGATTCTTTTACTGCTCTTTTAATATAAGTTTTTAGGTCGGGAGTTGACACGGGAATATCTGGAAATGAGAAAAGAGTAGAGGCTTCTTTGGTGGCTGCATCCGCTAGGTCATTCCCATATAGGTAAGTTCACATGGGAAGGAAGCCATTTAAAGGTACTGTTCCTATGGTTAAAGGTCAATTGAACAATGTCTTTGGCAAATGGGTGTTGTTGGTGGTCGGAGTAGGAGCGTAAAGCATGAAGTGAATTGAATGAATCGGTTAGTATGAGGTAAAGATGGTTTGAATTCTCTGTCGTTATGTTCTTTACAGCTAGGTATGTTGCAAACAGTTCGGTTGAAAGGATGGAGAAATACGGAGGAACTGAGTAGCGGAGAAGTATATCTTTATTGGTCGCAATGCCATAATCTACGCCCCTTGAGGTTTTGGAGCCGTCGGTGAAGATTTTACGATACTCTGAGTACTTGGAAACAAAGTATTGAATGTCAGTTTTCCAAATGTTGAGAGGCGTGTTCCTTTTTACAAAATGAGAACGGTAGAGGTCGATTTTGAGCTGAATATTGCAGCGGTAATAGAGTGGCAGACTTGTGATGGATAAAGGTTCAATGAGTTGAAAGCAAAAAAATCTAAAAAATTACCTTTTTTATTTTTTCGATAAAATTCAAAATGACGGGTCACTCAAATTTTTAGAGGGACTGGAGAAGGGGTAAATAGTCAACTTTTTCGTTTTTGATCTCATATGAAAGAATGAGTCACAGACACCAACATATCCAAATTTGAGCTTCGTAAATGTATTTTAAAGGAAGTTAAAGCGAAAAACGGCTTTCTGAGAAAGTTTTGAGACATAACATTTCTTGAATCTTCTATATCTCCTCACCAAATCAACTTAGACAGGTCAAACTTTGTAAATGGGGTTAGTTGATGGCGAGAATATGACCTCCTAAATTTGGATCAAAATGAATCCAAAATGGTGCATTATTAAAATTTGAATAAAGCTTGAGGAGCCTTAAGTTCGTAAAAATGTAATCAATAAGAACTCATATGATTATTAGCGATAAGAAATATAGCATATCTCCAATTCACCTCCATACATGATGTTGGAGGGGAGAAAGAGGGGTTATCGAACTTATAATGTGGTGGGGTACACGAGAGGTCAAAAATTTTTTTATTGAGGTGTCATACGATAAAATGAGCCAGAGTGACTAACTTATTCTGATTTTAGCTTCCCAAATTAAGTTGGAGGGGAGTTAGAGAAAAAAATGGCTTTTGAAAGGGAAATTGTCGTAGGAAATTTCATGAATCATCCATAATCCTGTCACCAAATCGGCCTAGAGAGGTCAAACTTCGTGTGTAGGATTAATTAATGACCAGAATATGACCTCTTCAAGTAGGTCAATATGGATCCAAAATGGCGAATCATTTTGATTTGAAGATAATTTGGGGAGCCTCAAATAGTTATTATTTGAGAAACATGTGATCATATGATTATTACATAGCAAGAAATACTACTTTTGTTTCAAATTCAACTTTTCAAGTGGTTTTAGGAGGGGTAGGACAGGGGTTTTCAGACTTAGTATTAGATGTGGCCTGTACTCATGAGGAGTTTAACGTTATTACCAAACCAGAACAAGCCCCAGTTAAAAATTCAGCTCCAGTAATGCGGCATGACTGCTTACGCTTTTTTTTTATTAGACGGATTCAAATTATCGAAACATGATAGCCCTATCTCACAAAACAACAAATGAATACTTCTGAAAAATTTACCAATTTGCTATACAAAATGAAGGTTTATATATACAAAACAATCCAATTATTTTACAAAACAAACTAAACTGGCTATTAATTGACAAAGTTCATAGCACTTTAACGAGCAAAAAATTTCATTTTTGAATCATACGAACATTTTACCTTCAAGTTTCACCATACTGTTAAAATTTTACAGTTACAATAGTCAAAGTCGAAATTCCAATTCTTTTCTTCAAAGGTTTACTCACTAACCGAGTACACGATAGAGAAAAAAACAACTGTCAATGTTGAGATGTAATTTTTGAAAAATGAGCCACCCTTCCGAAAAGTAACATGATCCCTTTCAACTTTGTAAATCCTATTTATTGCCAACACAAGCAAAATTTTCAATTTCACGAACTTGCAAAAAATTTGTTCAATAATTTCATCACTTTCGGACGCACATACAAACTTGAAGAAAACCGCACCGCAACCCACAATTAGTTTTGATTTCTATTTCGCCGCCAACTGAAAGGAAAGTTTTATATGGGTATGGATTAACAAAGAGGACCATTATATTTAGCGTTCGGTTTAAACTACTGAATGAGCTCGTGGTTCATCGAATTGAATTCCATTGTGCACAGATTTCACGACAAAAAATACGAGCAGGTAATAATAATTGACAAGTAGTTCTCTGAAATTATACAATATACGAGTTTTCGAATTGAATGGCTAAAGTGGCCAACTTACGACCACGTTAAAATATGAACACAGAAAATGTGTAAAAAAGAGATAATTTTGTTTCATGTATTATTTAGAGCTTAAAAGAGGACAATAATTTTATCAACAAAACAAAAAAAAAGTAATTAAAATTTACAAATTATAATACTATTTCAATCAAGAGTGGGAGGTGGTTGGTTCAAGCAACTTTGGCCCATTTTACTGCCAGCAGCTGGCTCCGGAAACCCGGAAAATGTAATTCCTATTTTTAGATATCAATTTAGAAAATTATATATTTCGCAATGTTGTTCGGCCATTCACTTGTCAAGGAAATCAAATTTGAAAAAAATACTATTATTAAACATTCAACCGTTTCTTTTGAAAAAATTCATTTCGAATTACTTAAGCATGTACTACATTCTTACTAATTGAAGTTTCATTGTGAATAAAAATGCTTCTAAGATTTTGAGCTTTCAGGCCCATAGTGGTCATTAGTTTCCACCACAAACCACAAAATATCAAAAAAATTATACAGCTATAATAACATTCTGTTTTTTTAAATTGTTCATAATGCAATAATCTCCGAGATGGTAACTTGACTATTGCATCGAATGTAAAGATGATATGGAAATATTTAATAAAATACGCCACAAAATTCGTAATTAAAATATGGGCTTTGAAGTTAAACGTTGTTAACAACAAAAGATGGAATTCTTTATTGTCGTGATGTCGTGACACGCTCGACGGAATGTCGTGGACAAATTATCATAGCTATTTTAATACCCGCCAAACACAAAATGTAGAATGTTTAATATAAATGAAATTTTTGAAAGGCATGAAAAGATGGAAAAGTTGTTTGAGCATTAAAACTCAGTTATTTATTAAACCTTATTTATACCTTGGTTACTTAAGCGATCTATGTTAGTTTAGAAATTCAGAGCTTTTTCATTTCAAGGACGTAATAAGGCACCACGCGCGTGCCTCTTCTACGCCACTTCAACTTGGAGAGCGATTTGCGGACGTAAAACTGAGGGAATCTAGAGCTCGAGGCTACATTTTCTCATATGCCCTCTTCTCAAAAAAAAAACATCATCAAATTTATGAATGAAAATAAACAAAAATAATCCGGCTAGCTATAAAATAATATTATTATAAAAATCCACAAAGTTCCCACCTTCATTTTCTATATCAAGCACGTAGGGAAGTGTAAATGTGAGTGAGACTGCGTTTCTGGTGGTACATGTGCATCAAATACATGATAATAATAAAATCGCACACAGTTCATCCATACATTTCTAAGTAAGATACGTAGATAGCTTTTCATATGTATTATGGGTGCATTAGTGAATGGGCACAATGAAGATATAAATGTGCGGCGTTGAGGTCATATACCATAGAAAGGACGTAGTATCTTTTAACTCTTTTAAAAAGCTAACTGTGTCCAAATATAAGTATATCTGGATAACGTGCATCTAAAATTAGGGTACAGACGAATTACTTGGTACAGTGAAGAGTTCATGTTTATAATGTGGGAAATTCTGATTGAAACGGAAAAGATAACAGCTAATTTATAAATTGAAAACTACACAAACCTACACATCACAAAGAAAAGGTACTTGACGTTCAAAAACAAAGCTCGTAAGCTTTATAATTTCAAATACAGAATACACAGCAAACAATCTTTCACTAATATAATACGGTAAAACAAAAACATTTTATCGAGCTGATCTCAAAACTCGAACGGTCTAAGGAACAATCCTTTTGAGAAGTCTCTTTTTGTATCCCATTAGTATGCACACAAAAGCTAGTCTAAACGAGCAAATTAATCTTGCTATGTTTTCGAGACCGCGAGATTCCAACGAACTTGTAAAAAGATAAGGTTCAAAAACCAAGTAAGTACATTTTCTTGTTTTAAACAAAACATATACAGATAGCATTAGGCACCTACAGCACCTACCCAATGATTCAAATGGACTGAAAGAAAATCTTTTTCCGGTTATTTTAAAGTTTCGTTTCGCATATTTGATTGGTAATTCGGCACTTTTTATTAACGGTTTCAAAGTCGTGCAAAAAAGTAGTGTAAATACCCTACCCGGGCTTGAATTTGAAATTGAAAAAAGCAAAAATTTTTCACCGTCCAAATTAAATTTCATACAGCAAGATAACAAATTACTTTTATCTAAATCCGGAATTCATTTCCTTATCAAATAAAATTTGTCCGATCATTTTTTCCACTTTCATAACCATTACGTGGGAATATTCGTCTTGAAAAAGGAATACATAAATGAGATTTTACCACGGAGTCTGAAGGTAAAGAAGAACATTCGTCGAAGAGTTAAATTCGGTGAAAAGATGTGATGCCAAAATAAACTGTATTCAAAATGTTTCGCATGATAAGAGCGTTTTATTCATTATTTGGATACTATATCATTTCCTGAGAGACTGTTTTTGTATAGGGATTTCGTGTTAGAATTTTAAATTCTCTTTCTCGGCAAAATCGTCGTTTGACGGTGCTGTTCAAAAGAGCATTTTCTCGCAGTTCGCAAATACGCGATAACACTTTACTAGGTCTTTCGACGACGATGTATTCATTAATCAACGACGCTACCTTTTAATAACTGATAAGAACGAAAATGATTCCTCAAAAAAAGATTTTTCGTTTTTATTATTTTTTTGCAAATAAATGATTTCTTATGCACAACCTCAAGGAATTTTTCAGTCTAAATTAAAATTTTAAAACATTGTATTAAATTTAATATTTACTTTCAAGCATTGAAATTTTGAAGATAAATTTTCTGACATTCAAAATATAGATCTTACTACAAAATTTGCATATTTTCTTGCATTTTGTATAATCAACGAAATAAAATTCAAAGTCAGAAGAATGATAGCAAGTGTTGGATATAATGAAAACAGTCTAAAACATAAGTATTTGAGATTCCCCCTCACCTTCCTTTTCAACTCCATTCAATACACCTTAAGCTGGGAGATCACTAAAATTTTAAAGGGGCTGAAGGAGGGCGAATAGCTCTAATTCATTATAATCTGAAAGAGTGAGTCAATAACACCATTATATCCAGATTTCAGCTTCCTAAATGCATTTAGAGAGGAGTTCAAGCAAGAGACAGCTTTTTGAGAAAATTTTATATCATAAAATTTTTTTGAATTTTCCATATCTCTTCATAAAATCAATCTAGAAAAGTCAAAGTAGTATGTAAGGTTAGTTTGGCACCAGAATATGATCCCTTGAATTTGGGTCAAAATCAATACAAAATAGTGGATTATCAATATTTGAGTAAAGCTTAAAGAGGTTCAAATTAGTAAAAATGCAGTTAATATGAACTTATATGATTATTAGCGGTAAAGAGGTATACTACACCCGAAATTCATTTTCACATATCATGTTGGAGGAGAGAAGGAGGGGTTATGGATCAGATATTGTGGTAGAGATTCACAAGAGATCAAAAAATGTTTATTGCGGTGTCATATGATAAAATGAGCGCAAGTGGCTGACCTACTCTGATTTTAGCTATCCAAGTGAATTTGAGAGAGGATAGAAAAAAATGTCTTTTGTAGGAGAAATTACAACAAGAAATTCCACGAATCAATCATATCTCCTCACCAAATCAAGCTGGAAAGGTCAAACATTGCATGTAGGATTAGTTAATGACCAGAATATGATCTTTTGATGAATCCAAAATGGCGTATCGTCAACATTTGAGGAAAAATTTACTAAAATTTGAAAAATATAGGTTCATATAATTGTTGCATGGGAAGAGAATACTACACTAAATTCAACTTCTTAAGTCGTTTTAGAAAGGATAAAGTTGGGGTTTTCAGACTTGAAGTACTATGTGTTGCTTCTAGATATGAAGAGGTTAGCAACTTAATTTGCAAACCTAAACAGGTCCTAATTAAAAACTCAGCTTCAGTAATGTGGCATGGCTGCTTACGTTTTCCCACTAGTGTCACTAACGAGGGACCAGTCAGATACGTAAGTCGCCGAACTGCTTGAATGGTTGTCTATATGGAAGGCCGTATAAATATCATCTGATAAGGGCCTAGTTTTTTTGTAGCAGTGTTGCCAATGTGAAAAATTAAGTTATGAAAAAACAAAACATTTACGACTTTGAAAAAATAAGGTGGGCACTAGATAGAGGTTGATTAAATAAATAAAAACTGTTATACGCACAAATTGCCTAACTTGAGATTTGAAGGGGTAGTTATCCAAAAAATCATAAAAAAATCTGTTCAAGGAATCTTATTCAACTCTTTGAGATGAACAAAAATGGTGCTCTGCAAAGATCGCGTATTTTGAGAATTGAAGGTGCAGTGTGTGTATATCATTGGGTGAATAAGTGTATGTTAAAAATTTTTGGAAATTAATGAATTCTTATTTCATTATTTTTACTTTTTTGAATTGTTTATCAATTTCCTAGCATTTTTAATCGATAATACCTGCTTCAGGGTACCTACTCATCAAAATTATTCACCTCTATATTTTCACATTCTTTTAAAACGTGAAAATAGATAAGGACTAGGGGTGAATTTTTTCATCATCCCTCTAAGTTTAACGGTAGATGATGATATAAAATAATGCTAGTCGATCGATATAGAAAAATCACAAAAGATGTTTTCCAAATTTCGATCAATTTATGATGACATGTGGGAACGAACTTTTTGAATAAATATGTTTTGAGTATTTACTTCATCAATTTTTTTTGTATGTTGTTCTGTAATACCCAAAAAAAGTAATAATCCACACAGCGCCTTCATTTTTCAAGATTAATGATTTTTGCAAAGCACCATTTTCGTTCATCACAAAGAGTAGAATAAGATTTCTTGAACAAATATTTTTTCAATGATTTTTTGGATTACTGCTCCTTCAAATCTCAAGTTGAGCAATTTGTGCAAATAACAGTATTTACTTATTTAATAAATCTCTATCTAGTGCCTATCTTATTTTTTCAAAATCGTAAATTTTTGTTTTTTTTTTAAACAATTAATTTTTCACATTAGCAACATTGTTACGAAAAAACTAGGTCCGTATCAGATGAAATTTATACGGCGCGAGGGTAGGCGCCTGAGGTACTTTAATATAGGCAACCATTCAAGCTGATCGGTGACTTACATAGCTGACCGGTCCCTCGTAAGTATATCTGTAAGACTTGAAAAAGTTCGGTTTCCACGGTAATTATGTTGAAAAGTAATAAAACTCAAAATAGTATATTTCACAACTAGGGAGGTAAAAGTGATTCTTGGCGAATGTGAGGTTTGGGAGGGTGATAAGCCACACGAATCTAGAATCAATTTTTCTCCCGAGTAGTGAACGAAATTTTTCCTAAATGCGGGAGAAAAGCGTTCGTTTGAGACACGAGCGATTAGCAAGCGGGAGGTAAAGTAGCACTTTCCTCCCGCAAGTATGAAAATAAACTTTTTCTAAATTTTTAGCATGTTCTGTTCATTAGTTGTCGAGAAAAAAAAATTAGAAACTTACTTTTGAGACGATCCACGTAGTTTCTTTCTTGAAAGTACATACTATACATCATTACTTCGCAAATTTACGAAAAGAAAGGTCAAATTTCTAGCTACCGATCATTTGAGGTGTAGCTACAGGTTCTCAAGCATATAAAATTTTTGTACTTTAAAAAAATTATTCAGTAGATAAATACTTCAAAAAGGTTTTCTCTCAACACAGATTTATTATTCTAAAATTGGGAATTTCACAAGACATACGTATTTGCCGAATGCGAAATGAACGACACTGACGTAAAAAATTCTCTCTGATTAATTGGATTTATACGATTCCATTTTTTTCGGTTGAATTGTAAAGCTTTGAAGCTCATTGTGTTAAAATGACATCAGAAAAAAGAGAGGAGGGAAAAGAGGTAGTGTCTTGTTTCGGTATAAAAAACAGCCAAGCGAATGAAATACGAGAAAACCACTCAAATGTTCTTTACCTGCGGGAGTTAAAATGGAAAGAAAATAAGTCGAGATGTAAAAAAAAATAAAGAAGACGCTTAGTCGATAGCATAAGAATCCTCTTTCAGGAAAATGGATATTAGTTAAAAGTCGTCCCAAAAAATGTTTCGCAAGCAATAAACCGTATTGTTTTACGATTCTTGAAATAGAGCGAGTAGTTTACATAGTTCAAAGAAAGAGGAGCAGGCGTTGGCGTAATCAACTTCAAAATATTCGTCCGTTTATAGCCTTCAACTTTTTTCATGAGAGTAAGATGACAGAGGAGATTTTTCGTTCGGGTAATTTCAAATGGTTACGTTTATGACACTTAATTAGGAAACTTTTCAAATTTTTCACAGCACAGCAAACCTGCTGGATATGAAGTTTACGATAGATTGGGACTAATACCATAAAAGTGTGAAACACGAATAAGAGAAATAGAGAGAGTAGGACTAGTGGTGAAATAAAGAACATATTTGCTGTTATTCTCTTAACATGGATTTCATAATTCTAGAACTGAGAGTTCTACATCAAAAGCTAAAAATGGGTATGTAAATATACTAAAGCATAATTATACATTATATGATGTCTATTCTCTGAACGATAGAAAGTAACAGTAAGTTAAGAGTATCATATGAAGGTAGTTCCATAACAATTAAACTGAAAAATTACGATTTTTTATCTCATAACCTTCAATTTTGCTTAAATTTTTATACAGATTTGTCTTGCCTTCGAAGTGGAAAAAGCTCTATCATTCCACCCCCCCCCCCTTCCTCGACCGTTTAGGGAGAGGAAGTGGGACTTCATAGACTTTCATCACGAATGAAAAATTAAGAATGTAGTTCTCTAAACTGAAATTTAGGACATTTCTTCTATAACTTGGTAATGGCACTAATTGAATACAACCTATTCACAATATTTTTTTTCTTTTGTAATGAGTTTTTAAATAATTATAAAAATTTTTGTGCGTGGGAGGATGCGTAACAAGTTACAAACTCAATGAACATGAAAAATAAATTTGAAAATGAATCACAAGGCCAAATTATATAGAAGACGATACATCATACGTCTATATTACGTACTTTGGGTCTTTTTAGAAATCTGGAACCACTGTTACCCCTATTGGGAGGGTACATGATCAATAATATGCAAATACTGAACACTGATTTCAATGATTCCCGACCATTTTTCCGATAAATTTTTTCCGAATGCTACTTTCCAGAAAGATAGGTATCCGAATCATTTTTCCCCTAATCCTGAAATTTGGAATTCATAAATTTCAAATATTCCGAATGGATTTATTCCCGAAAATCAATTTGACGAATTGTACCCTACACCAAAGAAAGAAGTAGAGTACTGATTAAGATTAAGATAAATCGATATCCCAGCCTATGTTTTCTAGTTATTCTAGTTCTCTATGTTCTGCTTTATACTCTTCGTACGAGGTAGCGATAGTGCGAATTCTGTTCTGTAGTTCTAGCCATTTTTGTTTTGATACCGCTCCCACTTTTCTATTCGAACTAAGTTCCGCGGTTCCGCGATGGTCGCTTCGACGTCGGCTTGCTCCTTCTGAAACTAGCCGAGGGCTGAATATAAATTCGGGTAGTGCTTTTCTACCACTAAACGAAAAGGATTGTGCCATCTTTCGCTCAAATTATTTGTGCGGTACATATTATTCAGGGCAGCTTCATACCAGTTTCACAGAGCAGACGAATGGCAAGGACTTATTGCGGTCCATCTCCCTCTTCGACGCCGGCCAATAACATATGTCACCTCGAAGTAATCTGCTATGGGAAGTAAGTCCTCAGGATGCTCTTCTCGTAGCAGTTCAAAAATCCTTGTTTTACATTCACCAGCTCGAAGCTTTCTGCAATCCTAATAGATCTTTCCTTTAATTTTTTTTGATTTAAGGTAGATGTAACCATCTACATGAAATTTTCCACTCGAAAGTTTTAACAAATTCGACGCTACTTTTAAAAGGTGTACCTTCCGAAATTATAATGCCATAGAAATGATAACTTTGCAGGATAACGACCACTCGAGAAAACAATTTTTAGTAAACCAATTTCGGGATTTTAAAGTTTGGAAACTTATTTTTCGGAATAACAATCATTCGGGAAAACAATTTTTGGGAAACCAACTTCGGAATTTTAGAGTTCGGGAAAATTAGATTCGGAAACTTGGCTTTCGGGATTTATATGACAATTTTTTCACTTCTACAGCAAGGTCAATCTAAAGACATGAAATCAAAACAGTGACTGCATTGGTATTCAAACGAAGCTAAAATCTAGGGCTGGAAGCAAAGTGGTTTGACCTATAACAGGTTAAACCATTCCGGCTGGCCACCAAGAAATTTATAAAAATTTCTATTGGTTCTGTCAACCACAAGAGTCTGAGAACAACAACCAATGAAAATGAAAAATATTTGGTTCTGAATGACGTCAATATGAGCAGCTAAATGTACACATGGACTCATCATTTTTGCGGTGTAAGAGGGGAAATCGAAATTTTTTCAATACTTATTAAGACCGATGCCGTATTGGCTGTTGATATTATCAACTCACAGTTGCTCATATTGACGTCATCAGTAAACAATGCACTTGAAAAAATAAAGTTGAAATTTTTCACGTGATCTCAAATGGTGTAACCTGTTATAGGTCAAACCACTTTGGGCTGGAAGGGGAAATTCGAGAATCACTAAAACAGTGTTGAAAACATTATTTCCCACAGGAAATATATTGAAAGGTTTTTAATTTAAATTTTTCTCAAGATGCATACAAAATTTCAAAAATTCAGTTTTTAATGTATTTTTTTGTGAAGTACCTACCTGTGAAGTTGAAATCATTAGAGTGTAATTTTTGCTGTCAATGATGTTAATAGGTGTAATATTTTGCATGTCTTAAGATTGAAAAATTTTTTAATCAATTATTTCGTTCCGTGAAAGTATTTTGGATTTTATTATCGACAAATATATTCCACGAGCGTGGTTTTCGCAGTTTCTTCAAAATACTAACGTCAACGTGAACAAGAACGCGAATGCTCTTTATTAATTTCAGCGAGTCGCCATGATAGACTTTACTTTTAGATTAGTCTGGTAATTTAAATCTAAATTAATTTTGGATTTCACCATCATCATTATCCAGTTATTTCTCTATGACCTTAAGATACTGGTTTCAAAGAAAAAATTATTTGCACGTTCCCAAAATACACCCTTCACCTTAAGATTAAAACATTCCTGAATTCCTTTTCACATGCGCACGTTAAGAGCAAAGTATAAATAGGAAATCTTTTTATGTAATTTATTTACAAACATTACCATTCCCAACTGAAATCAAATTCCTGAAATTTTCAATTAATATCTCGATTAAAATCATTAACACTCTACGCCTGGCCCTAATTTTCCATTTAATACTTACTACGTACTAATGTACATATACTAAATTCAATTTTTAGGTTGTTTAGAGAGGATATCGTGAGGTTTTCAGTCTCTGTACCGTCTATGCCTTATAAGTATGTAGGGGTAGGTAACGTTATCAGGAAACTTAAACAAGCCTTAATTAAAAATTCAGCGCTAGTAATGCGGTATGGCGGCTTACATTTTTTTTTGCTCCATCCATTAAAATAGAAGGTATATTATAATATCATTTTAAAATCATCACAAATGTATCACACACTTTACGACGCGCATATAATTAAAACTTCAAAGGGGTGAGATTTATAAATGACATTCCACCCAATATAATCCCAGGATTGTTTTAAAGACAACTGATAAATACGCAACGCATTAATTGCATATGGGTACCATGGTTAAATCACACCTAGGTATACCTTCGCGTTAGCCTTTTTTCAAATAACCAAATTAATCCAGCTGGTTTAAGCTAAATGGGTATATCAGATTAGTATGGCAGATAAAAAATTAATTTGCGGAATGTTCTGTAGATAATTTAATTATTTGCAGCCTTTTTAATACCCGAGATTTACACGTGTGTAAAACAGAATATAAATTTATTACACCATTATGGCTGCATATATTTATCTTTTGAAAGGTACAATGAGCTAATTAAGATTCCAATCATTCGAAACAAATTTCTTGAGAAAGTTAAACATCGACTATTTTCAAAACGATGATATGAAATGAAACAAAGCTTCTATAGAACTTACTCGTTTGTTATTTTTCATCAGCAAATATTTGGAAACTGATAAAAGTTTCCATTGGAATATTTTCTCACATTTTACAAATCGTTAAGAAAATTTTCCATTCGCTTTGATATATCAAAAAAAAATTTTTAAATTTTACTCATGAATTCTATTTATATTTCAAAATGCGATAAGAATGATGTTTTTATCCGCATTCCTAAGTTGTAGTGTTATTTTTACGATAGCGAGAAAATAGCCTAGAAAAATATTTTCGTCAAACTTAAAAGAGAAAAGTAATTTTCCAGGATTCGACGCGTAGAAATAAAATTTCATAAAGACAATTTAAACGAAAACGGAAAAACGTCGACAAAATATGGCGCAAAGGTTTGTATTTCGAAGCACCTCGCAGAATAACACGGCTACAGGTTTATGGCAGAACGAGCTAAATTTAAAAATTCAATTTCTGAAAAAACTTACAAGCAATTCGAAGGATTTGAAGGAAAAGCTGTAGCGAAAATTAATCTGTCTAGCAAGCGAAGGAGAAAACAGCTAATTTCTGTTACTTGAGCAGCGTAAGCATCGGTTGATGAGTTATTTACGCATATCCGAAAGGTTTACGATATAATCTATGCCGGATATTATACTCATAATCTTATTGAAATTTAATCATGGGTTACTAATGAAGCGAGAAATAAGTACTAATTCGACAGGTAATTAAAGACACAATTTCTTGATTGAGGTGAAGTAAGTATTAATAGAATATTTTATTCTGACAAAAAATGAAAACCATTATAAATGGCGCCAGTAATCTAAAATTGAACAAATCAAACGTATGAAAAAAACAGGCCCGGTTGAGTTATATGGATTCTAGGAGCTATCAATCCTTCGAAAATTGCGAATTTAAACGACTTTATCGATAGTCCATGCGCATTTGCATTTAACACGAGCACGGACAAAGAACGTGTCAAATTGATATTCGCTTCGTTTCCTACGAGTGAAATACGACTCCAGGGGAAACTAAATGTATTCGACCCGCGTTGTATGCATAATATTTCACGAATTCCTACCTGTTTTCCAGCAAATATTGAGGTCGTTATTATGATGTGTTTTTGGTTTCCACGCGCGAAATTGCTTTCAAAAGTCATAAACATATTGTCGACGTGAGTTCGAAAATTCTAACCTTTGTCGTATGTCCTCAAAGAGTTCGTGTTAAGTGCAAAGAGAAGATATATGGATTTTATTATCGACGAACGTATTCTACGAGCCTTGTTTTCGCGGTTTCTTTAAAATACTAACGTCAACGTTAGCGAGCACACGAATCGGAGTAATAGAGAAAAAACACCATTTTAACGCAGCAAGTAGGCGCTGGCTCTTATTACTTTCAACAAGCAGCCACAATACAATTTACTTTTAGAATAAGCTGATGGGTACTTTGAAAAAGTATCTTTTATCAAAATTAATTTCGAGTTTTACCTTCATCGTTATCCATTTAGTTCACTAATCAACTTGAGATACTGATTTTAATCAAGAAATTATTTGCACGTGCGAAAAACTCAACTTTCATTTTAAGAATAAAACATCACCTTGAATTAGCTTTCACACGGGTACGCCAAGCACAAAGCATAAATAAACAGTTCTTCCCATTTATTTACACGAATTTCCATTCCCAATCGAAAACAAATTCTTGAAATTTCCAGTTAATATCACGAAAATAAATACTCTCCGCCTGGACGTTATTTTCCATTTAATACATTGAATTAATTTGTACTTCATTATTGCTTTTCAACAAAAAAATGGCGATGAATGGATAAAATAGATCAAGCATACTTAAGTTCATTTCCTTCAATAAATCAATTCATCGATGATAGAAGTAAAAAGTACGTAACTTTGACTTCACGCGAGTTTTGGAATAAAAAAAAATAAATAAATAAATAAGCAGCCATGCCATGCACGGTTTGCAAATAATGTTGCTAACCACTTCATGTCTACAGACTATACAGGTCCATTTCGCTGCCTCCCTTCCCCCCACTCATAGATAGAGAGCTGAAATTAACCACATCGTTTGTGCTACGTTTGTGCCGGTTTGTGCGGTACAAATTTTCGTTCTACCAAGTCTAAACCACCCCTACCCCACTCCCTCCTAAATCAATTAAGAAGTTACATTTAGAATAGATAGTATTTCTTGCCATGCAATAATAATATAAGTCTGAACCGCTAACTCCATCCCTTCCTAAACCACTTAGAATAAATGTAGTATTTCTTGTCATGCAATAATCATATGAGCCCATATTTTTCTAATTTTAGCAACTTGAGGCTACTGAAGTTATCTTTAAATTTTTACGATCGGTCATTTTCAATCCCTTTTAATTCAAATTCATGATACCATATCCTGATCATCGACTAACCCTACATCCAAAGTTTGACCTTTCCGGGTCGATTTGGTAACAAGATATGGAAGATTCATGAAATTTCCTGCAGCAATTTCCCCTATAAAAGTCATTTTTTGTTCTAACCTCCCTCCCCACTCACTTGGGAACTTGAGGAGCTAAAATAAGAGTAGGTCAGCCAATGAAATAAATTCAATTTCATTTCATTTTTTATATCGTATAAATAAACATGAAATCCTTTTTACCGCACCGAGTCGTCCACTAGAACAAACTAAAAAAAACTTACGGCTGGTCTGTGTAGTACGGCAAACAGGTTAGGCAACTTATTTGACATGATTCTTTTAACATAATACGCGACAAGGCGGAGAGGGAACATGTTGATGCAGTAGCAAGGTATTCTTAATATTTAACAGCAAAAATTGTTCCTTGAAGCGTGTACTAGCGAAGTACTCTTCTTCACTCTGATTGATGTAACCTATAAGATTATATTATAATGCACGTATTTTTGAACTTTACGGTCGTATTACTAGAAATTTTTAGTAATTTCAAAATCCTATACTACTTTCGAAAATTTTAGGTGCATTATGTCGCCCCCCTCCCCAAATGCGAATTGAGAGTTGAAATTTTGTGTACAGGTTGTGCTCGGGTTGTGCCATGTTGTGCCGTCAATAATTCGCATTGTGCTCTTCACCCTTTCTGAGAACGTAATGGGGGAGCTGGTGAAATGCGGGCCCCCCCAAGTGCGAATTGATTGCTGAAACTTTGCATACAAATTGTGCTCACATTATGCTACGTTGTGCCGTCATTAGTTTACATTGTGCCACTACCGTAAGGGGTACAGAAGGGTTACTTGATTGGGGACCAGCCCCCCGAAATCCGATTTAGGAGCTATAACTTTTGGAGTGAATTGTGCTCATGTTGTGCTGCGTTGTGCCTGTGCCACCATTACTTAGCGACCTACCCCTGACCACACTCCCCCATGAAGGGGACTTCAGTGGGTACTGCCCCTGCCCCCAAAACGAGATTTGAGAGCTATAAATTTTGGAGTGAATTGTGATCACGTTGTGCTGCCTTGTGCCGTCATTTCTTAGCAAACTACCGCCAAACCATCAGTTTTGGATGAGCACTTACTTTTAATTTTTATTATTATTATTTTTTTTTTTTTGCCGAATCAGTTATTCTCAAAAGTTTTGACATTCAGATATACTTATAAAGGCCGTCTTACCATTCATTGTTTAAAAATTCATACACCTATTAAAACACATTACTGTATTTTTTCAGAGAAAAAATAAATAAAAAAATAAGTACTCTGCCACGCTATCTTCAATAAATGTTCATAGAACCAACCTAGGCCCAAATTTGAATCCGGGGGTCAATTTTTCAAAAATTTAATAATATTATCCAATTATCGAATCTGCTTTCAATACATGCGAACTTATTTTTCTATAATTAGATTTTAAAAAGTATTATTCATTCGCATCAGTGCTTCTTAATGTTTCTAGTTGAAAAGATTTTTGTCTATTCGGTAATCTCGGATGTATGCTTTCCTGTTCGTTTTAAATGACATTGATTGATTCGTTGTTCGTACCGATCTCGAAACTGAATAGCAGTGAAACTAGCGAGCCATTTCGGGAGAGAAATTCAATTTGTGTACGATGTAAAATCAAACGCGAATACTTTGCTCAGAATACAATAGGGATGGTAATTAAAATTTTATTCTTTTATTGTCGAGATCGAACGATGAAAAGCAAATAACGACAATTGAGGATAAATATACTTACTTATAAAGAGCGAGAAAGAAGTAATAATAAAATGCCAAATTAATTGGATCGTTCGACAACGGAGTTTCGCAAGTAATTTTATTTTGTGCTATTGACTTTCGAAAAAAAATGTTATTCATAGGCTTTTCCTTTAAAAATATTCCGATGGAATTCAAACGTGATATACTTGATTGAAATTTCAACTGTAGGCTTGCTTAATTTATTGGATGTTTCGCTGTCTTATGAGTTGCATTCTGAAGTATAGTGAGTGATGAGCAAGAGTTATTATCCTCAGCATGCGATGAGAATGAATGTAAGATCAAAATTTTAGTTAATAATACATAAAAATTTCAGTCTCATAAAAAAACTTGGAGCAGCTTCAAAAAAAAAATTGGGTCATCTCAAACACTGGGTCTTTTCCGGCACGACTGGCTTGATTAACTTATACTCAATAGAATATCATCCTGATGATGATGGTTGAGCTAAGGTCATATAACTTGACGCTCCAAAAGGAAACCCTTAATGACACTGCTTAACTTATATAACTGCAAAGCAGTTATTTTATCATATGGGCTCCTATGGGCACCTGATGCCCAGGTAATGATCAGATGTGGGGCACAATGAACTATAAAGGGACAAAGTGCATGATGCTTGCACCAACCAGTTGAACCAGGGTTCCTCGTATTTCTACTGGTGTGTCAAACGATAACATTTTCCACATGTTCTTCTCGGACTAACTGCAGATTCACTCAAAAAGAACGAAGGTGTTGGCTTGGCCTATGGGTCTGCATTTGCTCATAAATAATTCCAATTAAGAACTCAGCTCCTGTAATGTAGCATGACTGCTCGCGTTTTTTTCTTTAAATTATTTTTGATAGCTACTTTTGCCAACATACAAAACAAGAACATTACAAATTATATTTGTAATACCTCACGTTGCACCAATAATTGTATAAAAATGTTGAATAGTCGAATAGTATGAGATCAGGGGTGTGATCACACCTCAGCATCCGACACAAATAGTCACTTGGATAATCGAACAATCTTCTTTCAGCTTGGAACACGACTGATATTTTCGTTAAAATTCAACATATCTGATACCTCGTTGTTCTAATACTTTTATATTTTACATGACACTCCTCTGATATTCACAATCAAAGGCGAGCGATAAGGAAATTATCATACAATTTTATATCATTCGACTGTTAAGGAAGAATTATTTTTTCGCTTTGCATGCCGAGAACTGTATCAAATCTAAGTTCGAAAATTTGATGAGGATTGAAAAGTTTCAAGGTATCCCCGCGAGGAAAAAATCTTTTCATAAACATATTTAGCTCTATAAATCTTTTCCACGGTACATTGTGTTCTGAGCTGAGATTTCCCAAACGGGAAAACAGACCAAGAAAAATCTTGAAAAGTGCTTCAACGTAAGCGATTTCGCGGTTCATTTAATCGAGTTAATCTTTAACCAAAGTTGGTTCCTTTAAAAAACGCAAGATACCTCTTTTATGAGAGCGATTTCCCATTAAGTGTACAATTTATCATGGAATTCAAGACGGTGGGAACCAAACAAATATGAGATATTCAAACTTTTTTCTTAAACGATTAAGCCACTAAGTTTCCTATTCAAGGGTACTGGAAAAAATGAAATATGAATTCGATATTTAAAGACAAGAAAATTATTTCTTTTCAATGTCGTCGTTGCTATAGCGACATTTAGTTTTAAACCTATTATCTACCTATTTGCAAAGAAAAATGACCTGAAAATTCGTTCGTCCGAGTTAAAAAATACAAATGGGAAAAGAATGTATGAGGGTAGGTTAGGAAATTTTTCCATCAATGGAAAACACAATGGTACGATGGGAGCTTGTGTAAGGTGAAGCATCTCTATATTTGGAAAACAGAAAATTGGTAAAAAAACATTATCAAATACTTGAATCTAATTGTATGCTCGAAAAATTTCAGCTCTTTAGGCTGATATTTATCTTTTCGATATTAGAGTTGAAATTTAAGCTTGAATAAACTTAAAACTTTCAAAATTTTTCCCAAATGTGAGAAATGTAAATACTGACCTAGATAAGTGAAATTATTTGAACATACTGATGAAGACATTCGACAACTTTTTTCACTGATGTATTTTCAAAATTTGAATAAACTAAAAACAAAAAACAATTTATTCCAGTAGGTACTCCTTTTTTTGCTATAGAAAGTTTTCTTTGCATTTTAATTGTCCCTTTTTTTTCTTCCCTATGAAGTGGAACAAAAGTATATTTCCGGTAAGCTTTTATGACTGAATCGATGTTTCTAACGACTTGTGAGAAGTTAGATGAAGATATAAAAAAGAAAACACGAAAAACTATCGCACTATGAGGAAAATGAAATAAAAACGACTTTATTAAATAATTACGAAAAGAAGGAACTCGGAATTCTTTTTAATCGAGTGGAACTTTAACCTTTATAATTTCAGATCCTGGTACAAACAAATAAATACTTCCACTGTGGTTATCGTTAATTAAAACAATATTTCGCAAAGTTTGTAATTTACACGCTAATGTTTTTCGACTCGAATACAAAAATTAATAAAGTTATGTTCGAAATACGATGAGGAAATTCAAGTAAACAAATTAAACTTGATAAAACTTCAAAGTCTAAGACTTAAAAATTCTTTGTTCACTTTTAGATTAAAGCAAACAGATTCCGTAAATAAACATCCGTTACGAAATGTTTTACTTTCATTTTTTTTTTTTTTTTAGAATTTCGCTATCTTTTTATACAACTTCCGGGATGAACACAGCTACGAAATTATTTACACTTCAAATACGTACATCATGTACATTATGCCTGACAAACTTCATACTTTAGTAAACAATTTTCTTTTTTAAATTAACGATACAAAACAAAATTAAACTTTTTTGCCAGCATCTTAAGATATTCATCGGTACGAAGAGAATTTCTGTCTTTAAACTTTCTTAATAACACACCTTTCGTTTACGAAATACAGTTTTGAAAATTATTTTCACCGTGAATGTTTACCTACGTGTACTTGAGAAACATTAACTTCGGGTTACTCAAATATAATGAACAAAAATGAACGGTTTTCCAACATTCTGGTGTTTGATTGTTTAATAGTGTACTGCTTTTGGTCTGTAGAAAAATGGCTTATTGAGTGTGACTTTCCTCCCTCAATCCGTCGATGACGGAATAAAAACGCCATGATATGTTGCAAAAATATATTATCTTGAATTGGATACATCGGCACAGATAAATGAGAGAAAAAAAAACGAAGCACGATACTGCGGGCCCCTACCCCGTATGAAGGGGCAATCACAGCTACGCTCTAACTATTCATTTATTTAAAAAAACAATCGGAAAGAAAAAACAGAAATCGCAATGAGCGTTAATGTGGCTGTCGTGCCGTTACAATTAGTACTGTCGATCTTATGCTTTCGATATCATGTTTGCGTTGAGCCAGACAAAGCGACCAAGCACAATCCTGGGAATCCCAGGATCAGCCGTTTGCTTCGCCTGGTCCAACACACATCGATACACGAAAGCAACTGATGTCTTAGTATACCGGATGTCTATTCGATTCGTGTACCCTTGAGCGCTAAATTTCCTGCTAGATTTTCCCATATTATGGGTTGGTAACAATGATGTAATGTGGCTGTAATATCTGATAACATGATAAGAAATTGAAATTGAATAATTTTTCTTTTTTGTTCTTCTTACCGTTGATTAATAAAGAATGTTTTACGTAATTTTTTATTAGTTGCGCATTATGACATTAATTTGTTATTCACCTCTTTTAATTGTACATTTGTACATTGACGAACTTGGTCCATTTCTGCTCCACTGCATTTCCTATTGGATGAACGAAATGAACATGAAAATCACTAATAACTATATCTTTAATTATTTTTAACTCATTTTTAATAACTTTAATACACTTATCACAGTTTTCATTTCGTTTTTATCATCAAAATCTCATCCAAATAGACTTTGTTTAGTTAGATGCAACAAGTTGAATGTGAATCTGGATAATACATAATGATTAAGGAATCAAACTAACCAACCTTAAATCGAATCATTCTAGATGTTGTGAACAGTAATGGTAGTGCTACACATAACATCATGAAAATAAAATGACCATTCATTTAAATGCGAATAATTTTAATTATGCATTCGGTTGCTTTGTTAATGATGCGAAAAATCTCAAAATTCTCAGCTTTGAATTATTATATTATACAAATCTCATATAGTGTAATTATTTATGTGATTATAATTAACAACATTATGTTTGGTATTTTGGCGCTCTAAGATACCTAAATCGAATAGACACCCTGTATAAGAAGTAGGTAGTAGTGCAGGAACCAGGATAAGTGATTATTTCCTGAGCAGACTGAGAGCTGAGAGCTGAGACTAGGTCAATATTTTACATTTTTATGCTTGAAAAAAATGGGTCTAGTAGGCTGAAAATGCTGCTTTTATAAGTTATAGAAAGTCAAAGTTCTAAGTTTCCGCGAAAATATCGAAAAATTTCAAAATTAGGTACGGACGTTGGAAAAGGGCTCAATTGACAGCGTTTTTAATTGTGAGATGGAATATATTGGTTTGCCATCCTTATTTGGTATACTGAAAAGGCAACAGCCTCCTTTTAAGCTCATAAAACGGGGTAAAAATACATTTATTTCAAAACTACACAGTATGAGGTCTAAAAATGAGTTCGTTCGATAAAGTTTTCAATACTGAATACGAATATATTGGTCTAAAACCCCGTACTGTTCCTGCTGCAAAGGCGACAAACACCTTTACACTTTGAAAATATGCATTGGTAGAAATATGAGACGTAGTAATTAGTAAATTATTCTTGATTTACTCTAGAATTAAGTTAATATCTTTAATTTGGCAAAAATACTGGAGCAATGTATCTGTTACTAATAAACTTCGACCTATTTATTTATTTTAAATCCGACTTCAAGATAAGTATAATTACATCTTGTGATCCTGAAAGGAGGGTAAAGACCTTACCAAGTCTGACCCATTCAAGCCTGTCTTGCGCAATCGTATAAAACGTTTAGTTTTTTGTTGTCTCTTTTTCTTTTGCCCATATTCTGCCGAAAAGTAATTTTGTTTGCCCAATGTTTCCATTTTATGACCCACTCAATCCCATTTTTTCTTTTTCGCTATTTTTACAATATTTAGGTTTGTTTTTAGAAGGTGTTTTATTTTGATTAATCTGAGTTCATCTTTTCTTTTAACATTCAAAATTGACCTTCCATACTATTTTGCTCCCTTGTTATTTCATTCTCTTACTTTTTTAGTTGGAACTCAAACTTGCGCACGGTAATTATGACGGGATTGAGAAGACCTTGAATATTGAGCATTTTTGTTTTAAGGTGTAAGGACCCTTCAATATTTTCCCCACACCAAGTTAATTCTTCCATGAATTTCTTTCTCCGCGTAATTTTCAAAACTAATTATTTGTCCTAAGTTTTCCTTGTCATTAACAATTTCTATAACATCTTTACCTATTTCTATAGGTTTTGGTTTCCCTCTTGTCAGAATTTTAGTTTTTTCGGTATTTAAGGTTAAACCTGCCTTTATCCCTTCCTTAATGAGATTTCTTAACATACCTATTGCTTCTAAGCTTTCTGAAATCAGGAGCTGTTCGTCTGCAAACTTTAAATTGTTCAAGTATTCTCCCTCAATTTTTATTCTTTTTACATCCAATTCATATTTCTAAAAACTTCTTGGAGAGCTGCGCTGAAAAGCAGTCGAGATAGTGGATCCCCTTGTTTTACCTCTTCACAATGCTAGCTTGAATATTTTCGTACATTTTATCATAAAATTGTGATTTAGTGAATCGAAAGCCTTAAGGAAATCCACAAAAAATGATATTAAATTTTTTTGATATTCATTACACGTCTCTTTATGTTGGTTTTTGGCTTGAAGGTGGTCGACAGTTGCGTAACCCACGCTAAATGCCGTTTGTTTGCATGACTGTTGGTATTCTATACTGTTCTTTATTCTTTTCTTAATTTGGGTTGAAGAAACTTTCGCCATCGTGTTGCTCAGCGTGATAGGCTTATAGTTTTCTATTTTGCTGCGTATACCTTTTTCAATCATCAGGATTATATGGGATTTTTTTCCATTCATTCGAAATTTCGAGGTTTTTGATAATTTTATTGAAAAGAGAGACCAAAACCGTTACTTGACCCTCCTCTCCATACTTGATCTGTTCATTCGTAATTCCGTCATGACATGGCGCCTTTCTAGATTTAATTCGCTTATTGTTTGTTTTACTTCACTGACAAGGAAAGACGAGTCTTCTTCCTTTTGTATCGTTATTGAGAAGAGTTCGGTTACGTCATCAATTACATTAGCTTGTAGTTTTTGGTAGAATTCTGTCGCTATTTTATTCATTTTCACACGATAGTAAATTTTCTCGCCATTTTTGTGTTTTAAGTAAGTCGCTTTCTTTATGCAAGTTTCCAGAGCTTTTTTAATAGATATTGCGCTTTTCGTGGTCTCAATGACGTTTTCTACTAATTGGCGCTTTGTTATACTCTCTTAATTTTCTTTTAACCAATTTACACGACAAATTTAACTCTATCTTTTCTTTTTTTGACTTTTTCACGCTTTTTCTCCAAGATTTGCCTTTTTTTAATCACATGTATACGATCTTCGGATATTTTTCTACTCTTTATAAATTCTTTGTGTTTTACTATTTTAACTTTTGAAGTGGTATTTCTGATCACATTTATAATTTTTTCATAATGTGATTCGATAAGTTATGTTTAAAGATTAACAAGACTGTAAGATATTATTTCCTTAGAGAAAAAAATAAAAATAAAAAGTTGGTAAAATTTCATGATATTAATTGGCAATTTATCGTTTTCTACCCCCGCCCTTTCTCCCTAAAAAATATCCTCGGTACGTCCCTAGCCCTTGTTGACCAGGCATTACTGGATACTGGAATTTCCACCTATAAGTGACTCTTATTTCTCCATAGCTTTTACCTCCTCAAACTTCCTGGAGAGAAAACATCTCCTTACCCATGGCTACCTACTCAATAGGCAACCCCTCCCTCTCTGCCTACACTGTCAGGTCCCTTTGACTGCCTTGAAAATCTTGCTCCAATGCCCGCTTTACACAAACTCTAGAGCTATTTTTGGCAACGCAGTCAACTTATCTGATATCCTCAATAGCAACCAGGGTACACTTTCATTTCTAAGTATGTAGCTGAAGCAAGCTCCTGCCTCTGGCCTGAGCTGTAGTACGAGTATATGGAATAGGAGGAAAAAAGTTGAAAACGCAGTTGATTTTAAATCATCTTGGATTTGGGCTGAAATTAGTAATCATTTTTTGAAAAACGTTCTGGGAGCAATTAAGCAGTGGTATTCAAGCCAAATTTTAGAAATAACTTTGTGCCAGATTTAACTTCAGAGTCTAGAGAAGGGGATTTTTTGTGGAGGTCAGTATAAGCTCCGAGTGTCATTATACATAGATTAAAAATCGATAAATTAATCGTAATTTATTTTGTTTCATTCCCAGTCTCTTTACTTAATTTTTTCAGCATTTTTCCCAGCTCTATCAAGATGAAAATTTAATTTTCCTTCGTTATACGAATCACATATTTTATTTTCACCATGAAGATATCAGTTACTAATTTACTAATGCAACGATTTAACACAAAAATTAATAACTTGATCTTACAAGTATTTCGTACATTAACATCAACCCCTCACTTTGCCACTCTTTTCCCTTAAATTATTCCGTTGATTTAAGATGGTGTTGCATGAAATGCTGTAAGAATGCTCCAGTCGTTCAAAGATGAACTTGAGATTGGAAAATATTTTTCAAGTTAAAAGTGAGCTGGAAACTCTATACGAACAGCTGGAAGATTCAAACCAATATACTTATTCGAATTTTAGATTAAAAACCAAATTAATAACGGATATCATCAAGATGAAAATAAAATATGTGTTTCGTTAAATAAGAGAAAATGTAATTTTCTTGTTGATTGAACTGGAACAAAATTCGAAAAAATTAGGTAACGAGGTTGGGAAACAATCAAAATAGATTACCATTACTTTATCGATCACTAATCTACATAAAATGACACCGATAAGTAATACTCTCCTCCACAATACATTCTCTCATAAAATTTTTTCCAGACTCTGAAGTCAAATCTGGCACAGAGTTATTTCCAAAATTTGACTTGAATACCACACCACTAGTTGAATGCTCCCAGAATATTTTTCAAAAAATGATTACTCATTTCATGCCAACTCCCATGAAAATTTTTAATACTTTGACTGCGGCTCTAACTTGATTCTGAAATAAATCTTAATGAATTGTTTTAAATTTAAAGGGGCCTACTCAGCTGAATAAGTCATCTTCAACCCTCACATGTAGTTTTGAAATAAATATATTTTTATCCATTTCATGAATTTAAAAGGGGTCTGGTACTTTTCAGTACCGGCTGTTGATGCTAAAGCAATACATTTGATCTCAGAATCAAAAACTCTCGAATTTTAGGCTCCTATATATTTTGAAAGCAACACTTTTAACCTGCTAGACTGGTTTCATTTATTTTAATAGTATTTGAACATCAAAAGTATAACTTCTGGAGGCAAAATAATAATTTTAGAATTTTTCAAGAATACTTGAAATTTTCAGCGATTGATTTTGAAAAAATAAATATTAACTTATTTTAGCATTTCATTAGGGCAATTTTGAAATTTTTCTAACTTAATGGCCAAATAAAAAAATTGAAATCCATAATGATATCCTTTTGAGCAAGCTCAATTGCCAAATACACACTACGTGAGAAAGTCTAAGATTATTCACGTATTTTAGTTTTTTATTTATACATAAGTATTTTACGCCATCAACGGTCGCTTCAATTTGAAAATGAAATAAAATACGCTCTACGTACTCTGTATAGTCATAATATAACTTCAGTTCATCTTATAAGCACGTTGCGCCGTCATTTTAACCGACCCGAAATATTCAGCCAACAGAGGGAGAAACGACGACAAGAAAAGCATCTGTACGACTTTTCGGTATTAAAAATTACTATCACGTAATTTCGGTTTTAAAAAATATTCGTCATCGTCTCAGGCGTGATGTTATTTAAAAATTTGATTTTAATACTTCATCAGCGTGTTTCTTAGAACGAATTTATATTACAGGAGCGATTTCGCATCGAAGCTGAAGTGGCAGTGAATCGAGCGAATATGCTAACGAGACTGTGGAAATACGCGGGTAGGGACGTAATGAATTCCGAATATTTGCTACATGCTAGTATTTTCTCGATGGTGGAATTCAATGAGAACATATTTGCGGCTGGGAACTGCTACGACAAATACCAGTACAAAGATTACCTGCTCTTCTGCCCGTACGCCTACCGACTCCCGGAGGGACAAATACTAGCGAAGAATTTGGCTGTCGAATATAATTACCTTGGAAATACCAGCGAGTGGTTTTACCAAGCTAGGAAGAATGCCGAGAAAGTGATCAATAAAAAAAAAACTTACAGTTACGGTAAGTTGAATTTGTGGATTTTTAAATCAACTATTGGGCATACTACGTAGATACATATAAGACGTTCGCGCCGTTAAAATAAAACCTGTGTTTGGCCATTTCTTGATAAAGTATCACTTTAACTAGGCACAGCAGTGTTACATCATCAATCATAAATGTTTTGACGTTTTCGCACATACGCGATAGTTTGACAATAGTGCCAAAAAAACGACCACGATAATGCAATCGAGTTTATAAAATCTTGTCATATTTTTGATAGACGCAAGGAGGCGGAGCAGCAGCTTTTCATAATACTTGGATGGTTTTCTTTTTGCGTGATCGCCTTCACGACCATATTCAGCTTCATTTTATGTGTTCGCCTTCGTTATATTGAAACACGAATGTTATAAAAAGTCGAAAAACGCAAGTATAGCGTATTTATTCGTAATAAATTGTGAAGTGGTTTTTTGGCAACTACTGAAACCCCCGTACAAGTTTTTAAAGCATGAGAACTACACTATCGAATTTAATTAAGAGTAACATAGCAGTTATTTTTGGATCCTTAAATTCTCATTTTTTTTTTTAAATATTTTCGATTCATTTGAAGTTTATGTACTTGCAAGAGAACAATTAGTTCTGATAATTATTTTTGAAATAGTCTAAATACTAACAAAAGTCTGCTCTTAAGATACTCTCATGTCTTCTAGTTATCTCTCTATATATTAAAATCAAAATGAAATCGGTTTTGAAATGCGCGCGCATCCTGAAAGAAAGGTCGAAAAGATATAGAAGGTACCTTCAGGTATACAAAGGAATAAAGGGGCAATAAAATTTAATAAAAGCCTTCTATACATGCAAGGGTGAGTCATAAGATTGTTTTGAATAGCAGGTATATAGAAGTATAAAGGATCGCATGCTATGAATAATAGTTTTGGTTTGATCGAAATTATACTTGTATAGCCTCGTGACTCATTCTTTCACATGAAATCAAAAACAAAAAATTTGAACCATTTGCCCCTTCTCCACCCCTTCTAAAAATTTGAGTGATCGGCCATTTTGAATTTTATCGAAAAAACAAAAAAAATTTGCATTTTTAAGAAGAGTGCCCTACTAAAGTTTAAGCGAATTTCATGAATACCCACCGGCACTATGCGTGGGGAAAAAACAAAATTTCCTCATAAAATTGTTTTTTGCTCCAACTTCCCTCAAAATGCATTTAGGAAGTTGAAATTTGATTATGTTAGTTTTCTAACTCACTCTTTGATATGAGATCAAAAACAAAAAATTTGAGCCAGCCTTCTTCAAAATTTGATGAATCCACCACCGACAAAGCAAGTACTTTTGTTGTATTTCTAAGAATAGTCTCTAAGTTTTGAGCGAATTTCATGACGCTACGCTTGGGGGAAATAATGTAATATGTTTGTATATTAGGGTGGCAATGAAAAATAAAAATTCGAATTTGAAGTGCAGCACCTCCTAAAAAGTTTTACTTTACTATAAAATTATGATTCCTAAAATTTCAAGTCGATAGGTTAATATTAACACGTGGCGCAGAGTCGTTAAAGTTGAGTACATAATATCTTTACTATGGTTGTCCAGGCTTATAGAAGGGAAATTTTTTTTTGATTTTTTCGGAGTTCTCACCCCTTGCATTTTTTTCTTTATGCTTCTACATTACGCAGAAAAAATGTCAGCCCTCTCGCATGAGGGGAATACGTGTTACTAGGGGGCTAAAGTTTCCCCCTTTCATGAAAAATCATCTGAACGCCTTCCAGCTCCTTACCTATGGGAAAAAGGGGTAGTATGAAGAGGACCAAAAGTGTTAGTCGTGTCTTGAGGATTCCATACATGTCATTTATACCTTTGAACCTCAATTAGGGGCCGAGTTAGGCAAAAAAACGAAGCAAAGTATCGAAATATGGGTAAAATACACCAACAAAAAAAGTATTATTTTCTTTCATTTTCGCGAAGTTTTCACGAAGATAATTATATTTAGCCCCCGAGAAGACCTTACGAGTCAATTATACACCTCATAAGATTGGAAAATACCAAAGTGCCTAAATTATAATTTTTAAAATATTTGATTTTTTTTTGTTTTTATTTGTTACATAAAATCTAGAAAAATATGAATCTAAAACCTCAACGAGAACAGTTTGTCGTTAGAAACAATAAAAGAGAGAAAAGAATATGGGCTGATCGATACATGGTGAATTTGTGAATTTTAAGCAGGAGTGGTATATTGGTACCTACTTTCAGTTTTGATCTCTCATTAGATTTATGAAGAGGAAATTTTCTCATTTGAAGTTTTTGAAAATGTTGATAAGTTACAAATCGATCAACTCAATCTCAAAAAGTGCTTGTGTGAAATTTTGTGGCCATCTGCGGTATCTTACCGAAGAAATGATGTCATTAGCTTTATTTGATGATGAACAAAATACTACTTTAGATGAAAAGGTCATAATTGTATCGACAAAGAATGAAGTGGATTCCACAGTTGAAGAAAAGCGATTGGTCGCATAAACTAAATTCTCATACAGAATGTCAGACGCCTTTGACTAAAAACCATAAATAAATTCGCGTCGAAATCTACGAAAAATTTTCTCACTCGCTTCGAGATAAGCTGCAGATTTCTAGAGAAGCAGCCAGATCGTTGCTAGCATAAATATTTGCAACGACTTCACTAAACGCGGTGTCTCCTTGACTGAAAAATATGCTAATTTTTCAACAAGTTTTTGTTGATGTATTTTACCCATATTTCGATACTTTGCTTCGTTTTTTTGCCTAACTCGGCCCCTAATTAAGGTTCAAAGGTATCGATGACATGTATGGAATCCTCAAGACACGACTAACACTTTTGGTCCTCTTCATACCACCTATTTTTCCCATATGTAAGGAGCTGGAAGGCGTTCAGATGATTTTTCATGAAAAGGAGGAAACTTTAGCCGCCCAGTAACACGTGTTCCTCTCATGCGAGAGGGCTGAAATTTTTTCTGCGTAATGTAGAAGCATAAAGAAAAAAATACAGGGGTGAGAACTCCGAAAAAATCAAAAAAAAATTTCCCTTCTATAAGCCTGGACAGCCATAGTAAAGATATTATGTCCTCAACTTTAAAGACTCTGCGCCACATGTTAATATTAAACTATCGACTTGAAATTTTAGGAATCATAATGTTATAGTAAAATGAAACTTTTTAGGGGGTTTTCTTATCTGATCAGGAGAAAAAAAATTTTTTTCATGTATTTCATTGCCACTCTATTGTATATGCCAAAAAATTGGACATTTGCCAGATGATTACAAATGTTCCAAAACGCAAAGATTTGAAGACCCCCATCCCAAATCAATAAGGTTATAATAGCTATCGTTCTAAAGTTGAAAACTCAGCTAGAAATTGAATATCACTAGAGTTCATTATGCACGAAAAAATTAAAGGCAACATTTTGACAATAATAAATTTTCAGCGATCAAATAGCGCATCCTCCAGTGTTTCATTTTTGTTTAAGTATTGCATAATTTTTAGTATGGTTTTAGTTTTTTGATTCGGTATAAACGTGGCAAAAATTGAAATTTTCCAAAAATTTCTAAACTAGATAATTCATTCCATTAACTGGTAGCATAACTTGTAAAATGAATGAATTTAGAATTAAATCAAAAAAACTCAGGTCAAATGAGAGGTGCTCGTCTCCTTGGGATACCTCTTTTCGATACGCTACTGCAAACATTAGAGAAGAAGGTTGAGGATGTTCAAATAGCTCAAATTTGATTAATATAGATACTACTGTGAACAAAAAGTATCCTATATTCCTAATCCATCTTCATAGGTGATGTTGAAAGTTATAGGAATGGATTTCTAGCCTGTGTACTGGATGTAGAAATAAAGAAATTAGAAACATTATTTGCAAGTCTGGACATACTTCTATTAACTTAGGTTCTTTTTCCATGACGAATAATCGTATAAATCGTCAACGATAGGATTTTTACTACAGCTAGATAGCTGAAGGTCTTTTTGAGCTGCTGTCTCCAAAAAGAAAAAAATAAAAACGCATAAATCAATACCGTTAGATGATTAATAATTGAAATAAATTCCGGATATTTTCAAACAGTTTTCATTCATGCTTAGGCATTCGATCAGCGAGATAGGAGGAAAAGCGCTTTCGAAATTCGTTAATAAAATATAAATCGAATGAAAGTTGAGCGACGATTTAGAAACAATAGTGTGACAATGAAACTACGAATTCACCCTTTCATATTACACGAGTCATTTTTATTTTTGTTTCGACTGTTAGATTGGTTTTCAGCGAGTTGAACATCTACGAAAAGAAAATTAGGTACAATGAATATATTTTTCCATCGCTAACCCGCAGTAGGTAATTAAATTCACGCCCCACGTCACAATTAGCTTTCCAATTCAAATCAATGGTAATTTTTTGTCGGAGAAAAATTCTCTACTGTTAGCGGTGATTAAAAAGTAAAAGAGTTTCTCAGCGTTGCATTTTCAACGCTCAACACCCACATAGAAAGGATATCGATTTTTACCTTTCGTACGTAATTCTTCCTCGTTTATTATAAAAGAAATTGACCAATGATTGATCATACCGATTAAAGACGATGATAAAATCATTTCGTCTCATTTTTAACATTTGATTAGTTGTTGCCGGCGTTAGACGAGATTTTGTTGAAAAATACAACCGCTGAAAATCAATTGCCGTTGCTTGATTGAAGGCATTATAAGCGATATTTTCCTTTGGGAATTGGTTTCTTTTGCTGAAAAATGAAACTCACGAACGCAATACGCAAAAGCCTAATGAAGTGTGCAACTTTCATGCCGATATAGTATTACGATCATTAAACGAATAGCAAAGCTCTCTTTTTGCGAACGGTTGACGAATAAAGGTTTAAAAATTAATTTTATACTTCAACAAAAAAAAAAGGCTTATGTCTGATATAGAAAGGCGAAAAAATGATCGGATCGTTTTCACGAATTTATAAGTATTATTATCTAGATGGGTTTGATGTTTCAGCTGGCAGAAAGGATAATATATTCGCGAATAAAAAAAAATTAAAGTTATCTGCTGAATATTTTAAGCTTAATTTTCGATGTCAATACAAAATTCTGTTTAACTACAACAGAAGCAGAAACTGATGGCAAAAAATCATTATCACTCATCTACGTTTGCAACTCGCTGCCAGACTATACGTTCAAAAAAGGAAACCCTAATCGTAAAAAAAAGTAGAGTATAATAAAGAATTTAACAAGGACGCGATAAGCTTTGGGATTTTCTAAGCTATACGGTAAAAATGAGCCATGTAAAGCGAGAAAATTAAATTCTTTTCACGAGATGATTTTCTTCAATGACATTATTTGACGGTTTTTAATTTTAAATTTCGTATTTCAAAGCTACGAGGACGCCAAGTTTTCATTTTAATGCATTCAAACGGATATAGAAAGAAATTACCCACGCGCTATTATCCTTAAAATATCCAATATCCTCGAAAAGTTTCAGAGGGATAGTTTGATATTTTTTTAGGAACAAGTTGCTCGTTATTATAACATTAAGAGTATGGAATCCGAATGAGGAAAATGAAATAAAGAAAATCATAAAAATATGTATTTTTAAAATGTTTATTGAGTCGAAAATTCTATATCAAACAAGTACAATATTCCACCGTAAACAGCAAATAGAATATCGAAGTTGTAACGTGGTATGACCTTTTTTATGCACGGTATATTCCCTTAGAGACAAGTATCTACATCTACATGTATTTATGATTCAGTAATCAATGCTAGAATGGCCTAAGTGCATGAATATTTGTCAGAATAACGAGGAAAAGGACTTTCCAACTTTTATATTTTTTACCATTTAAAAATTATTTTAATTTTTTTGGTAAAAATTTATTTATTGAAAAAAAGTGACGATAAAAATTTGTGATACACCATCTTAAAAATAAAATAATTTGGCATACATTATTAAAAAAAAAGTGTTCTATAATATCAGTCATTATTAATTTTTTCATCAAACCGAAAACAAAAAATGAATTAAAAAAGTGCCACGTTTTATTCAATATGATTGTGTACTCAATAACTTCTAAAAAAAAAAAAAAAAAAAAAAAAAAAAACATAAGCAGCCATGTTCAATTAATGAAGTTGAGTTTTTCCTCAGGGGCAATTTTACCCCTCAAATTTAATGAAAAAGTGACTCAAAAATGTCAAAAATTAATAAATTTCACTTCTTACGAAATATAAGTGAACCACTTCCTGATCCACACATGTAGATTTTCAGCTTTTTCCTATCAAATTTAGGGGAGAGGGCACAAAAAAACAAAATTTTTTTAAATTCCATTCATGGCAATTTAAACTTTCTTTTTTTTGATCGGCTCATTTGAAATTTCAATTAAAAAAATATGTGAAAATTTTAAAAAAATCGGACCCAAAATAAGGGCATAATGGCAAATCTTATGAAACACATAATGAGGAGAAGGTTTTTTGGCTTCATATATACATTCGAATATAGAAGAGATATAAACGATTTTTAAATTTTGTGAGCTAATTATCCTTTAAAAAAAATTTCAGCTCTCCAACTTAATTTTTAAACCTCAAAAATGAAGTTATATTTTTGAAAATTTTAACTTTTCCAAAAAAAAAAAAAACAAATATTCGGGCAATTAAAAACTTTTTTTCTTTTCAAAATCATATTTTGTTGTCCAAACTCCGAAAAAAAATATTATTAGCTAATTTTTTTTTTTTTTAATTAGATTTAAACTGTTTTAATTTGTTTTTCAAAAAGCATCAATTTCGGTTATTTTTTAAAATGAACGAAAAACAGGTAATTATTTGTCGTGTGATAGGTTATTTCAGATTCATGAGGAAAAATATGCTCGATTTTTACTTCACAAAGCTTCCCCAAACATCACATTCTTGCTTCAAAAACTTCGTATAAATATTTTAACATGAAAAAGTTATGATTTTAGGAACCCCTGTGCAACAAAAATTGAGCAAACTTAACCTCTTGAGTTCGACAAAGCCTAAATTAAGCCTATACTGAACGTACAATAAATAAATTATCCATTTATCGTTCATTTCTTAAAATAAGGAAAAACTACTGCTTTTTGAAAAAAATCAAAAACGGTTTAGATCTTTTAAATTGAAAAAAAAATGTTGACTAAAATTATTTTCACTCTTTGGACGACAAAATATGATTTTATAAGGAAAAAATTCTCGAAAGTTTGATTTCAAAATTTTCAATTTTATTTTTAAAATTATGACCTAATTTTGGGGCTTTTAAAAATTAAGTTGCGAGATTTTAAATTTCTCCTTAACACTCCACTTTCATAAAAAAACTCAAAGCTTTCCTCACCTGTGTTACTGAACACGACAACGTACGACAGGACACCTTTGTATTAATAAATTGTTTATACTACTAAAAGGCGGTCATAAAATAATAACATTCATTGAATACATTCTCACACATTTGTAATAGAAATTATACAGAAATCGATTACCGCTTCATAATCCTAAAACGTCGCAAATTATTTTAAGCTAACGCGATGTCGAAATTAAACTCGGCAGATATTTAACTTCGTTAGCGTGGACGCACGAAGCGTGTGATCAACTAATAATAATATTAGGGCTGGAAATTAATTATCTAAGCCTTAAAAAACATGACCGAGCGTACAAACGAAATTTCGATGCGATAAGGGGTTGAAACGACGAAGTACAGTACACCTATCTTCACAAACCATTCGAGATGGGTCGAACCGAGCTTTCTCAAAAATTACCCCACGCATTAAGGATACCTTCGCTAGAATAAAATTATGAAGACAGTTTAAATACATCAAAAAGCGAGTAACCACAAAATAACCTCATTTGCTGTAAATTAACCAAAGGCTTTGATTTCAATCATTATACGGTAGAGAGATCCCAAGTATTCGTATGTTTTAGCGTTCCGTGAAATATGATCGGCGCGAAACGAACATATGATCGATTTTTAGTCGAGAGAATAGAGATTTTAAAGAACGAGTAAGTTAAGGAGTTAGCATTTCTACAAGAGGGATTCCATTTCAAACCCTTTTTCAACTTTTGATTCGTCGTTTTCCTTTAACGTTTGCAAATAAACTCGTCGATTTAAAGGAAAACTTTTTACAGGAAACTTTATTTTTCGATGTTGGAGAAAATTTTTTTAGAATAGCCGTGTCATTTCGCTTTTGTCAGTTACTTTAAATATTTAAATCGAATCGACAAAGAATTTCACCTTCGTTTGAAATCTAGCGTCAATAAAAGCTACGCGATTTTCACTATTTGTTTCGAGCGAAAAATAAAACATCTAACGATAAGCGAATTCGCGGATACGTATAATAAATTGAAAATGCTCGTATATAGTACAAATAACGTCGATGAAAACATTTGACATGGCAACATTAGGTGAAAATCACGCTATTCCTCCCACTCGTTTAGAAACCTATACCGACGAAAAAGTGTTTTATGCGAACATCCGTGAAATTGGATTTCTGTATAGATTTATTTTTTCCTTCTTTTTTGCCCTTTATTTTCACAAGTATACTGTATCTGATATGAAACGAATTAAATCTAATGGATGGATATTTAAATTTAGAATTACTCTGAAACTCACCAGTACTCTTAATCACATTAAATAACGATAAATCACCTCCGTTCGAAAATATCGCGAAAAAAGTGTTATCATTGGAAGACCGAAAGACCTTACAGCCTTGATGCGACAGAAAGGGCAAATCGGTTGAAAGAAATTTTCCTTATCGGACCATTTATTGGCACATTTCGTTATGAGGACTAGGGTGGAATAATACCATAGAATTCTTTCGCCTTTCTCTACAAAGCGTCAATAATATATGATCTATAACAGCATCATCCGCTCCACGTCACCGACCAAGTCTAGGTTTCTATAGTCGTCTTAATGTAACTTGTCAAGAACAGACAGTGATACTCATTATTTACTATCGCCGTGGTGAATTTTTTTCGCTATCTTTTGCACACGAGCGTTGTCTGGAAAAGGAAGATGAGAAATATTTAAAAATAGGCTTCGCTATTAATCTTAGTGCCAGTAGCTCGAAAAGTAAAGGCGCGAGTGTATGAGAAGACGTTAAAACGGCAAAAAGAAGCGTAGAGCCTGATTACTCCAAATGGACTGCTATAACCTTCTATACGAGTTGCTTGAAAACATTTGAATGAAAACGTTTCCATTCAAATGTGAAAAACTTTTATCTTTTTTATGGGGCTTTTTTTTGTTACCTACGCGTAGAAAATACGTAAATATCGAAAAAGGACAAATTCCTTTGATCGTAGAATTTCCAAAATGGTGATTTAGAATAGAGTTTCCTTGCCTTCGTTTGGTAGAATTTAAGCTCATCAATTTAACACGTTATGTGCTACAGAGAACGAAGCACTTTGGAGATATTTCAAAATCATCGACATCAGGTATAGTTGTTGAACGGCTTGAACAAAAAAATGTTTGCTTTCTACGCCATGCCAATATTTACTGTTTTCGCTATAGGTTTCGAGTTTGAACGATTTGAACTCTTTCTTAAAAAAGTTATGCTGATAGAAGGTAATTACTTGGTTTGTTTTCTTCAAAGTACCACATATTAATAACATTTGGGTTTTTGCCAAAGAATAATGGAGCTGAGCATTTAACTGTGGCTTGTTCAAGTTTGGAAATAACTTTAGTAACTCTTCTTGACCACAGGCCACGCCCAATACCGAGTCTGAAAACCCCTACCCTATCGCTTCCAAAACCACTTGAGAAGTTACACTAACAACAAATTTAGCATTTCATTTCATGCAATAATCATATGAACAGCTAATTCTCAAATTATAACTACTTGAGGATCCGGTCATCAACTAACCTTGCACACGAAGTTTGACCTTTCTAGGTCGATTTGGTGAGGAGATATGATACATGAAATTTTCTGCAGCAATATATCCCCTTCAAAAGCGTTTCTTTGCTCTAACTCCCCTCCAAATTCACTTGGGAAGCTAAAATCAAAATAAATTATTCACTTGAGCTCATTTTATCATATGGTACTTCGACTTTTCGTGTAGCTCCACCATATTTTCAGGTTGATACTCCCCTCAAATATCATGTATGGAGGTGAACTGGAGATATACTTGCCACTCCCAATAATCGTATGAGTTCATATTAATCATATTTTTACTAATTTGAGGTTCCTCAAGCCCTACTCAAATTTTGATAATCCGTCATTTTGTATCTCTTCTGACCCAAATTTAGGTCATATTCTATTCACCACCTAACCCCACATACGAAGTTTGATCTTTGTTGTTCCCGGACATTTCCCTGAAGCCATTTCCTCAAATAGAAATACCCCCGAACGGACAATTCCCCGAATAACTATTTGCCCGAATGCGTTTTACCCGAAAGCCATTTCCCCAAATGCATTAATTCCCGAATTTTTTTTTATTTTTATGCCAGCCTTCGCTGGCGTTATTGGTTTTTGAGGCAGTGACGGATTACCCTGGGCGGCAGATTTTAGAGAGGGCAAATTTTTACTAAAAAAATATACATTAATAAATGATACCTACATTTGAGTTAACATGTTCATTATTTTGTGTCAGTTTTTCAGCCAAAAAATTTACTTCAATTTTTTATTCTTCTATAAAACTAAGATAACCAGAAAATTGGGGAAGGACTAGAGACATGGAGTAAAAAATTCAGGGACAGCAGAATTTTGGTGCGTACAGTGCAAAAATTCTTAATCCGGCGCTGTTTTGAGGTCTCATTTAGTGCGGCGTCATAATGATTCCAAATTTGCGGAGGATAGCGGTGAGGTACCGCTCTCCGACGACCTCGTGCAGGACGACCAATTACATACACTTCTACAAAGTAATCATAAACTGGTAGTAGATATTCAGGAGCTTCCTCACGCAAAGCGTTGAATAATCCAGGTACATGGTCGGCGGGGACATATGCAAGAGAAATCATCATATGAGTATACTGCCTCACTTCGCGGTTTTCGGAATCATTATAGAAGTTTTCGGGGGCCTAAATTCGGGGAATTATTATTCGGGTGAAAGAAGTTTCGGAGATTTAGTATTCGGGAAAGCAATAATTCGAGGAAATGGCCTTTCGGGTTTTTTTTCTTTTGGGAAATCGGATTCGGGGAAATGACTAAGAATTGATTTTTGTAGATTGATTTGATGAGGATATATGGAAGATTCCAGAAATTTCATAACTCAAAACTTCCTCAAAAAGCCGTTCTTCCTCCAACTCCCCTGCAAATGCGCTTTGGAAATCAAAATTGCTATCATTTATAAGTTGAAAACTCAGCTAATAACAAACAATAATTCTAAAGAACCAAACTATTACATCCCAGTACATTTACGAAAAACAAACAAAGGAATCCCATCACTTTTTCAGAATACTCGTACTGATCAATGTTGGTTAAATACAATAGGTACGTTAATTATAATGCTTACACTTTATTAGCCCTTCGTAGAACACATGGTACACATATATAGGTGCATGAAAATCGCTTAAAATTCGCAAAAATGTTCATACTAATTTTTGAAAGTAGTTTCTCATATTTCTGACTCAACTTTCAATGGTAGATCACTAAAATTTCATATGGGGCTTAAAGAACCCCAAAACTCATAAAACTTACCGTTATCACTTCAGATCAATCTCAATTATTCAATAAAATCGCTATAACTGCCGATTACAGTCGAAAAAACATAGTTATAGGTTGGAAAAGGAGCTACACCAGAAGCAATTTATGTTCTGCTGAAACGTGTTTTTTATTTCAAAAAAATAAAAATAACACTCGCTATGGATCATCCATTATCCGATCATGTGTCTAGACAACTTCTTGTGGAAATGTAGACTTCAAAAACTCTCGAAAGAAGATTCTATAATTTATTAAATACAAATTAATGCACTCATTTTTTCCCCCGATCACATAAACCTTGAAGTAGGACAAAACGATTCGTTAAATCTGAAAAATCAACACTTCGAGAATCTTCAAGATGGTAAAAATTTAGGGTAGAATTCAAGCACCGCATAAACGATACTTTGGATTCGAAACAATCGAACCATACCTCTCGTATCCACTAGATATTAAATTCTATTCGAAAGTAACAAGGGGAATTTCTCGAGTGATTTAAAACTATAGATAAATTGCGTAAAACGCCATCGAGTGGATATAAAAAACGAGAAAAATCTGGTAAAAACTTGCCGAAGCTGGTAAAATTATAAGTTCAATTTTCGAATACCCACGTATAACCATTTAAAGAGGGAAAAGAAGATATCATTGCGAAAATGAGACCGACCTAACGACGCTGGCGTTTGAATGAGAGTCATAATAGCTTATACGCCCAAATTTTATAACTGATAAGAATAAAATACGATAAAACGAAGACAAAAAGAGATTAACCTTGGTTGAACGAACGAGAAAAGAAAAATTTCCACAATAAGTGGTAGAAAATTACCTTCGAATGATGCATGGATGGAAAAAAGAGACGAAATAATTTCGCGAAAACGAAACCGAAAAACGCTGTCGTTCGAAAGATGCTTTCCTTTGTATTTGTCTGTTTTTCAATGGCGCATCGCGTTTTTATTTAACGACGAATTTCACTTTTGGTTTTCCTTTTTTCTCTCTCTTTTTTTGTGATACGTGAAAATCAAATTTGAAGGGAACATTAGGTTATTAATGGTTCTTACACCTTTTAAAGAGTACCCTTGCATGAGGTTGAAGAAGATTCGATTCCGTCGAAATTAAGTAGAAAGTGGATCATTGATAATTAATTAAAGACCTCGGCTAAAGCAATTTGTAAATGTCTAGGCATCTTCTAAAACATTCCGTCTTAAGTTTAACTGCCTTCTTAAAAATTACACCGGCGAACGAACTGTGCGCGATTTTTAACTATGAAACGAAATCCCTTCGGAGAGCGATTCGCTACTCAACGCTATTTGTATGTTTCCGCATTACAAACATCGTTATTTGAGCTTGCCGCAGTACTCTACGAAATTAAAGTAAATACTGAAGTTCACGAAATTCTCCTTCAACGAATAAGGATCCAATTGCTGACGAACACGGATACGAGGAACAATAAAATTATCTAGGGAAGTTTCAGCATTTTTTATTGGCATTTTAACCGACAAAGGACTTCAACGGCTTTCATTTTCATACGACAGAACGTTACACCATTATTTATACATTGCTTCAAAATTTTCTTCTGGATGGACAAAAATTCACTACTGGAGATAAATTTTTATAATTCACTTGGGAAGCTAAAATTTGAATACGATGTGTAGCGTAAAAGGTGCGGGATTCATTTTTAGCTGAGTTTTCAACTTAAAAACGTTAGCTATTACAACTTATCTACTTAGGAAAGGGAAGGTTAGGGATGGTAGAATCTTCAAATCTTTGCGTTTCAGACTATTTGCATTCATCTGCGGAATGTCCAACTTTTTGGTGCATATATATACATTTTTATTTCTCTAGGCGTAACGGCGGCGGGTATTCATAACATTCTCTCAAAATTTGGTGAGGAACTCTTCTTGAAAATGCGTAAAAGGGCTTTTTTTGTTTTTTCCATAAATTTCAAAATGACAGATCATTCAAATTTTGAGGGAGGTTGGAAAAAGGGCAAATAGCTCAAATTTTTATATTTGATTTCAAATGAAAGAGTGAGTTACGGACACCAACATATCCAATTTCAGCTTCCTAAGTACATTTAGAGGGGAGTTGGAGCAAATAACGACTTTTTGAGGAAGTTTTGAATCATGAAATTTCATGAATCTTTCATATCTCCCCACCAAATCAACTTAGAAAAGTCAAACTTTGTGTGTTGAGTTAATTAGTGACCAAAATATAACTTCTTGAATTTGGATCAAAATCGTTCGAAAATGGCGGATTATCAAAATTTTGAGTAGAGCTTGAAAGGCTTCAAATTAGTAAAAATGTAATTAATATGAGCTCATAAGATTATTAGGAATAAGAAGTATACTATATCCCCAACCCACCTCCATATATGATGTTGGAGGAGAGAAGGAGGGGTTATCGACTCCAAAATGTGATAGGGCACACAAGATGGCGAAAATTTTTTATTGCAGTGTCACGTGATGAAATGAGCTCAAGTAATTAACCTATTCAAATTTTAGCTTTCCAAGTGTATTTAAAGGGAAGTTGAGGCAAAAACCGGCTTTTGAATAGGAAATTTCATGATTCCATACCTTGTTACTAAATCGACCTAGAAAGGTCAAAATTCGTAAATGACCAGAATATGACCTATTCAATGTGTGTCAAAAGTTCCAAAATGGTGGATATTAACAATTTTAAGATATATTTAGTAGCCTCAAGTAGTTGTAATTTAGAAATATGTGTTTATTTATGATTATGGCATGGCAAGAAATACTACATTGTTCTAAGTTTAACTTCTTAAGTGGTTTTGGAAAGGATAGGGTAGGGGTTTTCAGACTTAGTAGTGGGCGTGGCCTATAGTCATAATGTTATTTGTAAATCTGAACAAGTTCCAGTTAAAAACTCAACTCCAGTAATGCGGCATGGCTGCTTACATTTTTCCCCCCATTAATAAATTTTATTTTTTTAAGTATGGACTCAGTTTAGGCTTTTTGGAAATCAGGAGGCAAAATATGCCCCACTTTTACTCCACAAGAACTCCTAAAAAATGTTATTATTACAGCTTACCTAATTCGAAAAGGAAAGATTGCGGATGGAATTAAACGACGATCTTCATACAGTGGCGTAGCTAGCTTTTGCGGGGCCCGGTGCAAAGTTTTTGCAGGGCCCTCATTTAAATGTGTTATTTAAAAAAAAAAAAAGTAAGATGTGTACAATTATTCGCGAGCTTAGAAGTTAATGTCGATGTATTAATTAGAACATCCATCACATGCTGTGCTGCGGATCCCCCCCCCCCGCATAGGGGGCAATCAAAAGTTGCGTCTTAAGTAAACATGCTCAATGGCATTAAATACGAAAAAAAAACTTAAGATCATGTAAACCTCGTTGAAGTGCTCGCGAAGTCGTTAAAATAGATACTGCTTAAACGTCTCTGCGTTGAACGAGACAAAGCGACCAAGCACAATCCTGGAAATCCCAGGATCGGCCGTTCGCTTCGTCTGGCCCAACACGCCAATTCATGCTACAGGTGTATAATTGATGTGCACGTTTCCCATGCCTGAATACCCATTTTTAGGAAAAAGAAAATCGTTTCAATAGTAAAACCAATTTTTTTTCTTGATTATACTTCATAAAAAATTTGGTTAACTAATTGGTTTTAATGCAACTGACTTGTGCATCAGATTATGAGAAACATATCATTTCACTCAAATATTGACATAAAATCATCAGAAAAAGTTTACAACTTTTATTTTTCAAACTTAGCTACCTACTAAGTAAAACAAAGACATACCTTCAGAGAAATCAGAAATCAAAATTCAAAACTTTTTTCTGGCTTTTTTTCACTCAGACTAGTAATTATATCATTATAATCTAGAACTGCAGCTAGTTTTTTTTCTATGGAAAGTAGCGCCAGCGAAGACAGCCGCTGTTGAGTCATGGTTGAACGCAGATAATTCTTGATTAATTTTAAAACGGAAAAGCTCCTTTCACACGAGGCTTCGGTAATAGGAATTGTACATATAATACGTAGAATTATATACACATTAGGATAAATATCTTTTAAATTACTCTGAATGAGAAATTTCAAGGAAAAATTTACATTACTTTGGTTGGTAGTCAAAGGAATAAACACTAACCAACAAGAAAAGGAACAGTTCGAACAGTATGTCTCATCTTTATCAAAACATTGGCGCACCATGATCTTAGTGTATTGACAGTATTTTGATTAATAAAAACGAACAACCCGTTCTACCTTTCTCCCCAGTTTTTTTTTTGTAATATTTTTCAAAAATTCATATGATGTGCATTATTAAACAAATTTTTTTTTGCATAAACCGCGGGGCCCCTCAAAGCGCGGGGCCCTGTGCAAGTGCACCATCTCGCCCTTCCCTCGTTACGCCACTGTCTTCATATTATGGAAATGGTTCAGACCTCTATACATTTTCTTATTTATTATTCAACGTAAATTTTGACTAGAAGTTTTGAGTTTTCAGTACAACCAATATCTATAAATTTTACTCCTTCCCATCTTGCGGAAAAATCAAATGTTCATTGAGAAAACAGATTTCCTCATATCAAAGTTTTTCAAAATTTAATTTCATATAAAATATAATATTTCTTTGATTAAGTACATCCATTGTGATAGGTAACATGAAGTTATAAATAAAACCATAAAAGGGTGACTGAAACTGTTACGTAGCATTTTAAGGCGGTGCTTCGAAAAATAAGTAGGTAAATGTGATAAAATTGATTTTAAAATAAAGAAATGAAAAAATTGGAAAAATAAATGCTAAATCTGTTGAAACAAAGTCTTTAAACAATGCCATAAATACTCTTCCCACCGTCCAGCTATAGATCTCCCAACAGCGATGCGAAATTCTCCAGATGCTGGAAATCAAATGATTAATTACCTAAAAATACACCGTTTATACCGCGCTCTTTAATCTTAAGTTATCATGCAACATTTAAAATCAAGATTGTATCTTTTTTTACCACCATAAAATGTAATGTCGTGTAATTATTCGTCGCAAATGGCCCAGGCTGCCGAGCGACAAAAAATAAAATTATTTAAAAAAAAAAAAATAATATATTATAATTTTAAATCATTTAGTTGCGTTACTTTTGAGAAAAATACTGCCAATGAAAATTATATCCTATTTTCATTTGCAGTATTTTTCTCAAAAGTAACGCAACTAAATGATTTAAAATTATAATATATTATTTTAAAGACTTTGTTTCAACAGATTTAGCATTTATTTTTCCAATTTTTTCATTTCTTTATTACACAAACAACTTTTTGGCATTTACCAACTTATTTTCCGAAGCACCGCCTTAATTCATGTTGAACTGTAACTTTGTACATTTAACCATCAGTAAATAATTGGTTATCAAATAAGGAATAATTTAGCTAGCTATTTTCAGCGCAAAAGGATACGGTTGATACATCGACGTGACAGCTTTACGAAACACTAATGACATAAATTTACGTTTAACGTATGTTTTGAAACGTGGTACGAGAATTGAACTATCTGTTTAATCTGAACAATGTGTACCTACTACCTAGTACTACAAATTAAAAAGGCACTTGAAATGTACTAGTCTTTACTGAAGCGTGTGTTAACGACGTCGGTAAATGTAAGCATCGCTTAAAACAATACGATTGGAATTTCTAGTTTGGCTTACAGAAGAATCTTATTCGAACCTAAATCAGATTTTGATTCAATCAACGTAAGTAATTACGTATTTTCGGATGCATGATATGAACTACAGATTAACCTATCATCAGACAATGGTACATGTTAAGCGTGTTCACTTGAGTAGAAAATTTTCAGAACTGAGTAAATACTCTGACGAAGCACTGAAACGTCCATTAAATTAATTCGCTGAAATTTTCGTTTGATCTTGTTTTCATCTCACATCACAAGAAGACAAACGAATAATTGAAGGTAGACGGTCTATATAAATCACCGCTATTGGTAGTTACGAATTCTCTTTGCTGGGTATTATTGGTCGTTGTTTATGCAACCTTCCATGTTTCGGGTAATTATTCCTCCACTGTTTTCTCGTTCGTTTAAATTTGAAACACGAGATCTAGTCTCACCGTCGCATTTTACTTTTTGAGAACAAAGAAATTCGTAATTTAAATATCTCTTATCTCTTGAAGAATTTGGAACAGAATAACTTCCACATTTACATTGACAGGATACAATATGGAAATATTTTTAGCCAGTAGACATGATATTTTCTTAATATAAACACGTGCGTCGTACGCACATTCTTTATATGCGAAATAATTACACTTCATTAATGACGTAAAATTATAAATTTAAACGTACAAGAAAATATTCTGAAGATTACTCAATATCACTTAATCATCAAAACTTTTACAAACCCATTAATTTATTCAAAAATGAAATTCAAATTTTCCTTTTACCTAATAACTTAAACCCACTCATTTTCGAAAGTATCTTGTTAAAAGATTACGTAATTAATAAATTAAAATTTCACCTACTACTTCATTACTTATTTTTGCTTAATTTTTCAAAAGAAAATGTTAATAAAATCCAAACAAATGTATAAAATTTCGCATATTTCAAGCTAATTATAATATTTTAGTATAGGCACTTGGGCAGGAATCAGTAGGCTCAGTACACTATCGCGAAAAAACACATGAGTATTCATAATCTTATAATGAACTTTGTTTCGTCAACTTGCAAAATGTGCTCTCTCGTAATTACCAAATTGATGGTCATTTCAGAAATAAAACGACCATATAATAAAAACGAAAAACAATTCAAATACGGAAAAGTTTTTAAAAGCCATTTATCAATGTCCATTAAAACCGGAAAACGTGTGAGAAATTTACATTTCTAAATGGTGCTGAAAAGATATTTTTACCATTTAAAAATATATTCGTTGTTTTTATTTTTTTTTCTCTTTTGAAAATCCTAATAAGCTGCTACTGCTCATTCCACGTTTAAAAAACTGTACCCATGTATTGCCTGATTTAAATATCTACCGAATTTTCGAAGCGAATGAATTTCAAAATGGAAAGAAATAAGAAAAAAATAAGCAGCCATGCTGCATTGTTGAAGCTGAATTTTTAATTGGGGCTTGTTCGAATTCGCGAATAACGTTAAGCTCTTTACGCCCAAATTCAAGGGGTCGTATTGTATTCCTCGTTAACCCTAGATACGAAGTTTCAGCTTTTTAAGCACGTTTGGTGCGGAGATGAGTAAGATGTGATTTATCCGCCAAAAACCTTTCTCTTCTTAACTCCTCACCAAACCTACTGAAGAACACAGAATTCGGATATACTACTAATTTAGGTTCACTCTATCATAAGAAACCATACTTAAATATTTTCATACTTTCTTCTCCTTCCTAGAATTTGAGAACAATAATTTTTCTTCCCCTCGAGTGAATTTAGGATATACTCGCGTCACCGTCTGAGACAAGACATTTCAGCAATCTCAAAGCTGTTTCCGAAAAATGGATATATCAGTCTTATTAAAATGAAAAGGTTTTTTCGGAATTCTCGAAATGCGGGATCTCAGTATTTGGAAGTATGGAAAAATTGAAATATTATTCGGAAAATATTGAAAACATGCATTATTTGAAGGATCAGAATACGAGTGTAAAGGTTTTTGAATGTAAAAAACTAAAATTTAATGATAATTTAGTTGTATAAGCTCAACAAAAAGAAGGTTTCAGAGGTCCCTAAAAACTGATTTTTGAAAATCCCATCTCCACATTAATATCTGCATGAGTTTTTGGAAACGAGATTTGAATGGTGCCATCACTTCCGAATTTCGATATAAAAATAGTCATAAATTTGGTATTATTTGAATAATAAAAAAAGATATTTTAATTTGTCAAATTAAATTTTATTTTATTCATTAACTATTTTTTTTTTCTTCAAACTTGAATTTCAAAATAAAGTCAAGATTATTTATTTATTTTTATATTGACGTGAATACCTAGTTTTTTAAATCGAATTTTCGGAACCCGTGAAAAGTGTGAAATTCAAAATTGATGCAACCACTGAAATCCCCGTCTCCGAAAACCTCTGTATTAACATGAAAATACTATTTTTTAACATCAAATTATCGAAACTCCTGAAAAGGTTCGATATTCAAAATTGGCTTCACCATTGAAATCCTTGTCCTCAAAAAGCTTTGTATTAGTGCAACGAGTCTGAAAGTATCAGAATTCTTGGAAAAAATTACAATTCGCAAATATTTAGAGACCCCCCCTCCTCCTCCTTCTAAAATCAGATATGCTGTAATATCTATATTTCTTTGTCAACATTCTACATACACGATTGCATACTGGTTTGCCAGCCAAATGGCCATTTTCTTACATCTTTGATTCTCAAATACTACTTATCTGTTTCACTTGTAATTTGAAATACCATGCATCCAAATGATTCGGGTACAATCAGCGAAAAAGTCTCTTTTCCAATTATTTAAAAATGATTTTTTCAAATGCAAAGAAACTGTAATGCAGATGAAATGAATTTATTAGCCTTAAAATTCATTAAAGTAATTTTAAAAATAATTTCTGATTTAGACATTGTAGTTTAACTCTTACTATGTTATCAACGAACTGAGATTTTTGCGCCGATTGTACCCGAATCACTTGGACGCACGGTATACCCTATAATAAGAATTTGAGAAACATCACAGAATGTTTTTTTGATCAAGTGATTATTCGTTGAGAAAAACGCAAAAATAAATTAGCTTTTTAGAACGCCATATTTCACAGCTTATAACTTCCTTATAAATAAAAATTTGAATTTTTCGTTTTGAGCAAATTAAAGAGAAATGTCTTATTTTCTTTATTTTCAAATTTCAAAAGTTTTCATGAGAAACTCACGAAGAATTTTACTGTCAAAAATGTCACTTTTTTAGCGTTATCAATTTCGGTTCCCATATAGATAACATAGAGCGCCTGCGAAGTTTACTTATACTAAAAAAAAGAACCGCGTATGTGTAATATACCCTTTAAAACTCGACGAAAAATATAACACGTAATCTACATTTCGAACAAAAAATACTTGGAATTTATATAATGTTTACCAGTCATTCACAAATAAATAGTTTTTCTCTCTCAATAAAGTCGACAAAATAAGGACAAGGATGGAGGAATTGAACGAGGGAAGTACTTTTTTAATCATTAGGAATGAAATTTCCCAAATTAATACTCGCGAACGTCAGCACTAGTTAACGAATTCGAGAAGCTATTTTCACTAACGAGGGCACAACTTGGAAATGTATTTGATACCATGAAATGAGAAACATGCTATCTATAAAATATCCCGTGGGAGGTTTACCAAGAACATAGATATATATGATATAAAAGAGAAAAGTGTCGAGGAAAAAAGGCAATTTTTGAAGGTGCTGCCAACCGATTTTACTCTTTTCGGATGTTACCATAAACATAAGCGAGACAGATTTAATGAAAAAATGTTCAAAGCTATGTTTAATTTTAAGTACTGCGAGCCAGATTTATATTAATTTACAATTTAAACTAATTTGATCAACAGTACCCTTTTTTCCATTTTAATTAAATTTTTGATTAGTAGGTCTTTTTTTTTTGCGGAAAAAGAAATGCAGTTTTTTAATTAAAATCATTTTCTAGGGTCTGCGTTTCTTTCATAAATTATAGTATTAATGTAAAATCAAACATTAGTAATTTCATGTTCAAACGGCCAATAAAAGGGAAATTGAAAAATGTCAAAACTAAAACGAATTTTTTTTATATTCTTCGTAAAAAAGTTTATATGGACGAGGAAAAAACGGTTGCGACTTGTAAATATGAAGAGTGAAATAAGCTATGATAAAGGTTAAAAATCAAGGTAAAACTTTTTAAAGTAGTTTTCCAAACATGACGTTTGTCAGCATGAAATTACCGCGAATAAATATTCTTTCGAATGAACTTAAAGGCGTGCCTGAAGTTCTGATTTAAACAAAAATCATTCGCGTTAAAAAATATGATTTATGGTGAAATATGCAATATGCATGGTATCAATATTTTTTGTATTTCCACTGCGCCTACACGACGATATAAAAACGTACATTGTGTGATTAAAAATGGCAAATAATTCTTTCAAACCTCAAATGAAAAATTTATCAAGGGGTATGACAAATGAATGAAAAACTATATTTCATATAACCTACGCTATAGAGGGATGCTATTCTCGCTCGGAAAAACGTTCATATGTTGGAAATAAAAACAATCGGGCCGCGAATAGGCAATTTTAATATTTCATCAAAACAACCAGCAATTATTATTTAGGTGTATTGATCTCAACTAATAATAAATGATGAAAAGGGAAATGTGTAGAACACATAAGTTCGCGTTAGATTATGAGTATTTTAATAGTATTTACGAGCGCAGATAATAGCATGGTAGACAGAGAAACTCAAGGAGAACATTCCACAAATCCTCATTTCCTTTTTGCATCGTCAGTATCAATCACGAAAATAACACCCACAAATCACAATACCCTACTCATTCAAATTATACTCGTATATTAGGTGGCATTATATATACCTGCATTACAAACTACAAGAACACTTGAGGGCAAAATTCATTTGTGCAATAGAGAAGCGTATTCTTAAAATAGAATTCTACTAATGCTCTCAACTCGAATCGAAGAATCGAACATTCCATTTTTTATTTTCGAATATTCAGTGCACTTCGATATTCAATTTGCTTTGTTTTCAGTATTCAGGATGATATCCGTAATACCGGGTGACTACTTGATTCGAGCACCCAAGCGAAAAAATTAGCTAAAAGGTGAAAAAATTCAAAACATATATGCATTTTTGACAACGAAAGTATAAATTAAAATTTTGCATTTCATTGATCAACGCTTTTAAGCATCAAATAAATATTATTTATGCCATTTATTCTTGCTAACATCATTCAAATATATAATTTATTTCTATCAGGGAAAGATTTTTGCGCTTGGGGTGCTCGAATCAAGTAGTCACCCGGTATATTTGTTTTGAATATTGCCTTCTCGAGAATAATTTTTTTAAGTTTCACAACTGAATCACATTATTACACAGTTGGTTTTAAAAGATCTCATAGTCCACAAGATGGGATGCAAGGATGTGAGCATTTTCGATTATCAATATTTCACTGCACTATTCTTTACTCCCAGCCTTACCTTTGAGGAATAATTCGTTGCATTAGCTATGCATGCCTAGACAATAAAAAACTCAGGGCTATTAATATTTGAGTGATTTTTGTCACTGCCACGTTCATTAGTCGGATTTTGATTTTGAGCAAAGTTTTTCATTTTTTCACTTTCTTGTATTATTCGGCTTCAACACGTGAATGAAAAAAGATTCAGTCGGAGTGATTATTGATCACACGTATGGAATCTTTCATGATATATTTGAATCGAATACTCAATTCGTTTCGAATAAGATACCTACCTGTATTTGATAAATTCGAATATGCAATTCTAATACCATTGAAAAGCTCAAAACCTTCATGAGTTCCATTATTCACTTGTTCTAAGTATTCGAATCCTTGCGTTGAAGCTTCGAATATTCGCTCCGCTTCGAATAATCGATTTGATGTCCACTTTCAACATGACTAATATTCGAATATTATTTGAATAGAATATTTTTTCAAAAATCGAATATTCGATTTTTTTTTGAAAGTTTACCATAAATTCTACACAAACCTGTATCGGAAAATTCTCAGGTAGTTATTGTATGTTCAATTGTTTAATCACCTAAAATCAAAACAAAAGTGAAGATTATTCACTTGATTTCAAGATTTTTTCTAGGGCAGTTACCTAAACTGGTCTTTAACATGCATCACACGGCTTCGTTTTTCAGGGGTAACAATGTAGGTATTTAGGTATACTGTGCGTTCAAGTGATTCGGGTACAATCAGCGAAAAAAATCTCTTTTTCAATTATTTAAAATTGATTTTTTCAAATGCAAAGAAATTGTAACGCAATTGAAATGAATTTATCAGCCTTCAAATTCATTAAAGTAATAAAACTAATTTCTGATTTAGAAATAGTAGTTTAACTCATATTATGTTATCAATAAACTGAGATTTTTGCGCTAATTGTACCCGAATTACTGGCGCGCACAATATAGGTTGTTCTTAAAGACCAGGGTGCAACAAAGGTCACATTATAAAGTGCATTGAGAACAATGACATATCAAAGTTTGAGCCACCTGAGTTGATTTTGAAGAAAGTTAAAGTCAATGAAAGGAGTTCTGAGGATACGTCAAGTTATTGAATGTAATGAATCGTTCATATCTCCCCTCCAAATGCAGACAGAAAGTTCAACTTTTTATGCGAGTTTAATTTATGACCAAAACATGACCACTCGAATTTGGGTCGAAATGGATTCAAAATAATAGATGTTCAAAATTTTAGGTTACGTTTGAGGATACTCAAATGGGTCAAAAGTGATAAGTATAAACTTATATGACTACTCAGCATATAAAGTATGCTATATCTAAAATTCATCTTCACATGTGATTTTGGAGGGGAAAAGGAGGGGATATTGTTCGCTAAATGTGGTGGAGTAAATGAAGGGCGAGAATGTTTCATTTTGATGACATTTGGTAAAGTAAGCCCAAATGACTAACATAGTCGGATTCCAGCTTCTCAACTATATACTGAGAGAAAACTTTACAGGGGAAATTCATAAGTGCCACACTTTTTCCTCTCGAAAAACATACTAGAAATGCATAGAAATCGCTCAAAATTTGGCAAAGACTTTGCCTGATGAAAGTAAGGCATTTTTCAGATTTTTGATTCAACTCAAAACAGAGTTTTACTGTTTCACTCAAATTTTTAGTTGAGGTGAAGGTTCCCCATAAGCCTCAAAATTTTCGGGCTCATTAAAAACTCAGTTTTAGTGATGTAGCATGGCTGCTTGAGCTTTTTTTTAAATTCAGCAGTGAAGAATTGAAGCTTTAGAAATGAATTTCTTCTCAGTTCAGAAACTAAACGTAGACTATACATACAAAAGTATAAAACATCCGTCGGCTACGTTTAAGGTATATTAGGAAAGAAATTCAATACTGCTGGAGCGAACCCGAATGGAAATTTACAGAATTCTAATTCTTGTATGTAATAGTTCTCAGGTAAAATGAATTAGGTATTTTGACGGATTTTTTCATGCAGATATCTTTCAAAGAAAGCAGAGTAGTTGCGAAGATTTATTGCCTCATTAACTTTTCCTACGAGTTTTTCTTTTTTTTAACGCATAATACGGTATCGCTACAACGTCATTATTTTCAGCTGATTTCTCTTTTCTTTATATCTATACCTCAACGGCTTTATATTTTTTCTAAAAGTTTAAGGCCTTCAAATTTTATGGTGATGAATGATGCGGATAAAGATGAAAACACGAAAGTTAAGTTTTCCACATTCATTTGTCAGGGAACGAGCAGGTGCCGTAATCTTATTGAGATTATTTTTAAGCTTGCGTACTTGTACTTGGATTACCTATACCATAAATATTTTATCAATTTTGAATTTTTGATCACTTGTCGGCAATATATGTAAGTTCATTCTGATGATTAGAAGCATCCAAGCTCAACTATGAAGAATGGCCCTTAACTACAGGAATCGGACTCTTTTCGATAGCCCTTGCGAAAACTATATTCAATTTATTATCAGACATAACGATAACCATTAACAAAATAACAAAACTTTGGTGAATACAGTAATGAACAGAAATGTATGATATTATGGATATTATACGCATGATCTAGGGTCGGATTCACACGTATAAACAGTACAGATCATTAATATCTTCGTATTTTCAGAAGTTTAGTTTCATTACTTCATTCACTGACAGTATTTTTTCACGTGAATATTCATATTAGCATGTAGCATAATTCCCTAATTCAGGATCAACATCAGTACTAAAATTTTAAAACGAACAATGAACATCTTCAAATTCAACTTTTGTATATAGATACCATATTATTTAATGAGGATATTATATTAATAACCATTCACAGCGAATGCCCGAATTTAAAATAGTTTCGAACTTCCATCCAGATAGATAAGATATGTCAAAATTGAAAAGTAAACGATATAAATACTGACCTTCATAACCGTACAACATGATCAATGAACATTGCTGCTTATTGAAAAATATATAGTTACAACGGACTGCAAAAAATTACACATTACACCGAACTCAAAACACTAACACTAGAAAACATATACTTAATGTACTTCATTGATATGCATATTTCTTCACTGGGTCTCAAAATTGAAATAACTATTCTTCTAAGCAGAATCTACAATGTTCATGTTTCATCTTAAATTTTTGCAAGATCGCAGTTATACTGTTCTTTAGTTCGTTATCAGATGATATCACTATACCTAACGTCTTTCATAAAGTAACGAGATAGTTGCAAATCATTCACTAAAACAATGCGTTCAATAAACTGATTTAATTAATAAAAGATAATGTAGCGAAAAAATAATGAAAAACGACTGCCTATGAAAAATGAAAAACACTCAGCGAAAAATGTACGCATGAATTGGGATCCTTCAGCGAAAGAGTCGGTACCTGGTGGTAAAACGATGAACTACTGAAAACGGGGATTTCAATAATTGATAAAAGTGTCATTATTGGCAATGAATTAATAATTCTGGTACTGAATTGAATTATTTTGAATAGAATTAATTGTTTTTTGTTCAGTTGTGAAGATAAATCGAATTCCAGTATTATTGTTACGAAATAAATGATTATTTTTATGCACTTACTAACGACTATAGTGATACAATTATCCGAATATCATAAATACTATGCGAAAGAATCTCATTTATAAACCAAAATGATAGATAAGTATCAAATTGGCCAAACCCAATTCATTCATTTCATTTACTCGATCTATTTTCAAATAATTTAAACATTTCACTGTGTGAGTCTACAACTGGCGGCAAAAATTCCCCGTTTTCAGAACTGATAATACCATTAAATGTAAACACGACACTAGCGCGCCACTGCTCTGAAGGGTCCCAATTGGATAGAATGTAAGAATAGATACTAATTCTACAACTAAACCGAGCACGTCCAAAAGAACATTCACACGAAATAACATAATAAAGCATACGATATGTAAAAAGGAACCAAACCAAAAGCCAATACACATTAAATTTGACTTGAGATGGTGCTTCGGAACATAAGTGAAAAAGTTGATTTTAAAATAGGGAAATGAAAAAAAATTAGAAAAATTAACGCTAAATGCCCTCAAACAAACTAATAAAGTCTCTAAAACAAAATATCGCACCCCTACTGCAACAACACCACATCTCAAAATACGTCAAATAATCGAAACTCAAGAAAATTGCTTTTTATTTGCTTTGTAAATAACAAAATATTAATTCAAATTCATTTTTTTTTTTTTCATTGATCCTAACTAATTTTTCACGTTGTTTCCAATGGTAAAGGCAGATTTTCGCAACGCAAATTATTTTTGGTAGTTTTTCGAGATGTGGTGTTTTTGCAGTCAAGGATTTTTTTTTAGATATGGTGTTGTTGCAGTAGGGGTACGATATGCTCTTACATAAATTTGAATGAGTACGTTCACTGTTAATGTACTTACATCTTCTCTTTTTGCGCTAATGTCTGTGAAAACTTACATAGGTAACTTACCAAATTTGAAAAATTTGTCAAATCTGTGGTGTGTCTGATTGTAAAAGATTCATCATAATGCATGGTAAACTTAATCTGTTCCAGGTTATCACACATATACACATAATGAATCTTCTCATACTGAAAGAGAAGCTGACGAAATTCTCACTGTGAGTTATGATGACGGAAGATGGAGCAAACCTTATTACGATTGTGGTGGTGGTAACATCTGGATGCTCACTTATACAGTTCCATTTTTTGGATATCGTAACGGAACTTACTTTTTCAAGTATGTAAATTTCTCAAACGTCACTGTGTCATGAAAAAGCTTTATATTAAATGGAAAATAATTCTATAGAGTTTGTTATGCGGAATAACTGAATTTTGAAAATTTATCAAAATCTAATTTTCTGTGACCTGCTTGTGACTAAGGCGACATTCTTATTCAAAAATGTTTTTCTTCCTGTAATATGATATTATAATTCTTTGAAAATACGGAGAAATTATATTCAATTAGAATTACGTATACTTAAATTCAACTTTTTATGCTTACCCATTTGCCAAAAATCGGCCAAGAAAACAATGTTAAGGCTCATCTTTGAACTTTGACCACTTATAAACTCCTGCAACTTCCTGACTCGGTTTATAAAAGAAGAAATGCCTTTTAAAATTCAAAACTAGCGCATATTACAATCTTTTAATTTATCCAGCATTGGAAAGTTTCCCTCATTCATTTTCTTTTCTTGGCGCTTTCAAGTTTTTGTAATGATTTATAATAATTTTTTGCAGACTCAATTTGGTACAAAGTTCTTTTGAACAGTGAACGCTTAAAGATATGAAACTATTTTCAAGTTTTATTCATTTTTATGCTAATTAGTTTTGTTATTGAGAGAACATTACGTAATGAGAAAAATGAAACAATGAAGAAGTATTGCGGGTTAAAAATTTTTCATTTCGAGCTAAAAATACACGGTTATGTATTTTGCGATATTAGAAAAGTATATGTCCAGCTGAGAACTTATAACTTTGTAAAAAGTCTGAAAGAGCAGCATCTTTTAAAAGTTATTTATAGGCCTATCGTTTCCTTAACAATTTTTTTTTTTTTTAATTTGATAGAATACAACATTTTTTGGCATTATCATTTCGTATTTATTTCAAAAGTATGAATACCTGCTCGATGCTCTTCGTTTCAACCTACTTTTAAAATGAATTTCAAGTATTTCGCATTTACTTGGCCCGGATATATTAATTCGAAATCAAAGCCGTTCGAAGCGAATCTTATATTCCTTTGTCGTAATCTAATATCACGGAATCTCGGTGCGAAATAAATCTGCTGCTTCGCAAGCAGCATCTGTCAAAATAACACAAGCTTCCTGCTTGTTCCTAAACCATACCTTGTTAATGGATCTCATTTTAGTAGAAATATCACGTACCTACGGTGGAATTTCTCACGCACCATTCCAAGAATCATTCATAATTACATTCGTGTGTAATTGATTTTTGATGCAATTCTAGGAATTAATTTTTTAGGATAAATTTTTCTCTTTGTTAAAGTACTAAGTATTATGAGATTAAAAGAAGAAAAAGGAATGTACGAAGTTATTCTGCATTGTTGGAGCTGAGTTCTTAATAAGACTTTGTTCAGACTTACAAATAATAAAGGTAACCTCTTTACCCCCAAAGTCAATACCGATGCTGGACATCTCTGTTTATCCATTGCAACATAGCTTGGAGCGGAGGATTGGGTGTCTAACCACCCCAAAAGCTTTTCTTTAAGTGTTCTTCAATTAAAAATGTAACAAGCGGAAATAATCCCACTAGTTTTTTTGGCATATATCAACTTTTTGATAATTTTGAACAGTTTACTATCTTTCCCACTTAACTTTATGGAACTGAAACTCACCTCCCCGTAATATTCATAAAACCGACACTGCATTGCAAAACCCACTTAAGAAGTTGAATTTAAGACATGTAGTACTGCTTACCCTCTGCAAATATATATAAACCTATACTCATTCAAGCTAAGCTATTTGAGAGCCCCAAACATTCTGCATAATTATTTTCATTCATGTGTATTTTGTTTACATAAAAAAAGTTGAACGTTTCCACCTAATCTTTCCTACGCAAATCAGATAGTACGTTATATACTTTAGGTTTTTTGTTCAATTATAAAATTTATTGTTTTGAATAATTCTTGATGATGTTGAAACTGTTTTAAACTAAACAATAAAAAAAAAAATATCACCTTGTTTCAGAGGTACTAGTGGAATCGATATTGATTTACGAAGGGTGGACATAGATCAGTGCCCACTACCTGAAGGAGAAAAGAACTTGAATATCTTTGCTGCCTCCGATAAATGTAAAAAGGCCACTACTTATGTAAGTTACTGTTATGCAACTCATTATTATGCATGTTTGTTACATGAATATAAACATTTTGATTTTGTTCTCAAATGAAAAATTGGATTTCAAAAAAAAAAAAAAATATTAATACTGGTAAACCAAAATACGAGATCTAAAAAAAGATCCTCTAAATATTCATAATACTAGTACCTGTATCATATGTGTCTTAGGACGTACTAGTTTGGCCTAGGAAATTCGAGTTTATCCGGTAACATACTTATCTATATAAAAAAGTTAAACATTGGGAGAGTAAACTCCAAATGCTCTAAATTGCCATGATTTGAAAATTTTCCTCCAAACCATGCTGATATTTACTTCTCAAATTGGTAGACTGTAATAGCTACTGTTTCATTGTAAACTCAGCGAAAGAACAGGTAGCGCGTAGACACGACGACATTCAACATTTTCAGTCATATGAGGTTTATTACGAATGTGGTGCCTTCGATTTCTAAACTAGTCCGTGCAAACACTTAGTCATCTACGTTTGCCACTTCATGTCTTGTAAGTTGACAAAATTATTTCAAGCTGGTTCCAAAAAATAAATAAATTCGAAGTTCATAAACTGAACAATGAAAAATTCATTCAACTAAAGAACTTGGGCCATTTCCTTTAAGTTAAACTAAGCTCAGTTTGAGTTCATTCATGATTCCGTTTGAGGTAAATCCTGGTCAGGCTATTAACCACATCCTGTTACAAAATTTTTATCTTTCATTTATAACCTTCATTCTTTTAAATTGAGTTCAACGTTTCTTGTTCATGATAATCCCGGTTTATAAATTTTGAATTCGGTTAAAAAGTAGGTTATCTTTCATTTCCGATTTTAAAGGTTGCGTTAACATATTAATTTTATTATGATAATGAATGAACTTTCTCCTTCTAATTGGTATTAGGTACCTATTTACTCGATTTTAAACGCAAAATTTTCCTTTCAGTAGTGAAATGTCAACATTTTTTCTCCCCTAAGGAAATTATTGTAAATTAAGTGAAATTTTGAATAAAAATATCACTCTAAAATGGAAATGCTTACCTAATGAATATTTCAAATAATATAATTCACTGAAGTGAAAAACTTTTAGTTCACCGTCTCCTAGTGAATTAATCGTCGTACGTGGAACTGCGGTCGTTTGAATGAAAAAATTTTCCTAGTTGTCGGAAAAAATGGTTGTTGCCGTTTCCCTTTTCGTGGAAAAATTCCGGTAAGTCTGAAGTTTCACAAATGAAACGACAGATGTGAGTTTTTGAGTGCGTTTTTAATGTAACATTTGTTTAGCACATTCTTCTTTAAAGTAACCGCTTATTCATCATTGTCTTGAGGATACAATGGAATATTCCATTGTAACTCGCGTTTTCGCTAATGGAGCAAATAAATTACTTTTTTCGACAATAGGTACACTTCCGCAGACGTATAATTTTTGATGAAATGAAACGAAAAGTAGAAACTTGTGTATTTTTGCTTATTTCTGGTTTAAAACGAATAAGTTATTTCAACTATGGAAAAATATCGAAACGTCGAGTTCCGTCTGAAGGTTCGAAATAAAAAGGTATATTTTTTATCGAACGTAACAATTTTTCAGAACGAAAGGTTCAGAGTAAATAAGGCTCGTTTTTCAGTCTTTCTACATTTGAACTACCCATTGTTGTTGTGTAATTACGATTGCGTTCTCTTTAGTATGGAAAATATTACTTTGTGGGTAAGGTGGGCGTTAAAGTTGTTATTTGAAAACATATATTTTTTAATGTTCTACAGCGATGAAGTATGAATAGGAAAGCAGATAATGAGTAAGGAGGATTATTTTGATAATCAGACCATTTGAAAATAGGCTCTCACGCACAATTTGAGATTGAAAGCTTAGGTCTTCGAACATATTCTATGGACTTCTAATGTTCGTACAGAAACGAACACCAAAGTGAAGCAGACAATAACAACATCATAGATGCGCTCGCGCATGCGTAGTGATTTTTCAGGAATGAAAATGAAAACGCATCAAAATTTTCAATGATAAGAATGTTAAATCAACATCAACTACTAATTTAATTTCATTAATAATATTCAATAATTAAAATTACATTAAAGAAAGCATATTAATAATTATTTCAGTGAATCATGACTGTATAAGTTGATGAGGAAACTGAAACTACGCATGCATCAGCGCATCTAACTACTGTTGTTGTTGCATTCAGTTTCTACCATTTGAATTAACAGTCCATAATATATAGTCGATGGCTCAGGTACTTAATAAATTAATTTACAATTATTTTTGTCTCCCCTCTCTTCTCACCTAATATACATAGAAGCAGAGTGAAATTTATATTAGAATATATATATGTTTGTGGCTTCTTAATAAATATTGTATCATGAAATTTCATGAAATTCGGACGAAATTTGTATTTGCTCATCCTAATTAGCTGAGTTGTTAATAAAAACGATAACTATCACATCCTACCTGTTTTGAGAAGGAGTCAGGGAAGAGTAAGGTCTTCAAATCTTTGCATTTCAGACCATGTGTAATCCTCTGGTAAATAAACAACTTTTTTATATAAATATTTTGTTTCCCTCACGCTAAGCGCCAGTGGGTATTTATGAAATTTGCTCCAAACTCGATGAGAGGCTCTTCTTAAAAATGTAATAAAAGTATCATTTTGTTTTTTTCGATAAAATTCAAAATGGCAAATCACTCAAATTTTGATGGAGGCTGGAGAAAGGGCAAATATCTCAAATTCTTCGTTTTTGATTTCATATAAAGAAATGAGTCAAGGACACCAACATACACAAATTTCAGCTTCCTAAGTGCATTTGAAGGGAAGTTGGGAGGAAAAACGATTTTTTGAGAAAGGTTTTGAGTCATGAAATTTTTTGAATCTTCCGTATCTCTTCACCAAATCAATCTAGAAAGATCAAACTTTGTGTGTAGGATAAGTTGGTGACCAGAATATGAGCTCTTGAATTTGAGTCAAAATGAATACAAAATGGCAGATTATCAAAATTTGAGTAGAGCTTGAGGAGCCTCGAATTAGTAAAAATGTAATTAATATGAACTTAAAAGATTATTAGTGAGAAGAAGTATACTATGTCACCAATTCTCTTCCATACATATTGACCTAAACATGTGGTGTGCAGGGCCACCGAGGGGGGCCAGAGGAGTAAATTGGCCAGGGGCCGCACCATTATCATACCGGGTGACTACTTGATTCGAGCCCCACCCAGCGCAAAAATCTTTCCCTCATAGAAATAAATTACATATTTGAATGATGCTAAGAACAATAAATGGCATAAATAATATTTATTTAATGCTTAAAAGTGTTTATCAATGAAATAAAAAATTTTAATTTATACTTTCATTGTCAAAAATACATATATGTTTTGAATTTATTCACCTTTTAGCTAATTTTTTCGCTTGGGTGCTCGAATCAAGTAGTCACCCGGTATAGAGTAGGATTCGTGGCTATAGAAATTCGAAAAAAAAACACAGGAGACCCAAATTCACTTTGCTCTAGGGCCCTACTTACGCTCCTTATTAAAGGCATTGCTTTTCAACCATGCAGTTCAAATAGATGAGCTTAAGAAGTGAACCTATTTATACTTACTTTACTAGGAGGCTTCGCCCGCCTGGCCGCTTCGCAACCAAAACCCGGGGACAATCCACGCTGTAAGGGATAGGAAGTATAAGCAATTCTTTTGAAAAAATTTAATTGTATTAATACATATAAGTTTCTCTTACACTTTGTTACATAGCAAGAAAAAATGATATTATGTATTTATCAAAAAATCAACGTGATTCTACGCTTCAACGGTTTCACCCACACACTTACACACCTACATTCAACACAAACATACACCCAAAGTATAATTATTTGTATTGCATAAAAGAAAAAAAAAACGGATGCGTACTAAAAAGTTGAGAAAAATAAAATTTTCCAAATTTATCTCAAATTTTTGCGGCTTCAGGGTCAACTTTTTCAGGGTTTCGGATTTTTTACTAATAGTATACGTTACGAGCTTTCGATTAAAAAAAAAATAGCTTTCTAGGTGATATAGAAAAACCTCAAGACTTTTTCGACTTTTTACCTTGCAGCTTTATTAATATGTATAATATATATGATAGGTATTTAAAAAATTCCCTAATTTGCTCCTCTCAAATGAATCTGAATTCGTTTATTAATTCGTGGAGAACTCTTACAAAAGATGTTATGCTATCAGCGGCGACCTCTGAAATTAATTATTCTTGATAAAAACTTGAGTAGGTGTTCTGTGAGTAATAAGTAAATATAAACTCTCGTCTAAAACGAAGGTGCCTACGTCGAATAACTAATTAAAAAATAATTTTTCCAAACTAAATTCTTTCATCGTCGCACTCACCTGGTACTTTATGCTACTTGTTTGAACTTTGAGAAAGCCATAATAAACTCTAAATTTAAACTTTTTATTTATTTGGAAAAGGAAATAATTTCAAAATTATTATAACTTGAAACTTAATTCCAAGGGTTTTTTCGAAGTTTACTTCATCTAGTTACGAAGGATCATGCTGGATGGAATAATAATAATTTTTATTTACCAGCATAAAATTTTTGCAAACGGTTAGAAAAATGTTAACTTAGCATTTAATAAACTTGTGTATCGAAAAAAACTCGAGCCATCGGAAAGAACACATCCACGGAATGTATTCAAAGCTCGACCATAGTTAACCGTGTAAAAGGTGAAATAAAGATACGTACGTTGTTTCAAACCCTTTCAACTGTTGAAAAATAAACGCCTTGAAAAAACATTTCCTCCTTGTTCACCTGAATACTAAAGTAAATATTACTTTTTTCAATTCAGTTCAGTCGGTTGGTAAAATTAAACGAGCTTCGAAACTAGTAAACCTGTTCGGAATAAATTGCAATCGGGAATACTAAAGACTTCAAAATTCCATAATAATGAGATAGTTTCGATGGTTGAAAATTTGCGAATAAGGTCAAAATGCGCGGTCGTGGTTTGTGATATGAATTACAGAGAAGGTACTTCCGCTGGGAGGATGCTCTGCCGAGAAAACATAATAATGAGAGCCCATTTAGAATTTTCACATTCGACCACACTTGAATTCTTTAGGTGCGTTTTTTCGGCTCGTTCCCGAGGAATTATAATCTTAATAAGTGGAAAGTTCCACGTGTACTTTTACATGAAGAACAATATTTTATATCTACAGAGGAGTGCCATCAAAATCCACTTGTAACCGTTTCGTATTTTATAGCGGTCAATTTTGAAAGAGAATTCAGCTACACTTTTACGAGGGGAATATTTTTATCGTCGTAGAATCCCCTATATGTGATGAAAAGATGGAAATACGAAAACAAATACATTAATCTATTTCGAAATAAATGTGAAATATCAAAATGAATTCAGCTTGAATCTCCAATTCAAGTCGTATTCGAGATAACAACGAAAACACCATAAAATAACATACGTTGTGTTTAGTCCTTAAAATAAATAGATTCTGTTTCTTTGGTGACATTTTTCTCGAACGCCGGAAATTTCGATAGAATAATACTATCAAGTTTGACGTAAGCTGGGCAATGTTCGAAAAAACTAAAATTACAGAAAATCTTATTTGTTTCCAATCTACTATTTCCTTTACCTACCTCAAAGTTTCTAATATATCTGTACGATCCGCTACCATGTAAGTTAATATGGTCATACCACATTACTGGAGCTGAGTTTTTAATTAGGGCTTGTTTACATTTGAAGATAATATTGTCAAGTAAACATCTCTACCCCACCGGCCATATCAGTTGCCGTATCGAAAAGCTCCCCACCTTATCCCTTTCAAAAACACCCAGAAAGTTACCTCTACCACATTTTGAGGACAGTAACCTCTCCTTCTTCCTTCCAAAATCACGTGTGAAGCTGAAATTATTATTAAAAACTCAGCTAGAAATGAAAAACCAAATTTAAAACACCTAAATAAAAAAAAAATGAACATTTTCTCTTTTTTGTTAGCTTGACTTACCGAAGAAAATTTCAGTACCATGTACTTCCTGAAAATTTAAAAATTTTTCTTCGTCGAATTGAACAAAAATTTTAATGAGAAACTTTTTCCATTTATTCAATATTTCATAACTTCAGATATACCTACCTTCGTTATGTTATTCTTCGTTTCAGTTCGGGGAAGTTCACTTTTTTCCTCTTACAACGCTTTCCCAGTTATCACTGAAATTTGTTCAACACAATTATAAAGTACGTACTTCTTCGTCGATATGGGTTTAAAAAATTTGAAAGCATTCAAATCAATATTATTTGATAATTTTTCGAGATATTAACGCTACTTACTAGTTGAATAGATTAAAGTAATGAAGCTGATGGATAAAAGTGATAAGAAAAGGGGTCAAAAAATGAATTCCTTTACACAAACGGAAACGATAGGTATTATAAAAAAATACGTATAAATAAACTTATCTAACCCTTTTACTGGAAAACACGCGAGATAAATCATAACTGTGTACGGCTGTACGCCATCGGCAAAATTCGTAACATCATAAAGCAACGTTAGAAGATGTTGTTGAATGACGTCCAGACTCTTTAACATAAACTATCATTACGAAACCATCGGTTGAAGAAGGCAAAACCGACATTACAACGGTACAAATGTGTCGCGAACGTCCGACGGGAATTATTCGTATCCTGAACTAAAACCGACGTGTCTGTCCTTTCTCAATAGCCAGTATGAAAAGTTGATGTTAATGAAGTTAAGGCAAACGGAGGCACGCGGTTGTAGCAAATCAAAATTCCGCAGCTGTGATGTCACGAAATGGATCTGAAATTCCTCGTTGAATTTACTAATGGTTGAGCGAAATTGTAAGTGGATTTAGTAAATTTTAAACGATGGAATTGCGATTTCGATGTGTTTATTCCGCTGGGGAATTCCTCGTAAATATTTCAAAGCTATTTTCAACGTATAGGAGTTGCTACCTGATCGTGTAGGATATGGTCTGGTTATTTTTGGACTCCTGAAAACTCAACGTGCCGATAATTCACGCTTGATTTTTCTTTAATTTGTAATGTAAATATAATGAAACATGAAGTAGAAATGTTTGGAATATTATAAATGAGTGAAATTATTATTTTTCTTTAATTAGGGATTCAGTATATTGTTTTTTATAAACTATTCCATTTTTTAACGCTCAAAAACAACAATTATACAATTTGAAAATATCTTTCGTTCCATATACTTGATTTACGACATACGTGGAATCGTGGAGCTCAACCCAAAAGTTTCGAAGTAGGTAAAAAAAATAATCTATAAGCGCACAAATTTCGCGCATAACTGAATTTGCTTAATGAATGATTCTCGATGAAGTTGGAAAGATAACAGGAAAAAACAGACGCATAACAATAAAAATTTACCATAAAAATAAATATATATTTACCACAAAACGCAATCCAGTAGCAAAAAATCACAAAAATCGCAAAAAATTAACCACAAAAATTTTTTGCAATAATTAATAAATCGGCACAAAAAATTACAAAAATCGCTAAAGAAATCCAATTAGTAAAACACAAAAAAATTTCAATGCAATGTATTAAATAAATTACACCAGTCTTCAACTTGATTGCCCAACTTCACACATTCACAACTGAAGCATTTTTCATTTCGCACCTCCTTATGTTAACATACACCTCGCTCCTTTTTCATGTTCTGCTCTCTGATTGGTGCTGAGCTCCCTACTCCTTCACATACCCCGTATTATTTTTTCCTAATCTCAATTTCATATATTACTGAATTAATCCATCAATTTTACTTCAATTTTTTATAATTTCAATATGCAAATCTACATTATATAACCCATCATCCTTCTAAATATAAACTTTCCACCTTCAATACTTTTTGAGTTTTTGCGATCGCAAACTTTTTTTTTTGAATTGAATACATAAACTGAATTTTTTAAGAAAATCCAGTTAATAATACAGGAGATAGGAATTTTTCACGTATGTGGGAAACAGTTTGAAAGCCTCTGAATATTGTAAAAATAAGTAAATAATTATTTTTTCGAAGTTTAGAAGGCAAAATATCGCCCTTAGACATAAAAAAATTATCAAATTTTTGAAAACTACATTTTTCAAAAAATTTTTGGAGCTTCATAAAATTTCAAACTTTGACCTAATTATGCAGGGTATAAATATTAACTTGAAAGGGTGCAATTGTTTGCACATAATTTTAAGGTAATTTTACAACCATCAACCACTACACCAGATCGATTTTTGTGAAAAACCAAAATTTTTCAGTCATTTGCACGATGAAAACAATGATCCTATGTGTATTGAAAGTGGCGCGTTTCAAGGTCGTTTTCTTGCGATACTATGAGCTTGGGCAAAAAATAAGTAATAATATTTTTTATTAGAAATCTGATTAGCTTCATTTTTTAATTTAACATTTTTTTCTGTATCTAGATTAGAACGTGAGTTATTGGCGAATAACTGGTTTTAGGGACACAAATGTGAATTTTGGAGAAGAAGCAACAGCACAAAAGTTGGGTGATGTTTCGAACACTATTGGTTTCAACTTCTCGCGGAAAAATTTTGGCCCCTAATTAGTCCCGGTTTACAGGACTGTATGCCTTTAATTATAAAAAAAAAAATTCATAGTCACACGAACTGCCGAAAAAAATTCAAAAAAAAATTATACGACTAAATTTGATAAACTTGGACTCCAATACAACTGAAGTTAATATTACTCGTGTCGTATAATATTTGTAATAAATTATCAAAACCCTACGCGAGATTGATGTTTGAAAGAAGAAAAAACTTCAACCAAAGATTTTTCAACTTTTATAGAGGGGGGCGGGACTTCCGGAATGGCCCTAGCGCCGAACTTTCTGTTGGAAATAGGTTATTAGATTATAATAATTGATGAAAATTACATTTCATTATTGAACTTTCTTGCCTACCATCAAATGTTTTTCGGAAAATAGATCTAGTACTTTTTAATATTCAGTTCATTTTTTTTAGCCGAGTTTTTAACTAAAAAACGACAGCTATTATTTTAATTACATAGCTAATAATCCACATTGAAGTTTTCATTAAAATCGAATCATTTATTACGAGTGCAATAATGTCGAATTTTTATTTTTGATTGGCAAATAGGTAAATATCAAAATGGCCATCTAATAAAAATGTAAATCATTTGTTGGAATTTTTCGGCATTAAAAAGAGCTAAAAAATTCAAGATGCTTCTATCCAGCAATCTAACATTCCTGAATTTTCCTTTGATGTATGTATCGCTCACTGCTGCGGTGTTGACCCTTGAATCAGAATATGTAGGCGTACCTCTACCGACAAACGTGATATTTTTATTTTATTTGGGTGGTATGTTGAAAAAGGTACGCTCAAAAGTATACTGTAAAAACATGCTTTCAGGAGTTGCAGTTTTTAAGCAATATTTTTCTCGAGTATTAGTATTGCGAGAATCGAAGAATCGAAATTTCATCGAGGATTAGCTCAATCTAGTGGATGAATGTATTTTTGTAAGCGAACGAAAACAATACGTATTTACGAATTTTGGTCAGCATTTCAAACTTTTGGCTAATTTGGGGGAAATTTTCGCTGTAAACTTTTTTCGAAATTTATAACTACGTTTTTGGGTATTCATTTTCCAATTCCTCCTACACAATGTTGAACAGATAGGTTGATTTCACGTGGGCGTATAATTAATAAACCACCCTCGATGATTTATTGTGAATTCTTAATTTATATAAATTCGTATTTAGAATGAATAAACACGTGTATTTAGACATGTACGTAAAGCTCTCCGATTCTGGGTCTATATGCTACCCAAGAGATCAAAATTGCTTTGAAATTAAAGTAGACGCCTATAGTGCAGGAACTAATTCGGTTCTATATTTTACAGTGCGTTTCAATCAAAGGACTGGGATTTCGACGTGGTAGCTACAAATGCGTATGCCAAAAGGGTTTTTATTTCCTGAATAAGAGCGCAGATCACGATTATTTCGACGGTACGATTATCGAAGAGGAATATGAAAAACTCATGTTGGTAAGTTGCGACGGATGTATAGAGGAAATGCTACACCGAGTACTGTATTTAACGTTAATAAAGCGCCCACAAACGGTAGAATAAGCGCTTTCACTTTATTAATGAAGCTTTCGATGTAAAATGTTGATAATTAAAACATGAAAGGAGGTTGCGAATAAGGGATTTTAAATTTATCTCAAGATTGCTATTTAGACTGAAATGTGTACTTGATTTGCTTCATTTTTTATGATGAAAAAAGACATCGCAAAAAACATTCATGCTCGATATGTCATCACTTACTTAGCCATATTTTATTACAGGGAGAAGAAAGTATTTATAATACTTCTGGATCCTTCGAATGTCTCCCATGCGCTGAAGGATGCGACTCTTGCGTTGACTCCAGACCTTGTGTGCTAGCTTTGAACTGGTTTTTGAGAACTATCATCTTAACATTATCTTGTCTGATAATTCTATGCTTGTTAATAGTGGAGTTTTTCACGTGGCGGTACCGAAATGTGAAGGTGAGTACTTGTAATATACGTATCGTTGTCCACCATAAATTCTACTCGAAGTATTTGCACGATTATTTCTATTCAAAACTTTCATTTCTATAAAATTTGATTGCCGTCACTGAATAGCAATGGAGTAATTCATTTTTCAGAATATAAAGAAATTGTTATGATTGATGTTAAATAGAAAGCTTATTGATCGAGAAGATATTAAAAAAAGCAAGTGACATCATTTTGTTGGCCACAACATAAGTATTTCAAAAATGAGTAAAAAAAATTCATTTGTATCTCCGTATCTAACTTTTTACATCAAAATCACTCAATTTGGATTGAAAAATATTTTTATTAAAAAAAAGCAACAATAACAACGTATGTACACATATATATTTTTAGATTCAATTCGAAGTTCTATACTTACCTATTCTTTTACTCTCTATCGTCAAATGCCTTTTTCTTCCAGTTATCATTCCATCACTTCTTATAAAAGTTCGTTTCCTTATACCTGAAAAAGTAGAAAGCCAAAATTAATAATAATCAAAAATTTTCTGAAATATTTAAAAAAATGATGTATTCAACGTTGATTTACATATTCTTTGGGTTATTTGTGTAATATTTCAATGCAAAATATTTTTCATTTTGTAAAATAATACAACTTGAAAAATTGGTTTCAAAAGTTTTAAGCTTTGATATTCTTCAGTTTCAAATTTTTTTATCGGGTATAATAGAATTTTCATAAACATTTCGCAAGACTGCATTAAAAGATATATTTTTAAAAACCTTTCTGATTAATTTTTCATTAAAATGTAATAATTCACTTTCAAGATATTGTCCCCTACGTCATCAATATACCCGGAATTGAGCTCCTTTCGGATATAAAATATTACGAAGAGATCTGTTTACTTCGCTTCTACACGCTTTCCTTTCCAGCGTTTCTACATGTTTTACATTCATTGTACGTATAGTCGCGTTAGCCCAGTTCGAGATAAATTTTATTGAACACGTAAAGGACAAAAGGTCAGCTCATTCTAAACAACGGATTATTATTTTCAAAAGGTAAGAAATTACCAACATGTGCAACAGAAATTTCTTACATCTTTTGCCATAAAGAAAATATAACGAGAATATGTTCTCAGGATGTTCTCAGGAAAAAGGTTCGCATATGTAGCGATCGCTCGTTGTTAACGACACGAAAAAAACGAACTAGGTATACTCAAATAATAAAATCAAGATTGTAATTTGTAAAAAAAAAAGAACTGAAAAAAGGATTGTTAAAGTTAAGGACATTGTTAACTCCCTTAAAATACCGTATATCTTATATCAACGAGCTATGGAAAATAGTCGCTATCGAAGGATAAAACGTTGCATAGATTTCTCGGCATTTATAAAATAATTTTTTACACGAACAAAGATCGCTGTGTCGTTTATGAGAAAAAATTATTTTTGATAAAGGTACATTTAACGAAGTTTTCTATTGTTTTATGATTTATCGGCCTCATTAAATTGTTCATTAGAATGAAACAATTTTTTGAATTACATGCATGATAAAATTTTTCATTTTGATATTCGTCGTTTTTCTTTCAAAGATGTCCATGAATGTATTTAAAAAAAAGAATTCAATTTTCATTTCAATTTTTTTTTTAATGTGCCATATACTGCAATTCTGATAAAAGGCATATTTGCTGGAGAGAAAAGACTAAATTTTTTGAAATAGATAAATTTGTTTGAGGAAGGTGAATAAAGACGTAATATGGTGATTGTTTTTGGAATGGTGAAATTTGAATTTTTTTCCTCATAATCCAAGCAAGATGTACGTAAAAAATTACTCTAGCAAAGTATTCCTCATCACATGCAATAAGAAAATATATGGTGGTACCTAGCTTATACATAGGTAGAAAGAATTAAGTATGTTGGTTCTGTAACAAATAGCAAATTTTCAACTTCGACGGGTCATGATGGTTCAACCTTACAGACCTCCTTACGAACACCTGCTACTGGACCAACACCCCCAAAATGCATTACATGCCAAATCCCCTCACTCACCAACACTTACTTCTAGAATTCCGGAAATACACCACACAGCGATGGCGATGCATAATACTTGAAGGGAACCTTAAACAGACTTCGGAAGTTTACAGTTTTTAAAAGGCCTCCTCCATTAAGTAGGTGAAATCGGACCTTGAAGCAAATTTGGTCAAAAGTGGTTCCAAATGTTACTTGGAACCTAAAAAAATTCCACCTAAATTTTTGACCCCCTAACCACACCCCTTCCAGAATTATCGCACTTCATGTGCTAAAAATTCAATTCGCGATATTTCCCGAAAGAACGAGGCGAAATTTTTGAAATTTCCACAGATTAAGTAGTACATGTGTGTTCGTACGATAATTTTTTGAATTTTTTTTTGAAACTTTTCCTCATTTTTTTGTGGGCGGAGGGGAGGTGAAAATTTCAAAAAAAATTAAACAAATTTTGGGGCGTGCCATCGCTGGATTTTTTTCATAACTTTATCATACCCTAGGTACAACAAAAAATTTTTTTCAAAGTCGCTTTAGAGGGTGCAACATTCTATCGAAAAAGTAAAAAAAGAAATTTTGCGCATTTTTAAAATGTATCCCTCACCAAATTTTAAGCAAATTTCATAAATTCACGCTGGTGCTACGCGGTCAGGGGTGGGAGGAATATACATACCAAAAAATTAGGCATATGCCAGATGATTACAAATGGTCTGAAACACAAAGATTTGAAGAGCCCACCCTCGCCCGATCCTCCTTCCCAAATCAGGTAGTTTATAATAGCTACCGTTTTTAGGTTAAAAACTCTGCTAAAAAAATTCTAGCAATAATGAACTTTATAATTATCTCTCAATTTATGTGTGAGTTATCAAATTTTAAAAACAAGGAGACAAGGGAATATTTTTGAAAAATGTTGGTAAAAATGGTAACGAAAAATTTTTAAGACATCTATCCTGTAACTTGCTGCTCCTTCATGAACAATATTTTTAAATTAATAATGCTGCATTACGTACCATACCTACCTATCTATATCTGACATAGATCATGAGAAAAAAAAATTCATTATTAGTCATTCCTAAAATTAATGGAAATTTTCCATCTTTTATTTCTCGGCTTCTTCATCGTATAGAAAACGCAAAATATCATACATGAATGTAAACCTGAATAAGTCTGGCATCTGTGATAAATGAAAGAGGTCGTATAAAAATAATATTTATTAAGAAGGAAATTAAGGAATTAAAAATTTTTTTAATGTAAATTATTTTAAATTAATTAATTTGTCAATTTTTTCATTAAATTATTTTTAAAATTAATTTAATGCATAGCTTAAATACGGTGAAGGTCATTATAAATGACAAAATATTATCAAGCGATGGAAAAATCAAACGTTCTTCACTATTATACAAAATTCTCTTCCATCTGCAAATGAATTCGGAAAACTTTTTTAAAAGAGGCATCTTATTGTTTAAAAATTTCTTTCTATATTCCTCCTGACCTTTATATAACTATCTTCAAGTTTTGCTTTTTTTTTCTCTTCTTATTTCCATTTCTTTAATATAAAAAGCTGAAAAAATTTTTCAGGAAAACTTTTTCGATTTTCAGTTTGATTTATTTGTACGCTTGATTAGTTTCTTAGAGCAAAGCGAATAATTTATTTTAAGCAAACCGCTCCGTATGGAAATAAAATGCTCTCCAGTCAGCCCATAAAGAATTTATTACCGTAAAAAGTGTTTGCTGGGACAGTCGCCACGGAGATTAAGCTTCACACATGAGCATGATAATGACTGCTATATCATATTACACTATGCATACCTACTCTTTAATTACTTTATAATGCAATGCTCAGTTGAATAAATAGAAAAATATCCACTCAAAACAAATACAACGTTATATAGACCTATTTTTAGCATTTGAAAGCACCCATATTGCTTATTCGTCCGCACCACATTTTCATTTCCAATAGAGAGCATTTTCTTGTGCTCGAGTGATTTCAGTTCGGACAAAAATTTTGATTTGTAGCTGCGATGCGTCCTTTAACCGAACCATATTTGATACTAGAGATCTGTATAAATATACAGGTAGATGAATCTACTTCACGAATGGGTTTCTTTGTAGAATAAACTTGTCAAGCACGTCGTGTCGTAATTATAAACATGTATAAGTAAATAAACACAGTTAGTTGTACATTTAAAATACCTTACGCGAATAATACCAAAGAAAAGATCGTATTGGGTACATGAAAATTCGGTTTTCCGGTAATGTGTATTTTATTACATCTTACGACTTACGTTGAGTAAATATCTACGTAGAAGCGTAAATATAGGAGATAAAGTGCATTTGATGTTAAACGAAGATGGCGTGTGAAATAATATTGTGTCGTGGATTCCCATCTTATTCGTGTAAAGGAATACGAATATTATATAATTTCAATTTAGTGAGTACTCTTGACACGTTTAGGATTACAGAAAAAGATGACGATATTATTCATCTTTCGTATGCGAGTATAGTCGTTTGTCTTTTAAAGAATTAAATTTACTAAATGAACCATTTTATAGTGTTTGGTGAAATATAAACAATTATTGATAGTAGCGTTTAGTGTGCTGCACCATGAATATATGAGTTGAAGTTATTTGTTATGATGCCCAATTGAATAGATAAAAAAAAACCGCAATTTGACTATCGGTTGGTGAATTTGTTTTCCGAAACAAAAATATTACCTCAGTGTCAGTTGAATCATAAATTTCGTTCGCTCGCCTTCTTTTCTCCGAACGATCAATTTTATTAAATTTTAATCCCACTTTAAATTTATAGCCTTCGCTTGAATGAGAAACTTTTCTTGAAAATATCTCATCTACGAAAGTTTTAACACGTAAATAAACTTTTACAGGTTGTACGAGCCGCTAGTCCAGTTTTGCTGAGGGTAATTGCTGTCGGAGCGTTTTTCATTTACTGTACGGTGAGTTGGAATTTTCCTCTACTGCATTCTTAAAATTATTACTCAACTAGTGTCAGGTTCGTGAGACTATTTTTCCATCGGTATTATTTCTATAACGATTTATAACTTTAATGAAATCAAGTTACCTACTCAAATGAAAATTTATGGACAAGAAATTAATTTAAAAATAATGCTAAGTTAAAACCGGCCATATGCTTTTCATAATACATAATAAAAAAAAGCGTGTACTTGAATGGTTCAAATGGAAAAAATTTATCTAAAATTGTGATACGCTCGTAAAAAAAAAAAATTAATAAAATGTAAATAACGAGTAAAATTTAAAAAAAAAATTTCACTTTCATTACGTTCCGAAATAGTTTTAATTTAAAGAAAACATTATTTTTTTAGTATTTTCGCTGTTTCGTTCATTTTTTTCCCACTCTGGAATTTCACGTTGTACCTAATATAACAGTAGATACTGATTCAAAGGACAAATGAAAAAAAATAAACATCAAAAGTAGGTAACGTTCATTTTCAGACGCTTCATTCGCTACAAATTACCAAGGTTATTAGTATTGTTAGAAATAGCCTGAATCACAACTCGAAGAAATTCTAGAAACTTATTTACAAAGCAAACAACCTACTTCTTTTATTTTCCTCCATTTTTAATGTAGCATTTCTTCTCCCTTTTTTCCCTGTTTTCAATTAGAGACGAGGTAAATTTTGTGAAATTGCTTTTTCTTGCCTATGTTTATAGTATGTACATATCTTCCATTAACATTCCGGTTCTTTCTTATTGTTATGGTAGATCTGTAATGAATTATTGTGTTTTTGTTAGATTTGTAGTGATGTTTCTCTGATGTACAAATGGTGGGGATAGGAGAGCTAGAAGAAGAGATATGAGGAAATTAGTACCGAAATACATGCGAAAAATAAGGTGATTTTTTTATTTTTTGAACGTAACTTCTGAAATTGCTGTATCAAGGCCACTCTTTAAAAATTTCTTATTGATGAGAAATGTGTCCCCTACAAAATGTGGCGAGTTGAAAGTAGCCCCGCTTTCTTATCATTCGTAATTCGTGAAATGAAAATTTTCAAAATGAATTTTTTGAAAAGAAAAATCGAAAAAAATTAAATTTTTTCAGATTTTTTTCTGATGGTCAAAACTATGTAGGGGTACTCACCAACCACATTTTGTGGGGGACACATTTCTCGTAAATAAGAAATTTTTAAAGAGGGGGTCTTGATAGGACAATTTCAAAAGTTATTTACAAAAAATTAAAAAATTCCCCTTTTTTCGCATGTTTTTCGGTACTAATTTCCTCACATCTCCTCACTTAGCTCCCCTACCCCACCATTTTTACACCAGAAAAACTTAATTGTATACCTCACATGCCAAAGCAAGCTCCAAAGTTTTATCGTTCATACTTCATGATATCTAAATTTCCCTATTTCATGATCACTGTGAGCAATTTTTTTTAAGCTGACATATCTTGGCCCCTTCCGATTTTTAGGCAAGCAAACCATGATACATGTATGTAACTTGAGTTGATCTATCTGCCATTTGCAGGTGGTGCGCCCGGAACGGAACACTTGTATAATCAGTATATTCTCCGAAAAAAGATAGATACTCAATGGAGTGGATTGATTTTTTTTAATCGATAGTGACGGGGTGAGAAAAGTTCTCGAAGGAACGCAATAATATGCTCAAAAAATGCCAACCCTCTGGGTCAACATTTACTATTTCCGTAGTGGGTTCAAATTTTGACAATTTTCAAACATTTTGAAAAAAAATTTGAAGTTAATGATTTTTTTTGGCAATATATTTTGATTTTGTCTTATTAATATTAAAAAAATATTCCTGTCATTATAGTTCACTATATTCAGGGAGAGAGGCAAGATTCAATACCTCATTGTCAACATTACAGAATACGACGAAAAATTGTAAATTTCAAGGTGTAGATGTAGCAGAATTTAAAAATATTTTTGAAGTCCTATATATGATAAAAAATTATATTTTTTCAAAATCAAAGAGGTAAAGTTCAAGAAGTATTCTGCCTCGAAAAAATATTTTTTTGAAAATACTTACTAAAGTCCCAAATTTTTCAATCTTTGACCGCACTATAGGAATAGTAAATGCTGGCTTGAAGGCTAAAATTTGTTCAGCAAATATTACTGTCCTTTGATAATTTTTTTCACATTGTCGTTATTAATTTTCGAAAAAAAAAAAAAAAAAAAAAAAAAACGAATCCATGTACTATTGTACTCTTGTACTCACCAGAGAAGCCTATGAACTCCGCTCATGGATTTGGATGAAAAGTAGTTTAAATCAAGTACAGTAGTTAAGGGTAGTACCTTATCATCGAAATCATGAGTTCGCTTTTGAATTTGAAGCTTATGGAAAGCAAAAAAATTTGAAACCCTCCTATGGAGATACTCTTAATTAACAGGTTCTTTAGTAAGGTTATATTATCTGATAATACTTATGAAGCCGAACTAAAAATGTCATGTGACATTTTTGCATATTTTGAATACTGAAGGCAGTATAGCCCTTCAAATGAATAAGTTTCAAAAAAAATAATGAAAATAATTAATTTGCAGAAAGATACAATTTTTGCTCAAATTACTAAAGGCAAATAATTTGAAAATTTTTAAGTTGAAATTCAGGCGTATTGCTTTTGTGTATGTATGGTTGCCTATTCTAACATTTTCTAGGATAAGTCAACTTTACTTGATCTGTAATTACAAACGGTACGTGAAAGTAGAGATCGATGTCGCTCCCCTTCACGATTTTTAACACGAAATTGGCGCTTTATTTGTGCACAACAATGAAGGTAAAATACTGATATAAGCAACCATACATACTCTAAGGTAATTACATTTGAATTTTGACTTGTAAAAATGTTGATTGTTTTTTGCAAGGTTTTTTTTTACGTGAGAAAAAATTCTCATGTTTCCAGAAATTATTAATTTGAACCGTTATAGCGCCTTCAATACTCAAGATAGTCCACAAATTCATGAAATTTTTTTTTTCATGCCAAGTACCATCAGATAACATAATCATTTCAACGATAAAATCGTTCATCAGGAGTATCTCCATGAGGAGGTTCCAAATTTGTCCCACTCTCACAAACTTTGAACTCATAACAGCCATCTATGATTTTGATGGTTTAGTAGTGCCTCTAGGTGCTGTCAGTTGAACTACTTTTCATCCAAATCCGGATTCGGTTAACCACCACTGAAATGACGGACTAACTACAGATATTGAAAATATTTTAATGATATCGAAAATTGCTCTTTCAATAAGAATTATTCATTGATATTTGTAATCGAAATTTTACAATTTTTTATTGTTACAGACCATTGTGATGTATCCTACACCGACTATAATTACTTGTACGGTGAAAATTTGGCTTCGAGAAATTGGATTTTCATTGACGTATGGAGCTTTAATGCTGAAAACTTGGAGGTGAGAATTTACTGAGTTTTCATAATTTCTCTACATGAAGCTATATAGATAGTCAATCACCTCACTCAGTCCCTTAAAATAATTGAAAGGCAGAACACCATACGTATTTACAGTTTGAATAGTCTTACTTGGCATATGCAGGTATTGGGATCGAAATGGAACACCCTATATTAAAGATAAGCAGTTTCGAGTTATCGATAGAAAATTGAAATGAAAAATTTGTTGTATCTAAAAATACCGAGAAATACCAATAATAAGAAAACATTTAAAAATTAAAAAATATTTAGATTTCAGGTACAAAATGATATACTGATTATATGTACAGAAAAACGATTACCTGAATAGTAGTTAATTTTTCGTCGATAAAAAAAATTTAAAAAATTTATTACAAAATATTTTCAAATATTTTTCAATTTGAAAAATGACCGAAAATATTATACAAAGAAAAGAAACCTATATTGAATCTACAGCGACTTCTCTAGGCAAAATTTTGCAATAAATTTAATATAAATGTTTATTCGTGGGGTTTGCTCAGATTTTTCATATTTTAAAAATATGTATATGTAAAGAAGCATGGTATTCGCGTGTCTCTAAATTACCGACATTCCGAAAAAAGAATGTCAGGATTCTTTACTCTAAGATATACCTACCCATAGAATATAATATGAATACTTACGACGCTACCATTACCTTATACTAACAACAGAGATATTAATGAGATTGTTTAGGGGCAAGAAAATGATGTGAAAAAAATTTGCCATTTGGCGTCTCGTTCTTATGTAGGGAACGTGAAAGTAGGACAACTTTTTCTGCTTCCTTGGATTCGTGAAAAGATATTCTTTCTGGCATCGTAATTTCTTGTTTACGTCATCGTGAATAGTGTGAGCGCGATTCAGCCATTATATTACCTTTTAGGTGGATGTTGCTTGTTTCATTATAAAATGTAATTTTTTCATTATCTTCGCTTGTCGCATTAGCATTTAAATTCGGTACAGAAGGCGATAGGTTTGGAATTTGGTATTAGCTGGGTTTTGAGTAGGAGCAGCGAAAGCATTTAGTTTTTTTTTTTCTTAAATAGAATCGTTTGTTCCAAGTATTTGTATATTTTGATGAACAAAGATGGAATGAGGAAATGAATAAATAAATATCGTTTTCAGAGGTGAGGCTGTTGAAGAATTTGAATTTGTAAAATACCTTCTACAAAGTTATTTTTGTACTTCTCATTTAGGTAAATCGCTAGTTGAAAAATAATTCGGTGAAAAATGAACCTACATTTTATTTCGGTACAATAATAATTCTCAGGTATTTGGAAACATATTTACGAAAAATATGCGGAACGATTCCCTTTTTGAAACGAGTAGGTATTTCCAAGTATGAGAAATAAATTATTTTCGCTTCTATTTAATTCCTGTTTCCCTTTACCCGCTTGGAAAATTGAAATTAAAAATTACCCAGTGGAAAAAATTTCTTCTGTTTTATCTTTAAACACTTGTCAAAAACAACTGGAAATTCTACTTGACGAAGGAAGTACTCGTTATCATACAAAAGTGATGAAATTTTACATTTTGCATTAATCTGAATCCAATAAAAAAAATTTTTGTGATTATTATTTTTTTCTCCCTATTATCATCATAAATAAAATAAAATAAAAAATTACAAAATATACCTAAATATTTTTTTTATTGATTTTAGTTTTTTTAATGTATGTAGTATAAAGGCTTCATCTCAAAAGAATCTTTTCAACAGAAATGCTTTGCTAAATTACAATCAAGCTTTTGCCTTTAGGTGGAATTTTTAATTAGAGAAAATACGAATACAATGGGTACGTACTCACTTAGGAGTGAATAAGTAAGAAATTTTTTTTTCTCGATCGTGCTATATCTACTTATTATCTAAAGAGACTTAATGTAATGAAAAGCATAGTTAAAAAGGGTCGTTCATCTTTCACCATGATAAAATTATAAGTAGGTGTTTCGTATGCCTAATTGAATTCGTAGTGGTTCGTTACTGGCGAAAACTTATGCTACTGGCCGTGGAAAAAAATCAATAGGAAATAGCGTTATTTATTTTCTAAAACGAATTGTATTTTTGTAATTTAGATTAATTATTCGAACGAAGGCGTTTTCTTTGTTAAGATTTTGTCACAATAGCGAGAGCTTTTTTCAGGTTTTTTATACCTTTCGCTTTTTGTAGGTACAATAGGTAAAATACGAGCATAGAAACAATACGTATCTAATTAGGTAATTTATATTGATCGATTTAAAAATAAAAAATTCATGAACATTATGATTTTATGCAGTTTGGCAATGTACCTAACATTATTCCAATATTAATTTAAAATTAATTCAAGGGTAAAATTATTCGTCCTAAAGGGAGGATATTTTCTGTATTATTATTTTTTTATACGATGTTGTTGTAAATTTTATAAGAATATCTGAACAAGAAGAAACTTAAGAAACCATATTACTTTACTATAGCCGAATTTTTCTTCTGTGTATGTTCGAATATCACACATTCATAATATTTTTAATCAGTTGATCTCTCTTCCACCTTCTTCCAGAACTTGTAAAACATTAGAAGGAAGTTGAAAGAAGTTGGACATTGATCATTCAATTTCAAATGACTTGAAATATAGGTAAAGATATGTCTTCATGTAACGCATCATAAGAGTTTGATTTTTCATTAAAAATTCCTGTAAAAAAAAATCTGTAACATTTCCAATTATGGGTATATCATCACCAAAAATTTTACTTTAAGAAGTTTGATAACTTGTCATGCAATCCTTTTTATTTAGAAAATTAATTATTTCAACATTTGGAACTACAGTGAAAAAAATCTCACTATGATGTAACAAGACGTGAAAAGTTTGTTGAAAATTTCGTACACTAAATGTCTTTTTAATTAGACGTTTTTGCAAACGTCGCCGTCTTTCAGTTATCCAAATTGCTTTGAATGAGTTGATGTTAGGTAAAGCTCGGAACTGTTTCACTTGTTGTTATTATTTTATATAACGCAATAAGCTCAAATGAAAGGCCTTTGAATTCGTATCCGCTTCGTACACGAAAAAGAAAATATTTTCAGTATTTCGTATCCTTTTGTATAATCTTTGAGTTGGGATATTCATGTTTTTCACTTTTAACGAAGGTAAATGGCGTGTCATTTTCACCGGTTGCTTATGCTTCCTACAGACAAACTTAATGGGATTTGTTTTCAAATTGCGATGTATTTTATACTCTAAAGCTCTCACGGTTTTTCAATTTAGATATATTAAAAACTAGGTCGAGATGAAAAAAAATGAACTTGCTTTGGAAAATTAAAACATTAACTTACAGTTTAGTACACAGATGTCGACCATGTTAAATATAGGTGCGAAAGTGACCTTCACTGTATTTTGTAGCAAAGAGTAGAGGCGTACAGTCTTTCATTGGTGATGTAGGTGACGCATTAAAAATGTATATTAACGTATGCATCGTGCACTCCCTTGAAATTACATAGAACATGCCTAAATGATGGCTTGAGCTGTCCTCTATACAGACAGCTAGTTTATGATGAACATTTATTCATATTGATGTAAATTGTTGCCTACTCTAAAAGCAATAGGAGTTCAAGAGAGCAAATAATTTTCTATAATTAAATGGATTACATTTGAGAAAATGTCATTTGTAAAACAGATCCTAAGTGAATCTGAGCAGCAACAAAGTGAGGAAATTTCTAGAGTTAATTTTCCATACCTCATCACTGAATCGATCTAAAACGGACAAACTTCGTATGTGAAATATTAAGGTATTGAATTTGCGTCAAAATGGATCCAATATGAATTCAAAATTACGCATCGTCATAATTTAGGGAAAGCTTAATGAATCTCAAATGGCTAAATTTGATAAAATAATGTGAACTCACATAGCTCTCGTGAGCAAGAATCACCACATATTCCAACTTTACTTTCTTAGATGATTTTATAGAGGATTGTTAAAGTTTCCAACATCACATATACTTCAAGTTCAGGTCTAATTGGGTGGTGCAAGCACCGTGCGCTTCGGCCATTTATTGCCCGTAGTGCCCCATAACTCATTATCACTTGAGTATCAGAGGCCCATAGGAGCCTCAACTGATAATTCAAAAACTGTTGTGCAGTTATATGAGTGGAATTGTGTCAATAAGAGTCATCTTTTGGAGCGCCAACTTAATAACCTTTCAACGTTCATTGACAGGATTATATCCCGTTCCATTTCCCATCTGTCAGATTCTAAGTCTCCAGATGGAACACTCACAAACCTTGGATAGCTTAATCTTGAACTTTTGTGTTGATGAGCAGAAAATGTGGATGCCTGAAGAGCCTTTAAGAGGGTCAGAAATGGAAGCGGTACTTAGTACTAGCACAGATGGCTGTTCATCTGTGGTATGGAAATGAGTTTGAAAATCTCTTTCTTCCATCGATCTCTTGTTCATTAAATTTGGATTATCTTCAACATTTCACACAGTCTGTATGATTAATATAGTAAATTATTTCAATTTCAATCTCAATTTCAATTTTAATAACATTAAAACTCCTTTTTATCATTTCCCAACGTTTCAACGATAATGCTGACGCTTACGTGTTTCCTGAAATTGATCAAAAGCAAAAGACAACACGTCAAAAGCGAGCTACCTAATGCAATAATACATGTCGTGATATTTGTTACAATAATTTATTTGTTCTTTTAATCACCCCTCATAAATTACCACAATTCAGTTATGAGAGTTATAGCTGAAACATATTATTGAAAACCTTTGGTAGTTCGTGAAGAACCATTTATCGAATCGGTACCCGAAGAAAGGCATCGAATACTCGACAGCTTTTAGTTAATGTCGTCGCGCGTATACAAACACTATAAATCCCCCGAAGCGACATTAATCTCTTCCATTGAAATATTACTCTATTTGGCAACTTTTAATCACAGTTTTAATTTCCAATAGTAAAGGCAACGAAAAAGTTTCAAAACAACCGTATGGAATACGGTAGCGTAAAAAAAAAGAGTTACCAACTGCGAAGTTTAAATAGTAATGGTACTGGAGAAAGTTACCATATCCCATTATATAACGGGCCCATTGGGGTAGCTTCTCGAATGACGAGAAATTATTCAGAATTACTGAAGAGACAAAAATTCGACTCGAGTGGAAATATCGTTTGTCATTTTAATGAAACATGCAAATTGTTGGTAATCTGAATTAAAATACGAAAAATTAGAATTCTCGATGGTGCGTTTTCGCTGTTGAATTTTCTCGTTCGTGCTTTCGACGAATCGGACCGACAGGGGAGGATTTTTTTTAATGGCGAAATTTCTAATTATGTACCTCGGCGAAGAGATGGGGTACGTGTGACGAATTTAACGCTTGGTTCGCGCAGTACGAAGTTACGTTGGGTTGCGCGATGCATGAAATTAATCGCGTATGTTCTCTCAAATTAATTTGTCGTACCCGCCTATTTCTATTCGTTTAGGCATTTATTTTAAGCGCGTATCGAATGAATTGCTCGATACTAATTTTTCAGGCGTATAGAAGCGCGTTATTTGAATTTATGGTTGAATGGACAACTTATATAATATTGACGTCGAATAAATTACATTGGGTTATTTTTATTCGGAGTAAAAGTCAACATTATTATTTTATAAAATGTATATAATACGGAATATTTCACCTCGAAATTAGGTTTTTAATACGGATATGAAGTTTTGAAAAATATTCTCTTACCTCAAAAGATTAATAAACTTTTTTCGAAGATGAAAAATTTAGAACCCATACATTTTGGAGCAAACAGAACATTGCCTTGGATGATGAAATTAAAATTTTCAAAGCTGATCATTAAAAGTTTAAAAAAATATTTTAAAACTTTTGTATTCAAGGTCCTTCATTAATAAGGGTAAACAAACCATCATTCATGAGTGTCACATGAGTAATTCTACGTATAACATGACGGAGCACATATTGCAGCGAAACACTCCGTATATATGGATTGTCTACATAATAATATGTTGAAAAAAAAAAAAAAGGAGAAAGCTTAAGAATTCGAAGAATACATTTCATAAATTATAAAATTTGTTATTTCAGAATATCAGTAATATTCCGCATCCGTTCAGCCAGAGCGGTGAAAATCACGGATATGGACTTGCTGAAGAAATTAGGCGTAATTGTATTGGTATTCAGCACTTTTTTATTAATCAGAACATTAGTCGCTCCTCCTTTAGTGATGACTATGCGAACTGCTGATGACTTGAAAGCTTACTTATGCGAAACTTCATGGTGGGATCATTGGTTTTCAATAAGTAAGTGCAATTATTTTTAATTTATACAAATAGGTACCTAGATGAATATAAAAATTACACTAACAATTATTCTAATATCACGCATTCACTTTGGCAAATACCTCTTGAGATAATTTGCGAAGGAACGGTGTATTTTGACGAAACGATTCCAAGCACATTTTACTAGGTACCAATCGTTGGACGATTAAAGATGAGAAAAACCAGCGAAAACTCGTTATAAAATAATTAGGCAAAGATCTTTTACGTCACATCCCTTTTAGGAACATAAAAGAGAATTACTTTTGAAAAAGAAGAATAAAAGCAGAACATAATTAAAAGTATGATGATAGTCTTTGAAAGTTGTCGTAACAATCATGCTTGCTGATAAAAGCCATTGGGCGAAAAAGTTGTTATGGGGGTTTTTCTTATATTTTTATTAAAACTTTCAAGTTATTTTTTCATAAACTCCGAAAAATTACTTGATTAAGTTTCTTTTCATGTAATCATCACCATGAAGATTAAAACTCAACGGTATACAGAAAATCTTATTTCGAAGAGTTTAAAATAGGTTTTCGTTATATTGGAAAATTTAATTAAAATGAAAGCCGCGCTTGTTTTTCATCATACGAAAGCAGAAAGGCGAATGTTGAAAGTGATTTTAGGTATATGGCTGTGTATACGATTCTATCACGTTTGCTGATTGAAAACAAATTCATTAATTTTCCAACGCGTTAGAGAGCGGAAACGAAAAAATGGTTATCATCGCAAGGTAGAAAAAATAGGTACTCTGTGAAAAATTTCATACGAATAACTTCGTTACCAGGGTACTTTATGAATACCTGCAGGTTGTACGTTTTTCCAATTCAAAACTAAACTGAGATGATTTTTTTTCACTATTCAACCTACCTCAATTTCTTTTCTTATTTTATAAATTGAGTTCCCTGTTGTCCTCCATTTATAAAATGATTTGTTGTTTAATTCCAATTCATCTATATATTTCGATCGTCCTCGTTCGCTTGAATGAACGAGATAATACGATAAAAAAAGTAATTTGTTAGCGAAAAGGTAAATTTTGTAATTTCGTTGAAAGTCGAGCATTCACGTAGGTATATGCGTGGTAGAATACTTGACAAATTAAATTCCTTTATCAAAGGTAAACTATACCAAAAAAGAAAATATTTCATCAAAGAAAAAGCATTTAATTTTTAGCACTTAATTGCAGAATTCAAATGAAATTTGAGCCAACGCGGACGTTCGTCCTTATAAAAGATATTCCTTTTACTTCGAAGCACTTTTCGATGACTTAAAACGTATTTCGATTTAAAATTAACTACAACTTTTAGAATGGTAACTTGTTTACTAAACATGGAAAATTAGTTAGGCTTTTTCAACCTCCATGACATGAATTTTAGCGATAATTACCAAGATTATACGCCCGCTCAATCTGAACGTATTTAAAAAGAAGGAAATGTGGCAGATGTATTCGAAAATGCTCGTGATTCTATTTATCGACGAGAGTTGGACGCCTCAAGCTTTTTCAATATATAGTTTGAATTCCGGGCTTACCCATCTTTAAAATGGAATTTTCTTGTGTAATATTTTATTAAATGAATGAAAAACATTGCTCCTCGAGGCTACATAAAGTTCAGAAAACAAAGAGACCTATTTAAGGAATGCCACTCCACTTCCGTGAATACATCAATAGCGTTTAAAATGAAGATGTGAGAACTACATATTGAAAGTTTTTGACATGAATCAAGTTATCGATATTTTTAATAGATAAAAAAAAAACACGAGGAAATAGGCATCGTGGGTCATAACTTTTGGATAATTAATAAGCGAATCTTGAATTTTCCTTGGTTCTTTTTGATTCAACATATAGCTCAAGAAATAACCTAAACTCTCAGTTCAATCCACAATAATGTTATTCCCTGCTGGATCCCATCACACTGCAATATACCTCATAATAAAATGGCCCGCAAATGCGCTAAAATATCCACATTTTCTTATCCAGTACATAACATTCCCATACTATTTTCTGATGTTAAAAATTCAATTGAATTTTATGCTATTTAAGCCTATCAAAACTGCTGGAACAATATCCCATCCTCAAACAAACTCAAATCTATTCAACCAGCTGTCACTTCTACAACATTCCTGAACAATATTTCAAGAAAAAATCAAGTAACTCTCACACAAGTCTGCACTGGTCACTTTGTCCTTACACATGGCTATCTACTTTTCAAACAGCCGCCCTCTAAATGCCTACACTGTGATACTCTTATCACCATTAACCATATCTTCATCGAATGCTCTAAATTTCGATATCTCTGAGCCAAATTCTTTCAAAATACATAATCAACTTCTCACTCAGCTTAGCATAGAGTCTGCAAATAATATCATTGAATTCGTAGTTTAAATAGCCCTTGAGCGCTCCATATAAATCTATTTTTCAGTGAATCTCTAACCACATTGGGGCTTGAAAACATTATGGAAATTTCCTATCTATGTTTGCACAAAGAGTTGAACCTTTGAAATTAGAAATTTCTACACGCATGATAATATAGCTACGTCCCCTCCCTCGCCTTCTGGAAAAGTTATATTACCGCTCCGATTCTCTAAACGATTCATCATAGCTATTGAGCTACTGCCCTATAATTCGTATTCTTCCTCATATTATTTCTTTTTAAAATATTCAAGTGATACGTATTTTTAATTTATTACACCGAGTGTATTAATACTTGTTGCTTCGTACTTATTGTACTTTTTTGGTGTGCATTTTTTCTTTCTTTTTTTTTTCATAATCAGTAATGTATAGGTAAAAAAGATTGTTAAAGAGCACCAGTTCTATTCTCACAAAGTTTGAACCTCTCAGTCTAATACTTGTAACGTGCCCAAATGAGAATTAAAGTTTGAAAAATACTTTTTTTTTAAATTGAAATAGGTAATTATTAAATTTTTAAAAAACGTCGCCTTCAAATTGAAAGAAAAATTAGACACACTGTGTCATAATAGTGGACTTCCTTTTACTGTACAAACATTATTCAATCTGCTCTTCTTCTATACATCATTTTTTTTCAAGTTGATCTTTGGAGAAGAGGTGTATAGTTTTTGGTACTTTGAAAAGCTCAACTTTTGCTGCAGGGATCAACTTCAAAAAAAGCGTCAGAAAGGAATGGCTTTGATCTTCCTTTAGGCCTCCATTTTCCTCTACGATGCACCGTTTCCGAGATATTTCCAAAAAACGGGGAAAACTTTGAACTTGAAAATCTCAACTTTTTCTGCAGGAATCAACTTCAAAATTTAATCGGTTCTTCTCTTATACTCATTCTGATTAGCATACAAATTTGAATCAAGTAAATAGGTCAACTCCAACAGTTTATCACCTATAGAAAATGCGCCATAAAATTTGACGAATAGAAATTGGCCAATCACGAGTCTTAAAACTTTATCCTCATTTTTCTCGAAAACAGTGAGCTTTTAAGATAAATTCTTCAGAACTAAAGTTGTAAAGCGTAAAATTCCTGACCCCCTAAATGCCCTCCATTTCCTTCTACGATGGACCGTTCGCAAGATATTTTCGAAAAACTGATATAAACTTTCAAGTTGAAAAGCTCAACTTTCAATATGCGGATCAACTTCAAAATTGAATAATCAGCTTTTCTTCTATACACTTACTAATCACAATAAAATTTTCAAGTTGATCGGTCCACTCTAACGTCAGTTATTCATCAATGAAAATTGATCAATCACAAGTCTCCAAACTTTGACCTCATTTTTTTCGAAAACGGTGAGCTTTTAAGAAAAATTCTTCAGAACTAAAGTTGTAGAGCGTGAAATTCCTAACTGTCCTTTCGGCCTCTATTTTCTTCTACGATGGGCCGTTCGCAAGATATTTTCGAAAAATTGATATAAACTCTCAAGTTGAAGAGCTCAGCTTTCAATGCATTGATCAACTTCAAAATTTAATCAGCTCTTCTTCTATACACCTACTAATCACCATAAAAATTTCATGCAAATCAGTTCAGTCTAACGAGAGTTATCGCGTCAGAAAGGAATGTCCCTAAAATGAACTTAAAGCTCCAAAGCTCAGCTTCCCGAAGATAGACTTGCACCAAAAACTAATCAGCTCTTGTTCTTAATGATCTACACCTACTGTAAAAATTTTGAATCGATTTGTCTAGTTAAACTGAAGAAAACGTGTCAGAAAGAAAAGGCTTCAACAAACAAACAAATAAATAAATAAAAAAAGAAACCAAGACGACTCCAATAGTGGATTTCCGCATAAGCGGAAGTCCACTAATTAACCGTCAATTTTTTTCTGTGCTATGTACCTACATCCTAGGGCTAGAGGCGCGTAAGAAAAATAATTAAATTATTCCATATTTAGAGAAGGGAGTACTGTTTTTAATTTTAGAAGAATTTAAAGGTTTTTCTACTTCAATAGAGAATTAAAAATGTATTTTACATATAATTATACCTAAAAATCATAGATAAGGAGGTAATTTATCTTCAACAATTATGTATATTGTACGCATAATATGAGCTTAATTTATGTCTTATTGGACTCAGTAGACGAGCTTATTCATCTTACCTTTCAATATCTTGCAATATAGGTCTTAAAGGACTAAAGTTTTTGAGCATACTACTGAGTTTCTTTGATAATCTTTTTTACCAATGAACCATCACGGATTTCCAAAAAAATTAATTACTTAAATTTCCCTCTTGTTTTAGCGGAACCATTAATTACTTGACTTTTTTCTTTATTTCAGTGGAAGCTTTATTCTTAGCGTGGGGGATTAGGCTGTGCATTGTTGTTCGAAAAGCTCCGTCAGAATTTAACGAAAGTCGCTTTATTTCCATGGCAATATACAATGAATTTTTATTATCAATATTTTTAAACGTTTCAATGTGAGTAAAGCCTTGTAAAATACTAATTTAAATTTTTTTTTTAATTTCACTTTATACTGAAATTCTATATCTTAATATTTATCAGTCAACAAGAAAATGTCATATTTTTCAAAAAATTATCATTTTTCGCTAATTTCATTTTTGAGACTTATTATGATTTGTTACAATTCTTTTATTTTTAAACAAGTTTATGATATTTCCAATTCTTTATAATTTTTTGCAGGTTTTTTCTACATTCACCGGCTAATCCGGATTTACTGTATATTATTTGTTTTTGTCATACCCAAATAACGATCACATTATTGTTGTGCTTCATTTTTGGTAGTAAGGTAAGAAATCATTTTGATTCCTTTTTAAGAACATATCAATGATTTAGTTGGATTACGCAGGGACCGTTCACTTTTGAACTGAACGAAAATCGTTCACTTTCGCGAACTTTTCCACGAAAATGAACGAACGTGAACTGAACGCATCTTTTTTTTTTTAAATGAACGTGAACTAAATTGCACGTGTTTTTCCCTAAAAGATGAACATAATACATAAACGCATTAAAAGCCAAAGTGGCTACTTTTTTTTTTAGTGATCGTAATGAAAATCGTTCACATTCGTGAACTTTTGCCACGAATTGAACTGGATGAGAACAATATAACTAGGAACGCGAACTTGAACTGAACGCAGCTATTTTTTTAAATGAATATGAACTGAACTGAACGAACAAATTTTTTAGTGTGAACGTGAACTGAACGTCATGATTTTATTTTTAAAATGAACTGAACGTGAACGCATTCACGAACGACGCAACCCTGGATTACGCGGTCACAAGTATAATATTATTTAGTTCAATTTATTTAGCTGAAATGGTTGAGTCGAGTAATGGCCCGAGTCAGCGATGATGCAAGTAAAATTTACTCATACAGTTGCTGAGTCACGCCTGTACCAGCTAGACAGTACTGAGTCGATTTACTCAATCTAGTTAAGGGTCTATTCGGCATACACGATTGCATACTGGTTTGCTCGCCAAATGGCCATTTTCGTACATGTTTGATTCTCAAATACTACTTATCTGTTTCACTTGAAATTTGAAATATACACCTATAATAAGAATTTAAAAAACTTCACGGAAGATTTTCTTGATTAAGTGATTATTTGTCGAGAAAAACGCAAAAATAAATTGCCTTTTGAGGAGGCCATGTTTCACAGCTTATAACTTTCTTATAAATTGGAATTTCAATTTTTCCTTCTGAACAAATTAAAGAGGAGTGTCTTATCTTCTTTATTTTCAAATTTCAAAAGTTATCGTAAAAAACTCACGAAGAATTTTAGTCTCAAAAATGTCACTTTTTAAGCATCATCAATTTTGGTTCCCATATAGATAACATAGAGTGCCTGCGAAGTTTAGTTATACCAAAAAAAGAACTGTGTATGTGAGATATATCCTTAATTTAGTGCTGACAATGAGTCGATATGATCGACTTAGTTGCTAATTTGAATTATTGGGACCCGAACAACCACTTGAGCGCTAGTGTTCTAGAGAGGCTCTATGGGGCATGTATGATTTCATTAGTACTTTCCACTAATCAGACCAAGGTTTATAAATCACTTTAAACACGTAACCAGCAAATTTTTCTAAATATAAATTAAATACACAAAGAAAATGAACCCAATTTATGATAAAAATTTTCGTTGTTTACATTATACATGCCCCATACAGCCTCACTTGAGCAGTTACACTTTTCACTACTGGATATCAGCCACTTTGCGTTTGCGTCCCAATATTGAACCGGCGATAATCCCTTTATTATAATAATATGAATAATAAACTAGGAAATGAAAAACAACTTCTTATTCACTTCGTGTTTATTCTTTCGAAGAGCAAAGTGCAACTAACTGTTACATCGGAATGTGCTTCTATTTATACAAAATGCTTAAAATTAAACAACCAATCGGCGCACTGGTGCAGGTTAACCAATCAGAACGAAGCACAGAATTTTGAAGAATTAAGGCGGGTTTTACACTGCACCAGTACACCGACTGTTTTCCATATGGTATTAGTACACCCGTACACGGTATTAATTCACGGTATTACTTCACTGTACTACATTTGCGATGTGTTATCATTCAATAATATTATTAACATAATTATTTATTACATCGAATTTACATGCTGATAAACTTAAAAGTAGCAGTATATGCCTACAATTTAATGGTTCAACCTTGTGTTTATAATGTATTTTGAAGGATCAACTTTATTTCATACTTTTTTTGTAGTACGCCTTTATCGTGAAAGATGCCAAGAAAATTCAACATATGTTAGAAAAAAATTTCAACTATTATGAAATAAGAATATAATTTTGCTCAATTTTTCGATACCATGTTAAATCTTACTAAAATAGTATATCCTTTGTCCTTTGCACTTTTCAACACCCAACCTTGTTGCTCATGAGCATGCAAGCATAAAGTAGGTCTCAATTTCATATTTCAATTTACCGTATTATAGCGCAATCTATCGCTATAACTTAAAAGTTACCGAGTTATTCGACTAAAGAAGAAAAACTTATTTTCATTTTGCGTATATTAGAGGAAAGTACAAAGGAAATGACGAAAGGTTGTTACGTAACGAGCCAAAAATTTGTAATAATTTGCAATTAATTTTCGGAAAGTTACATCTCAATAAACTGAGATTATAATTTCATCAAGGTTTCGTTTTTGAATTGCCCATGCCTACGCTTTTCTTTTTCCTTATGACTTATAAATAGTGTTTGAAATAAAATGGCAGTGAAAGATATTTTTGGTACCTAGATAGGTATCTACCATTGAATTTATCATCTAGCGTGGGAGAATGCTCTTGAATTTCTTTGAGTGGATGCTAATGACGGTGAAAAGAACCATAAAGAAGTCAGATAAATGTATAGAATTACATTGCCAAAATACTGTAGTTAAAAGTACATTATTAAAATTTTTGAAATAGAAGTGTAATATTACTACGTGAAGTTATTGAGAATGAAAGTCAAGCAGAAGACTGCTTTCTTTTTAAGTTTTTATCATTAGAGATGAAATTCCAAAAGGGAATATTAAATACATTATAATTTGCTTTGGGGTTTTTTTTTAACGTGTTTCCCTTTTGAAAAAATTTTATCTAATGATTAAAAAAATATTCGTTATAATGAAACTTCCAAGATTTAATATGAATTAATTTTTACAGGCCTACATGGTGTTCAAAGGTCATGGTAAAAATGCTATAAGTTCCAGTACCACTAATATTAAACTGCCTACCAGTAAGTTTTTATCAAAACCAGCGCTTCCAAGTTCTTCCCAAGCTTTTCCATCCACCAGTTCTATCAACATATCAGGAGTAGAAAAGCTATCGGAACAAGAAATTCAAGTATTTCTTTTTTTTAAATATACGTTAATTTTTTCTGCGTGAGAAACATATCAAATCAATTATTTTTCGAATTCGCAGGAAGAATTACAAAACATCTGTAAACAATTAGAATATCTCAAAGACAAGAATTCGCGTTACGGTAATAAAAAGCTAGCTTCCAAATTAACCTTAATTTACGACTGTAGCATTAAAACGATGGAAGAGATCTCGGTAGAGGATGAATCTACCAGTTCAATAACTCAAGAAAAACCATCTGAGGATTCGTTAAAAGTCGAACCGAAAGCTGTGAAGAAAACGAACAACAATACGAATCATAAACGTAATTGCGTCGTTCAAGATAACTGCAAAGAGACTATTTTAGATTATAATTGTTGCTCAACCAATGCCAAAAGTAATAATAAAATTAAATATTTAAATAGCGGCTCATCTTGTATTAAAAAATATTTATTACGTGATTCCAATTTATTATTTACTAGTGATTTGAAAAATAATAGTAATAAAAATTTCGACGGTAAAGTAGATCAAGCTCAAGCTCGTACAATAATTTTCAACGTAGAAGATAAGTCGCAATGCAAACAAGTTTCTCTGTAGATGTGATATGTTATTTTATTTGGAAATCTATGTTTTTTTTTTTTTTCAAATTAAAAAAGTAAATTCGCTTATACTTTTGATTTCTTGTACAATGTTGTGAAATTCAATACCTTTGTGGTAATTTTTGGTCAAGTTGAAAAATCATAATTTATTTTATTTGTAATCTTCGGTAGAAATTTTTGAAATTTGAGATCCTTGTGAAAGTTTTTCTTTTAGATACGATTAAGAGTTCATGGGATAAAAGAAAAAAGTCAATAAATTGCATTTTACTCATTTTTCCATTTTTAACCTTTCTTTTTTTTTTTTTAGAACTCACATTATTTATATTTGTGAGATGAATTAATTATCTATGTATTTATGATATAAAAATATTATGAAAATACTTTAGATTATTGTAATTTAACATCGTTTAGAATTTTTTATACTACTATGTGTACTATATCTATATGTTCCATGTTTTGCTATCATCATACAATATGCTACCAAGTTATTTGAAAAACAATCTGATAAATCAATCCGTATCAGAAACTACATACGTACTTATCATTATTGTTAATTTTAAATGTTTCATTATTCATTGTTTTCGTTTGATACCAGAATAAATTTTTTATGTGAATGAAATTTGTTACCAATAAAATATTTGTTTGTAGTTCGTTGTATTTTTTTTCAATATTGTTAGATTATTTTTTAGTTCTAATTTCTGTTTTTGAATATAAAAAATGTGTCCTTTTTTTCAAGTTGCAGCATTTTGTTCCTAATCCATGTAAGTTGAAAACTGAATTGAAATATATCAGTTTCTGTCTCCTTTAATCAATCTTTCAAACAAATTAAATTAATTTAAAATTAAACTTATTCTTTACATGTGCGAAAATAGTGAATATAAACTTGAAATAATAAAAGCATTGATGAAAATTTATCTTTGATAATACTTAGTGATATAGTAATGACGAATTTAAAAAATAAAGAATAAAACATGTTCAATGTCCAACATAAAATGAGAAATTTTCGAAAAAAAAATACACAGCAAGCTTCTATATAATAACATAATTAATATAGAGTTATGAAAATAGTAACTCTACTAAAAATTATAATTTCATCATTGAAAAACAAAAAAAAAAAAAAAAAAAAAAAAAAAACTATGTTAGAAACGTTATTGAGGGTGCATCATTCTTAATATGATAACTTGGTTTTCATAAATAATTATAACTGCTTTATGCATGTGCTTACTTAATTTATTTTGTAATCCATAATTAAATAAAAAAATGAAAATTTACGATCGAATAAATAATAATAATAATAATACGTATTATTTTTCAAATTAAATCCATTTTTATTTGTAATTTTTTCAATATTTCACCTCCATGCTACCTATATAAAAAAATCTTTAATTTTTCTTTTCATCGTTCATCCCTAAGCAAAAACTATTTTTTTGAGAGTATATTTGCACATATGCGCTTCTTTTTTTTTTAATGTAACCAAACTTTGCAGACACTGCATGTAATTCTTATGAAAGGCAAAATGTAGACTACTAAAATAATATTTTGCAGCTCTTGTCCTAAGACAACTATTCGAAAAAATTTTTTGAAATTTGAAATAATGAAAGTTGGAACCTTTTTCTTGATTTATATACCAGATAAATATAGTTCCACTTATTATAAGAAAGTTACCAGAAGCGAAATGTTGACTCATTATCAGTTATATTTTATTTAAGGTTTTTTTCAGGAAATATTTACCAACTCGAAAAGATCTTGTGCACTATTTTTAAATATTGATGGAAAGTGTTCATTTTAAATTTTAAAGAAAATTGTTCATTATATTACGAGATTTAAATGCAGTCAAAAATGCGCTTTCGATAGGCAAAGGTTTATGTAATTGCGTATGTACTATAATATGCCCTTAAATTATGTTATTTTATTGTCAATTCGTCAATAAGATTCAAATCATGAACACCATAATTATATGTGTAAATTTAACTTTGTCCACTGTTTATTTTTGAAGTTTCGCAAATTTAAAAACATAATGCATAAAGGATAAAAAAAATAATTATGCCAAGCGTTCTATAGAATTCTATATAGGCAAAACGCCAAATTCCCTTTTGCAACATGAATTTTTTTGAGCTCTAAGAACGAGATGTAAAATTTTAATTGCTTAAATTTCTTTCATTTTCTAATCTTAAAAAAATTATTCAATTATTTTTATTCACAACAAAAAGAATAAAAAACAATGATTTTATTTTTAAGTTAATTCGTTTTATAACATTGTTCAATTTGAAATTCTTTATTCAATCAATTTTTTATTTTTTGCCAAGTAGATGTTATAAAAACGGGCATAACGTTTATATTTCAAGTCGCACGGTATAAATAAATAATAATACATTTTAATCGTACAAATATTTATTTTTCTCCCGCAGTTCTTTAATTCTTGTGGCTGAACATGATATCGAATGTTAAAATGAATACTTCCAGCATAATCTCAGTTATTTTCACACATGTTGATAACCCCAAATTGAAATAGCAAATGAAAAAAAAAATTCTACCCTTTTAAAAACATAAAACGTTAGCATTCCCATGCATAACAGTACAACGTACTTTTAATGCTAAAGAATATCAGATTCCTGACAAAAACAACGACGCATATTTTCTATAGTAACAAAAGTGGCAGATGATGTTATTCCAATACCATGTTGAAGCAAAGTTAATGACCTGTTTGTTCATTATACGCATTAAAAAGATGACCTTGATGAACGATCTGATTCTATTTCCCCTCTCTAAAATTATACATAGGCCTAGAAACAAAGAAAGACGGTTAGAGTACGAGTACGTAGATTATTCGATCTGGAAGAACAATTTCTTTGATTGAAAGTACAGTAATTATACATTTGTGGAAAAATATGTATTTCAGCGTTGAATGAGAGGGAAGGGGCTTAATTTAAAGCGCTGAAAGTAAAATATACCTATTCAAATTGTAATACAAAAAATTCGGATGAAAAGAACACAGTGTCACTAGTTTTTATTGTAATAATTTAAAAGAAGAAAAAATCGAATTGGTGATATTTTTTATGTAAAGAAACAACTAGATATGCTGTATATTTGAGCCTCAGAGAAAATCCGATCCTGGGGATACGCCACTTCCTTTTCTCCTCTATATTAGGCCTGTTTTCGCGTTGTAAATAAATGATAAAAAATATTAATAAGGTTTAAATTAGTATCTGTTGGTATAGTTCTATGATAATGACTAAATAAATAATCTAAATTTGGGAATTTGCGCTAATGAGTTATTTCATAATTTAAAACATACCTGAAACCCGTACCTCTTCAAAGTTTCTAAATGCATAATTTACTTACTTACATGGATACAAAAACTTGTAGAATAAATGATAAACTACCTATATCAAAATGAAGATTTCTCGGCTTACTTTTAATTTTTTCCTTTTTTAACTTTGAACCAAGTTTAATTTAAAACTTCTGAAGTTGAGTAAAACTTTGAAGTTATCTTTATTATTTAAAGGTACTTGGCATATCCTTGGAACTTTTATTAATCTGTAAGATATTAAAATTCAACGTGAACCGAATAGAATCGACTGATTTTACGAGACGGCATAATTACTAAAGGAGAAATCACTTACCAATCCCACGAAGAAGCAACTTGTTTTTTTTTTTTTTTTGGAAAAAGGGAAATTTTAACTCCCATCTTCGCAATTAATGAATATTTTTAAAAGTGGTTAGAATATTCTAAAAATAGAAAGTTTGAAATTTATATTCGTAAAATCCTTATTTCTGAAATTAGCTTCTTTAAAATCAAGTTGGAAGAAGCTAGATGGTAAATTTGTTCGTTATGACTTTTTGCCTTTGAAGGTTTCAAAATTGAAGAAAATAGAATGAATAAGAAGTTTTGATCTATGAACAGTGGATCTTTGTCCAAAATCTCGAACGATCAACTGTGGAAAATGGTTCATTTGTTCTCTCAAAAAATGGAAGTTGAAATCAATGTTTACATTTTTACGAATTTAAAAATTGAAGAAAGGTTTTTGAATAGAAATAATAATAATGATTCCATTTAATATCGACATCATTAAAGCTTTTCAGAAAGAGCAACAAAATTTAGCATTTTTTCAAATTTCAAATTTAATTTTCATCAAAATTGAAACTATGGAAATTTATTGTTTCGAGAAACGTGAATACCTAATCTTTTTTTTAAATTCCATTATCGTAAAGAATTGTAGTAAATGATTTTTTCAGGAAAATCATTCACCTTATAGCCTGTAAGGATGATAAAGGTTAAGCCCTACTCCACCAGTACAATTTTGTATTCAATACAAAAGTAAAAACCAAGTGATCAGAAACCCCACTATAAAAAAATTAATAAAGAAAACAAAACCAAAAAAAAAAACACAAATATTACAATTCATTTATCTAGCTGATTTTTGCGGGATTCACTTATCATTTGACACTTGTTCTGTAATCAGTCGTTGGGATTTTGTTTAAGTGAATTGTGGAATGAAGATTTTTTATTTAGAATTCATAATTATATTATAGTTATTTGCTATGTGGAGTAGGTAATGTGCCATTGTGATAACTCATTTTTTCAAATTTTTATCGTCAGATACTGATGATGAAAACATAACAATATTTGTATCAATGAATAGAAAATTTTATTCTCTAAAAATTAAGTTAGGATGGATTTTTCTTTAAACCCTGCAGTTACGATTTTTTAGGCATAATTTTATGCTCTATACAATACCAAATTTTTTTCGGTATTTTCATTAAAAAAAAAAAAAAAAAGTCTAAATAGATAATTTATAATTTTCAAATTTTAATAAATTTCTAGCTTCTCTTCAAATAATAAAAATAGATTAGAACTTGTTGTTTTTGATGAGTAATTTTATGCTTTATTCAATGGCATGATGATCATTTTGATTCAAAAAGTGTAAATGCGTTTTCATTCGACGTTTTTGATTCCTTTATTTTGAAAAATTGAAATAATCCGGCTTTAGTAGTTTCACTTTTTCAGACTGCATCTCGATGCTAGCAATAGAAATATTTATATATATTTTTTTTGATAATGTATACAGATCAATTAAAATTTTGTCTCCTCGACCCTTGCCCCTAAGACGACACTGCACCTTGAACATGAAACCTTTGAAATACATTGGCTATTACAGGAGCATTTTCATTTTTCACGTTTTACGCAAAAACAAAGGGATTTTTTGAAATTTTGGTTTTTAATTATTTATAGAGAATTTTATGCTCTTTCCAACAATGCATTTTTGACAGCTGTAGCTTTTATATTTGCAAAAATATTCAATTTTAAAAAACTGCACTTTTGATAAAAATCAACTGTTTACATTTGAAACGCAGTTTTTCTTTATAACTTGATTATTCTCTGCAGTAATCTTTACATAAACGCCACGAAGTTGAACTAATTTCGAATTTCGTGTTGAAGAATCATTTTTTCTTTGTTTAAATGTGAATTATGATTTCATATTTTTTTGCAAATATAAAGGCTACAATTGTTAAAAATACATTGTTGGAAAGAACATGAAATTCTTACGAATAATTACATAACTAGAATTTCAAAAAATCCCTTTGTTTTTGGGTAAAACGTGAAAAATGAAAATGCACCCATAAGAGCTAATATATTTTTTTAAATGTTATCCCATTTTCAACAGTTCCGTCATTCGCCACTAAATGTCAGCCATTCCGAATGGAAGAGGCAATTATATCATCTAGAAGACTTTTCAGAAACAAGACATGACCTGAAATTTGTCGAGTAATATTCTCGAAAATATGTAGACTGTAGGTTTTAAATTATAAGTATAAAAATTAAGTAAGCAATGAAAAAATAACAATACTTTTCTGAGCGAGAAATGGGGCTTGATTAGTCACCTAAAAATATTCATAACTACATACCAAGCGACAAATTAAATTCAGCCAAAAATCGACAAATCTATTATAAATCCTTCACTGTAAATAATGTAACTAAATTTCATCTGGAAGAGGGTTCAAGTGCAGCTTTTTCTCACTATAGAGGTACCTTCTCTACACTTGAAAAAATCATCGTAAAATTTTACGATATAATAATACAAATAACACCCGAGTACGAATACTGAACTAATCATAAATAACGTGAAAACTTCTAAAATGGCATTTTTGAACCTCAGGTAAAAAGAGCAACCATTCGAGGTTGCCAAGTGGTGAAATCGAAAAGTGCAATTATATTTTTTCCGAACACGCCCATCGGAGCATTTCATTGCAGTTTGGCAACCCCGCCAAAGATGAACCGCACAGACACGTGTTCCATGAATCGAACCCTTATTCAGTACATCCCTGATAGTATTCTCGGCAAATATGCACCCTCTTCTGTAGTGCATTTTGTTCACCTCCGACTCCGATATTTACTATGTAGGCTACTATAATCGTTACTACGTAACGCGCTCCATTCGCTGTTTGTTTTGACGGGAATTCACGCTGAAGGAAAAGTAAAACTGGAAGGGACTCCTAGACAGATCAATATCGCTAGGGTAAAATGTTGGCATCGTCCTCGAGCCTCGAAGTTTCTCTCTTATAGTTGTGATGAAAAATCAGCACAGCTTGCCTATTTAAAATTAGGGTTTGCCTTTTACCCATCATTTTAATGCAGTGTGACAACAAAAGTGTGAATTCAAAAGGTGTTTGATTTTCAATAGAGTTCGACGATTGGTTGTATTGCCACATGATTAGATGTTATTTTATGGCTCATTTGGTGTTAAGCTGATATGAATAGGTAATGAATTATTTGCCGCAGTAATGAATGTATTAGATATCTGTGTTATCCATCTTTCATTATGTCAGTAGAAGAGTAGTGTTGTATGTATTTATGTAATTACCAACCTCATCGTGTATTTTTGTCCAGAATTCTACAAGAAAGTTCTATAAACACGATGAAATAAAACCGAAAAAACTTTTCATCGTCTTTTCGTCTTATTTCCTTTTTGATACCCGCTTAACGGATAAAACACCTCGTAATAGTCATGAATTCGGAGAACCAAAACCAGAAATACTGGTCTCACGGTGAAACAATTCAGATAGTAAAAAACATTAACCCGTACCCTTTCATAGAGCATCCTATTTGACTTCTAAATGAGAAAACTAATTAAATAAACCCGAAATAAAGACCCTAGCCGCACATTACGCGTGTAAGTTGTGCACCCGTATATTCGAATGGTAAAATGGAGACGAGGTTAGTGTGTTCTGTTTAGGCTCATCGATGCTCGTAACACGCGTAGAATTCTTGTACGCTACACCATCACGAGTATCAGAATTTACGCGACAAAAATGAAAACACGAAACACCATCCACTGTCGAACATGCTACGCAGTACGCATGTCTCGCTTTTGTTGTCATCCTATTTCCTTCCTCTTCCCTCCCACTTATCCTTCGAATCCAGTTTTTCTGTTTATAATCGTCTGTTACGGTTGTGTAAGGCATACGCGTTCTTTTTTGAAATAAGTTTCGGTTATGTATCAAAATACGTTGGTGTTGGGAGCCAATGTTATCGTATGCGAAGTGGCAACTGGCGAGATAATGTTCTTGGTCTAAAGATAATGTAGCTTCTCCAACCATAACGTTGATATCTATATGAGTAGTAAGAATTTCGCTATAGGAGGTTTTGCAGACAAGTTGTGCACTCTATTCTTCGAGTTGTCGTATGAATAACGAAGTACATATATTTCACAGGCTTACTTTGTTTGTATCAATTTGCAGATACAATGTTAATGGAGCCATGGGAATTTTGACGTTTCCTTTTCAAATTTTATGCTTTATAACCCTCGCTTCGTAGCTTTAATATAAGTACATAGAAGGTATATAGGTACATATTTGAAGATGGTACTTTCCTTATTTATCATCAAAGCATTTGTCTTCATATGCAGATGGTTAAGAATTCCAGAAATATTTTGTCTTTCTTTATTTCAAGCGTTCAGTGTTGATGTGAGTTTAGTGTAGAAAATTTTCCTGTTCCCTCGGAAAATATTTTCATTAATAGAATGGAAAACTCCTACACGATGCCTTATCTTATTAGCTGAGTTTTTAATTAAAAAGATGACTATTACAGCCTACCTGATTTGAAAGGAGTGATCGGAGGTCGAGGTTTTCGTATCTTAGTATTTTTTTATTTTATTTCTTTTTTTTTGTATGTGCTTAACTGCTTATATTTTTTCAGTAAGTAGATAAGGTGAGTATGAATAAAAATCGCTGAAGGTTTACATGGAAGTTTTTCGTGAAAATACGGAAAATTACCTTCTTTACAATTTTCGATACGACATAATATAAGGGTTCAAGAAAAGGTCGAAAACGTCATCCAATTTTTGAACAACGAAAATCTACTCACACATCTAACCATTCTCACAATCATATTATACTGGTACTTAAAACTTAGACCACACATAAATCATAAATCGTATTTTTTTTTACAAATGTGCCTCTAGACTTGATTCCTGCACATGACATTAAAACTAAAAAAAATATAAAATAACTGTTCATTCAAATTTTATCAAGGAACCAACATATTCAAATTTCATTTCCCTGATAACTAGTAGTTGCGGTATTCACTAGTAGTACTTAAGGTATCAACTACTAGTATTTTTCTGTATGGGTAAGTGAATCAGGAAGAGAGTTGAAATGAAAAATGACAATCTGAGAAGGTTTTGAGCCATACAACTTCTCGAATCTTCTTTATCTGCTTACTAAATCGACTTGGAAAATTGAAACTTCATATGCAGAGCTAGTTGCCAACCAAAAAATGACTCCTTGAATTAGGATCGAAATTGATGTAAAATGGCGCATCGTCAAAATTTAAGCCAGGCTTTAAGGAGCCTCAAATGGCTGAAATTTGAAAAATACAGACTAATATGACTTGTGAACAGGATTACTGAATATTCCATATTCGACTTCTTACGAGATATTCGACATGAAAGGGTGAGCAACGTTATCTACGAACCTGAGCAAGCTCCTATTAAAAATTGAGCATCTGTAATGCTGCATTACTGCTTACCTCTTTTTCCTTATATGTTTTCTTTTATTCTGAAAAGCAAAAATTAATAATTTCTCAACAAAAATGATCAAGATCTCCAATGTCAACTTGTTAGAAAAATTACCTATACTGTGCGTCCAAGTGATTCGGGTACAATCAACGAAAAAATCTCTTTCCTAATTGTTTAAATTTGATTTTTTTTTAACGCAGAGAAATTATAATGCAGTTGAAATTAATTTATCAGCACTAAATTTCAATAAGGTAATTTTAAAAATAATTTTTGATTTAGAAATTGTAGTTTAACTTTTATTATGTCATCAACAAATTGAGATTTTTGCGCTGATTGTACCCAAATCACTTGGACGCGCATTATAAATGTAACCGAACTTTAGGGTTTTGAAGGTAACCAGAGCGCGCTAGTGTGCGTTGATATTGATACTTGGAGTGATCAAGGGATAAAATCATATAAGCCTACATATAAATTGAAATCGAGTTTATAAGCGTAGTTTTTAACGTAGAATTTTTTTGAAAAACTTATAAAGAAAACTTTGTGCTTAACACAACACACAAATTATGCATCTTATTTCTTATATTTCTCTAAAAATTCGATGTTTCATAATTTTTTTGAAAATCAAAATAACAGTTGTTATAAAAATTAAAATTTAAAGAAAAAATTGTATTTTTTGTTCATTTTTATCAATTATATATTTTTTAGAAAACATTAAAACAATGTTTTTATTCATTAATCCTTTCTTTCTCTCAAAAATCTTCATTTTTCCATTTCTTTTAAATTAAATGATTTTCATTTTTCAAAAAAAGAGAAAAAAAATTAATTTTAAAGTGAAATGAAAGTAAAACGCATAGCCAGTGGCTTATTTAAGGGGGCCCCCTTGGCAACTTCAATTTTTTTCATGTACCAGTAAGACTCGCAGAATTAATTTTAAATTTTAGACATTTTTTAAATTATTTTATTATTATTATTATTATTATTTTTTTTTTTGAAGACCGAATTTTCGTAATTTCCTTCTGCTATTATTACCTGTAGATATAATTGTATTGTTTTTGTTTTTTTTTTTTAATACTAAAATTGGTGGTTTTTATTTTTTAATCCAACACATCATTTTTGTTTGTTTGTTGTTGTTGTTGTCTTTTTTTTGAAATACAAATACCAATTTTTTGTTGTTTTTAATACCTATATCAATAAACATATTGTGTTTTTTTTTACACCAAATTTTTTTCATTATTTTTAATACTTACGATCAAAATGTCAATAATTTCAAATAATAATTAATAATATACATGCGCCCCTCTCCTTTCTACCAGTCTGCCCTATCGCCTACACTGAATTTTTTCAGTTTGGACCCCTCCCACCCGTTAATTTCATCATGGATACGCCATTACGCTTAGCTATGTGCTAAGGATAAACATTTTGTTGATCTCTAAAAAAAAAAAAATAGCTTAAAAATTACGCTCGCAGTTTCAATTCTTCCACCAGAGTTCAGCCACTTTACTTGAAAGTCCCAATTCTTCGAGATGTTATTTCTATTAGGTACCATACTTCTACATAATTGAAATGAAATTTATAATTCTGAAGGCAATTATATGAACACCATTTTCTTTTGTATACATTAATATGAGACATAGTAAACATACGGTACCTATAAAATAACTTCTAATTTTCGCAGCTGTTGAATCACGCTGTCATTTTTTATGTGAACATTTTTCAAAGAGCGCGCACAACTTGTAATTCCTATCAAGTTACATGTGAAATATGGATATAAAAAAAAACTCTGGTCGCCATATTCAGCTATTAACAAATTAAAAAAATATGTACATACATAGTATATTTGGAAAATTTAAAGTTTATGAACTCTTTGTCTGATGCCATGTGGTGGTATTTCTCATTTAATCTAAATAAATGTAAACCTCAAGATGTCCTTATATAATGATATTATAATAATTAAAACGCAGTTCGATTGAATAAGCACTATATTTAATAATTAAATTCAAATTAATTTTCACAGTTCATTATGTACATGCAAGAAAACTAAAATAAAAAATAATTATTAATTCGTACGATGGGTATCTTGGTATGATTTTCGATACTGGCAAGACCGTAAATTTTATTCCTGCGACAGCAATAAATAACATGAAAAATAAATACACAATAAGTCTGAACTGAATTATTGCATTTGGTGCACCAAGAATCGGTATAGCAAGAGTTTCGTACAATATACTTTCGAATTGTACACCCCAAGTTTATACTCTCACGTTAGCACATGATGCACCTAAATCATAATTTTGACTGCTTTTATTGTTGCATTTTAACATCTGCGCAGCAACGTTGGTTCCATGGTATAAAGCTTGTTAGGTGTTACTGTAAAGATTAACTTAAAGCCAGGGCTACACAAAGAGAATACAGGCCAGGCACAAAATGAAAGATGGAATTGAAAAAAGAATCATTCAACTTATTACATTTCATTTTATCTAGTATGAGACAAATATATATTTACCTGTATTTTTTCCTAGAGCTGGACTCGAGTAAGTCTTTTCCATACTGCTACTGCGATCTTTCTGATACTAATTCCAAATACGTTAGCACTAATAAACGCTTTTTTTCTCATTATTCAAATATTCGGAGTTTTTCAATACGTTCATTGATCATGTATATTTTTTAACACGTCTAATTATTGTGGCGAAATTTTACTCCATAGCTAAGTATGCGGGAACCGCCTCCACAGTGATCGAAGCAGCTTTGGAACTTTTCTACAATTTCTAATTTTTTAATAATTCCTTAATACATTTATTATTTATAAACTCTGCGGTTCCTAAAAATTTTGCGTCCTTATGGAAAGTTCAAAAGCTTGCTTTCACTATACGGATTGATATTGTTTTCGCGGGTAAGTATAATGGGGGGGGGGGGGGGGAAGGTGGGAGGAAGATGGATCGTTATAACACTCGTAGTTACGTTCAAAAGATGTAATTACCAATGTGGCCATAATAAAAACTTTGAGAGATCTTGAAATAGGTAGTTTTAATCAAATTAATTTGCGAGGAAAATGCACCATTTTTATACAGTGAAACATAATAGTTTTCAAAAGAGTTGAAAAAAATTTCAAATTACTTAATTTATTTCGGTTTTTGAACAATACAAGTAATATATCCTTAGGATGAAAAAAAATTAAAATGGCCAAAAAACGAATTTTTTTTATTTATTTAAAAAGTAATTATGAATTATAAAACTTTCGGTTGAGATTAAATTTGAGAATTGGAATCTTTATGACGTGATTGAACAGGTTTGGCAACTATTTTCTGAAAAAAATTCTTGTAAATTGGTACATTATACTCAATTAAAATGGTAAAAAAAAAATAAGTAAGTAGATAAATTTCAAAAATGAAAAAAATAGAGTTTTAACATCAGAGTGCTTAGGAAATGTGAAAATCACTTATGTTGTATTTCAACTCGTAAAAAATAAAAATAAAAAACTTGAAGTTTTTAGCTTACAAACACATCATTTACTATTGTTAACAATTTTATTTTATGTCAATGTATCATAAACGCCTTAATCAAACTGTTCACATAATTACTCGCATAATGAATTTTTTAAGACACTCATTACCGCTGATGATCAATAAAAGCCACCCTTTTTATAATTCTTGAATGAAGTATGATAAATAAAGTATGTAGATTGTAGGTATATGGGTACTAAGTATTTATGTAGATAATTATTTTTAAATCAACAAAAAGAAACATAGGTATTTTTAACGCATAGATTCATCCGTGTTAGTATTTCTTACTTATCCCATATTTCTTAATGATAATATAATGCCCGATCTCTATTAGCAATAAGATATAATTTTCTCCATCAAACACGCACGTACATAATACCGACGAAAGTTCACGCAAGCAAATATACAAGTGCATTGGAAACAAATATTCCGAGAAAAATAAATAAAACCGAGTGCATATTTATTACAGCACCAATTCCCTATACTTGAATAACATTGTTCCATCAAATTGTTACCTGCTCGTTTTCGCGGAATTTTAAGATTCTCGGAAATAATTTAAACAGGAAATGAGAAGAAAACAATTAAATAAATGCATATTTTTACCATAAAAAGTGCGCTTAAGAGCACTTGTTATAGAAGAAAAATAATGAGGAATATGAAATGTCTCAGTACTCGACCGAATATGAGTATTACGGACGCCTCACTGTTTAGCAGCGAGCTTATGTTTTTCATTTTAGAATATTAATTAATTCAAGGATATTGTATTTAGGCTATTTACATACACGTAAATACGCTGTGTTCTTATATTGAGCTTACTGAAATCTATACGGGTTAACAAATAATAGAATATTAATAATGAACGTCACCAATTTACATTTTCTCCAACGATGTTTTCGAAGTAAAGAAAAATGTTTTAGGCTTTAATAGAACGAATTCTAACGTGTAATTAGTCGCTATATTTGGAACGTTATAAATATAGTAGAATATTATCACATGCTAAATAGCGTGATTAATATAAATACCTAGTTTTTAATCTTTTGATTATTTTTGATTTTTATTTATGGTAAGGATGCGTTATTATTTGGCTTTTAGATGATGGTGAGGTTTAGGTATGTAGAACTATGTACATGAATCGTTATCGTTTAAATTATCATTCAAAAGTGAAAGAAATTTCCAGAATGAAAATTTTTTCTCGTACATCTAGCTAGGTACTGCTATTTAAATTTGTTTTTGAGAGTTGTCTCTCTTTTTTTCAGTTTCAAAAACAGAAAATTAATCTACTTAGATACCCTTTGTTACGAGCAATTATTTATTTTGAATAACACACAATGGAATTTAATATTTCACTCAATTATGCGCTATATTGCAGCAATAGGTGTTCGGTTGTTATTGACACGTGTTTTTATAGCAACACCATTTCATATGTGGAACAATTAGCAATATAGTTCATTTGATTAACAACTGAATGTAATGTATTTGCTCATTTATTTCAATTTTGATTTATAGAGAATTATTGGAATGATTCATTAAAGGTAGAACCAAAATTAATTTAGCTTTCTTTGGAATTCAAATGGCAAAGTTTCTCATTATTAGTAAGATCTTTTCAATGCATAGTACTTACCTGTAGATAACGTACTGTATTTAATTATTTTAATTTTGATGTAATAATATAATTATTATAAGTATATAGAATTTTTAATATTCACACCAAGTTCAGTTTTAAATTGAATATGTGGTGAGTATCATCTACTTAGCTTCTAATTCAGTAAACGTAAGAGCGACTAAACAATGAACTTTTTTGGTGAATTTTCCAAATCTCACAATTTATTATAGAAGCGCAAAACAAATTAATGTACTCTACATTAGATGAGAATTCATTTTTCATTTTTTTTTTTCAACATTTCATTTTAATATTGATTTAAAAACTAGATCTAGTAATCTACTGATAATTTTCGTAGATTTAGTAAGTAAATATTCGCATGACCTTTCTATCGGAATGAAACATTTTGACATAAATAGGTTAATGTATTTCATTTTTACTATCAAAAAGATTATAGGTAACTAGGTATGTATCTATATTTAGAAATTAGGATCCACAATATGCATCGAATTTATTCCAATGAACAAAGATATGGCGATAATGATGAAAGTATATTTTTTATTTACATCAATACATCCTTATCTGATCACAAACCACGACTCATTACCCGCAATGATTAGCTATCTGACAAACAAGTAAGTATTCGTTCCATCGAATTTTTATCATATAAATAGTATCTTTTCTATTCAAATGTTGATCGCATTTTTTGGTGAAAGAAAATTATCTACCGTTGGTCCGTTGGTACCAATTTCATCGGCTATGGAAAGCCGTGTCGAATGCAAATAAAAATATTCGATTGAAGAAATTTCCATGCAAAATTTTTCAGTTTTACGTGATTAAAAAAATATGTCAACTTGAGAAGCTCTCATTGATTTACAGCTATATCATTTATTGCTTGTAAAAATACGAACAATCTCCAATTCTGAATATGCCTCAGCATTAAAAATTCAACTCTAGTAACGTGGCGTGGCTGCTTACGTTTATCCTATACCTGCAATTATATCAATCTATCGTAATAGTTGTACATTTTATGAACACAAATTCACGAAAACGATGTTAAATAAAAGCTTTAAAGGAATGTACCCTTTTTTATGTATTCGGATTTAATGTTGAGAGGTCATAAAGAGCTAGTGGAGTTGCATATCAAATCTATGAACGGCACTGAAAGTGAATCCATTAACTGGAATTCATGTTTTGTTTATTTGATGAAAATCATGTGTTCAAGTCAAATATCACGGCCTTAATCCTTGTCACATTGGCTAAAATTATTTTTTACAGCTGTGGAATCATTAAGAAATATTTTCGCTTCATTTTGAAACTTTAAGTTATGTATCCACCAATAATCCGAATGATTGAATGATCATACTTATCATTAAAAATGTTATTATTCATGTACGTACATGAAGTATTATTAGTGATCGTATGATATCATGTTTGTATTAACTATTCATCAATCGCATCAACATCAATAGAGTAATTTTTTGGGAATATCGGTAATTCACGTCTAATTAACATGAGGCAATATCAATAATTCATCGAGTAATACCGTTCAAAATGCGCATTAAAATAAATTCAACGACGCACGTGAGAAGTGACAATTTAAGCAATGTATATTGCTCATCGATTACACATCAATAGCTCATTACTCATTATCAGGTTTACACCACGATTCATTTTCTCAGCAACGTTAGTGAATAAAAAATAGGTAATAGATGGTGCACTTCTAGTTTTTCACAATCATAAATAATAATAGCATTTATTTTACTCGTAAAACTCAAAAGAATGTATAATTCAGTAGGTGTTTCCGTAGTTACCTACTCGTACTCTAATTGGTGAAACATAACGCTTATTAATCGACCACTTGATTACCGTAAATTACCGGAATATTACAATAAATTAACGCGTGATTCTCATTACAAACATCTCAAGGGAAAATAATTCGTTAAAATTTAACTCGGAATAGTCGAACACTAAATTCGATAGAGAAAAAACAAAAAAACACCGTCAAACTTTTCCAAACACCCGGTTATTATTAAGGAGACTGTCGATGACGTAACGCTGACTTGTTATGTCGCAGCGACGAGAGAAATGCGTGCGCAACAATGAAATTTAAACGAGCCAATGGCGGCTCTCCTCGTAGAAAGCCACAGTAGGGGATTCTTAGTATAGTAAGTCGTAGTTAAAATTTTAAAACCGTTTTGGAATGTATACGTTTGTGTATGGCGTGCGTATGGTGCGATTTTCCGCGTTGTAATTTGTGTTGATAAACAAATAATTTCGTTTGTTGTGAAAATTTATAACAACTTAAAGTTTCTATGTTTCATTAGTATCAAAGTGGTTTCGATTTTGAAACGGAAATATCGCCGTACCTATTGTTATTTCGATAATTATTTACTACGGCTACGTGAATGGCGTAGTAAACTCGTGGTTCTATTTTCGATGAATGAAATGGTTTTTAAGGAGAGGCTTTCGCGTTGCTCATTTCAGTAATATCTATTCGATATATACACGTGTGGTGTTATTAAATTATTTCATTTGATTATACTATTTAATCGATGATTTTCGGTGTTGGTTCGGCCTATGGAACGCGTTTAATAGTTTTAATGGCCGTTGTTTGTTAGCTCGAGTGTTTTGTTGTATCGGTGTCATTGCCCTACAACTTATACCATTCTTTTCGTTTGTGCTGGTGTTCGGTAATCTTACATTGTATGTGAAATGATTTGCGAACGAATCAAATAGTTAAATTGTTTAATCGTCAATCGAGGATAATTACCTAGCAGTACTTATTTGGTAAGTTTAACCTCGTATATTTATCAGTTACTGGTTTCCAGAATGTTGTTCTGTGCTTAGTACTGTTTCACGAAATACACATCCTGAACATCGTCGTCGTCTTAATCATACATCGTAGTATTAATATGGCGTTAACAACGTGACCACAGTGTATTAAGAAAATATCGCATTTATAAGCGTTTGCCGTTGATTTATTTTTATTTCTTAACTTATCACCGAAGCTATTATAATAATTATACCAATGATAATTAATTCGTTACCATTAACACGTAGGGTTTTTTTTATTTTTTATTTTCCAACGTTCGTGATAATTACAAGTTATTTTATATAAAAATATCGTACGCCAGACATGAGCCGAGAAGCTCGTGTATTGATTCGTTTTCAGAAACGTAACGCTGCTGAAAAATAAATCCACCATTCGCACCAACGTTAATTATAGATGAATTATCAACGAAGCGCCCATGTTTACGTTTATTATGTGGATATGTATTACTTTTTTTTTCCCACTACCGAGTAGATATTTTATCATAAATAGATTGCGTTTTCAGTGAACTTGAAATATATTCTGTGTCGTTTTGACACGGTTATTTGTTCTTGCGAACATGCACGTACTTAATTTACCTTTTTCTTGGTCCGTTTTTGTTTACATTCTAACGTCGCAATACGATAACAGGCTGGCAGGTTATTTTCGTCTAATTCAAACCTTCTGTTTACGAGTTCTGAGAATGCGGTGAAGCGGTGATGGGCAATAATATGATCAAATGCATCCGAGTCTTTTGTGCCTGTTCGTGATTTTACGATGTGCTCATCGATGGTTGCCCGAGTTGCCTTATTGTGGAATGGGAACTGTTTTGAAGCAGTTGTTGATGTGTAACAGCGTTTTTGAATGTCTTGATAGAGAATTATTTCGATTTATTCCATTCGAAATTTGATCATTTAAATATGCATCGAAAAAAGAAATGTAAAATATTTGTATTTGAGAAGTGTAAAATTTCCTGAAAAATTTATATTATTCAAAAATTTATTTTAAACGCCACACTTCTTTGTGAAAATTTAATCTCTCGGCAGTACGTAATTTGTGAAAGTGAAAAAATATTTCAACTTGATTAACAATTCTTTGATAAATTTTCTTTCAAGTTTTTTTTTTTTTTTTTTTTTTTGAGTTTGAAGAATTTGAATGAATACGAGGAGATAAGAAGGGTACAGTACAGTCCCTTTTCTCCTACCTCACCTCCTCTCGTGTCGTCAAGCAGCTCTTAACTCATTTTTGATGGATGCCTCTAGCCCAGAATTTGAAAAAAAAATTACTGAACTCATTAAATGTATAACTGTTGTTTTTTTTTTTATTGATTCGATCTAAAAATTTTCTGGTCTCAGTAAATGTTGTTGTTGTTGTTGTTGATTAATTTATACTGGTGTTTTCGATTACCAGATGCAGAATTTTGAAGGGATTTTTTTGTTTGCAAAAATTCACAATTGTTCAGCATAACATCTTTTTTTTCTTTATGTTGTTCTTCTTGGTCACATTTTGAAGTAAGAAAAAAGTTTTTATTTTCAATAATAATAGTACATAAAAACGAACCTCATTTGGTATGAGTCATATGTAATTTGAAGAAGAAAGATTGATCGTGGAAAAATCAATTTATGAAAAAATACGTGTGGAGTTCTCGATATTACTCAGTCATAGTGGTGTTTTTTTCATCTAAAAACAACCTGAAAAATTTTCTCGTAGATGTCCAAAATTCTGAACCAGTTTCATCTCCTTTTGCGCCTTTTTTAATTCTTTTACCCGAATCTATCTCTGATCTCCTTGGAGACTCGGAGTCCACTATTCGATCACTTCTCAGCTTTCTCATCTCAACTGGCCTCTTCAGACAAGTCTGAATCCTTAAATACGTGCCTCTAGCCTCAGTGGCTGTACACAGAACTAATAAAAAAAAAAAAAATTAGAAGAAAAAATCCATTCTTGTAATTGTTTTTGGAGACTGATGATTTAATTTAGAATATAATCTTCTCAACAGTATTGAAATCGCAAAAAAATTATTGTTTAAAAAAATATAGAAAAATTAAATTAATTTTTGTTTTTGTTACAACTTCTTTATTCATGTTTTTGTTGATGATTATTGATTATTCTGTTCCATGAATGTTTCACAGCCATCTCCTTGCAGATCCCTTCCTTCTGAGATTTTGTACCACTTGTCAAAACTTCAGATTTTCCACGCCTTCTCCCTTCTTGACACTTTTAACTAAACTTGCAGTACATACGTAGAAGAAAAAGGTTGTAGATTGGAGAGAAAAGATTTTTTTGATTCCTGCTTTAATTTATTATTTTTTTATTCGTTATAGTACAGTTTTTAAATAAATTATGGCACCTTACGATCAACAAAGAAAATTAAGAATAATGACAAAGATTGGGAAATAAAAATATTTTCTAAAAAAAAAAAAATAATAATAATTATGGTAACTGGTTTGCGTTCTCATTGGTCATACGTCACGCGTGTAACAACCAACCAGCAAGTGGGAAAGTAGAAAATTATCTCGAAATACTCGTAAAATAAAAATAAGAATCAGCTGATGATTCATATCACAAAAAGAATTTCGGTCGTTCACTTAAAACTAAACGATATTATTTAGGAAGGTAGAAATAAAATTACCTAGATTTTATCACATTCTAACCTTGTGATTGGTCTTCACGCACGTGACGTATGACAAATCAGAGAGCGGATCAGTTACTATAATTACTCTATAACTTCGAGTTTTTATTTTGTTATTATCTAGCTCCCTTCCACCCACCAGCGTTTCATCAACTATAGAACTGAGTAATATCGTACAAAGTATTTGCAGAAAATCGTACAAAAAGAGAGAGAAAAAAACGAAACAAAAAAGGAATTACGAAAATTCGAAGAAAAATACTCGTGAATCGCACGTTGTGGAGAGTAGCCACGCCCTTTCCGCTCCTTCCCCACTGATGAGGTTTTTTATTCAAGTGTACTTTGCTCACAGTTTTAATAATTTAAAGTACGAAAGTTTCAAATAAACTTTGTCACATAATCCTTGAAAAAAAAAATTGAGTAAGCATGAAAAATTGTCGATAAAAATATTTGGACTCTTGCTACAATTTTTTACAATTTTCTATTTTTGCTGGAATAAAATTTAATAAATTATTATATGTATGTTGTATAAAACAATAAATAAATACTAAAAATATGAAAAGCATTTTTTAACTTATTATTATCATTTAATTGCAGTATCACCAAAGTTGCAGTTTTTTTTTTTTTTTTTTTTTTTTTTCTGAAAATATTACATTTACAAAAAAATAAAGGAGTGTAAAAATGAAAAAATTGAAAATTGTGCTGAAAAAATGGGGCTAAAAATAGTTTGTAGAAAAAATTTTTCGACTCTACTTTTTACTTCATTTTAATCCATTCGAGTAACAGCATTTTTCAATAAATACACTCCCCCCCCCACCACCTAACAAAATACGTGTACGTAGTGTGAATTCCAAAATCCTTCAAAAATGGGTTAGATATATAGAATTGATCCCCTTCCCCCTTGCAGAGATCGTTTCACGGTACCTTGGGAATATAAATGTTCCTAATAAATTTATGGGATTATGGCACGTAAAACTAAAGAGAAAAAGAATGTATTTATCATGTAGTACATAATAATGGTAAGTATTGCGGTATAAAAATATTTGGACTCTCTTCACTTCATTTTTTTTTTTTTTTTTTTTATTATTTATTATTTAATAGTAATATTCCAACAATTTCAGTATTTTGGAAAAATAAAATTAAGGAAATGAATTATTTCTTGTAAACCCCTTATGCATCTTCTTCTCTCAAGAAATGAAAAATAATAATTACGCTTTTATGAAAATAAGTGTTGAAAATATTTAGGGAAAAATATTATTCGATTCTTATTTCAAGTTTCTTTTTTTATAATTTGATTTCTAATATTCCCACAATTTAATATTCAAGGAAATATAATTCTAAAATGAATCGTAACGAATGAAAGTAAATTAAAAAAAAGGTGTGCAATAAGAGTAGTTGAGGAAAAATTATAAAATGTTTTTTTCTTCAGTTTAATCGTAATAGTTCCCAGTTGTGGTATATTTGAGAGAATTATTTTCATTTTTTCATCTACACCATGTACAACATTGTGACTGGTATTTATGATGGATTTAAGAGGCACCAGACTAATCAAGTCGATGTTGAGAATTTCAAGGGATTCTCCATTTCTATTGGTCTATTTATTAGAATAAAAACAATTTTGTTCTATTTTTTTGAGTGATCAGAGCTTTAGTCTCCCAAAATGAAATCGCTATTACTACCTCTGCCACTTAAAAGGTAGAAAGGAGTCTTTACTTTCCTTTCAAATCTATGCATGTGCATCCTACCGATGAATTATGTGTATATAATTCGTAATCTTTATAAATATTTGAAATATGTATATTTTTTGTTTATTAAATTGCAAAAAAAAATTTGAAATACTCTTAAATTGATCAAAATTGAAAAAAATATCGAATTGAAGTAAACCTAATTTTTCAAAAATTTTTCAGAAACTTCGAAAATTTGAACCAGGTATGGAGAATGTAATTACTTGACTTGAGGAGCTGAAATTGTTTCCATATTCATTAAGATCGTTTTGCAGCTATGAAATTCTAAACTAGATAGATTTCGAAAAAAAAAAAAAACAGAAATCGTTCCGCTGTAGTTAGTAATTGAATATGGGTTAAAATGATAGCAAAAAATTGGAAAATCATCTTGTTTCGCCGAGGTCCATTTCTTCTCGAAATTTCGATATGTGAAATACATAATTTTGGTTCGGAATAATTTACGAGTCCTTACGTTCCGAAAATATGAATCGAAGTAATTATATGTGGAATATGGAGAAATTTATGTCGAAAATAGCGTGAAATATGCTAATTTTTGTTTAAATAAACAAAATATGCCGAGATATGCGTTTATCTAAATATGCAAAATATAAATTATGGCATTTGAAATCAGAAAGCCACAAAAAATAGTGGTTTTTTTCACATAAATGATTTAAGAAAGTAGCAAAACCAAAAAAAAAATGAAAATTCCATCTGTTTTTTTTTTTCTGTATTCTATAAATAGTTTCATTTTAGTTTGTTTCCCCATCATTCGCTGCTAAGGTAAGTCTTCGATCTTGCGAGAAGGAAAGAAATGAAAAGAAAAACAAGCAGAAAAATAAAATTGAGAGAAAAATTGCGTTATTCGCATGACGCGACGGATGGAATTTGTTGAAGTTATGTGGGTTGCGTTGAAGAAAAAAAATATTCGAAACATGCTTACAACCTTGAACGATTATCATATTTTATGAATGAAAAACTACGAGAAGAGATCTTATTGAATTTCCGTCATCCTACCCTTCTCCTACTAGAAAGCCGTAATGCGGTGATGGAGGGAAGAGGGGGTACTGATAAATATTGTGCGGTAAAAAATGGGGAAGAGAGTGTAGGAGTGGTGGGAGGAGGGGTTTTGGAAATAATATCACAGAATTAAGAATTTAAAACAATTCCTACCTGGAATAGGTGGTACTTTTCGACCCTCTGTAATGTAATCAGAGCCCTCGGGAGATGAGGAAGAAAAAATAGTCGGGAAAGAGGAACATAAGAGATAAATTTTTATCGAGCTCGTTTCGAATTATTTACCCGATGATAAATCGATTAAGAAAAATTTTCGTGTATTTTCATCGGTTTAGTATTTGAATGACCTTGAGGCGACCGCTGGTTGTAAAATTCGAATTTATTTTTATAACGTTTTCGTCTTCTTATGTTTTTCTGGATACGAGTCGAACAAAGTTACAGAAATTTTTTCGACGTCGCGACGCGGTACGCGATAAGCTTGGACGACTTGATAGCGTGGAACGGATACGACTCGCACGTGGTACCGTGGTGTGGATAGTTCGCCTCGGTTATTCGTTTTCGACGTCTGATAAGCGTTCGCGGTAAATATACGAGACTTGCGTTGGGTGGCGATAGAAAATAAATTAAAAACCAGTCGTGGGTGCTTTGAACGAACGCTTCGGTTCGGTGGAGCGTACGATGGCTGGAAGACGATAATGCAGTTGCGTTGGCCTCGAGTTTTGGGTGTTGAGATTAGATTGTGGTCAGGAATGACGAGAGGGGGAGTGGAATTTGATGGATGCTTGAATTGCTACGAATGTGGTGGAGATGTGAAATTTCTCATATTTGGGTTCGAAAATGTATGTGCAAAGGTGTGATGAAATTTCGTGTTAGTTTTTTTTTTTTTTTTTTTCAGAATGCTCGAGTACTTTTTTTTAATTTATTTATTGGAATTTTAAATTCGTAAAAATTTGTTAATAAAAGAATTTCGTTCATACGACGTTAGAGTTGGGTTCGAAAAAGCACCACGATACCGACAAACAAGGCTACGTAATCGAGTTGAATGAGGTAGAGGGAACCAGTTCAGGATGGGAACTGAACGAAACGCGTAATTATGAATGAGAAAAACATCGGATAGTTATGTCGTTCGAGTAATTTTCCATTTGTTCTAATTAGTTTATTTATAGACGACGTTGGGACGCAGGTTGCTCAGCGTATAGGTGACGTGTAATGTTTATACAGGCAGTTATTTTGGTTTTGAACGTTTGAGAACGTATATAGAAGAATATGGAGAAAAATGTTCACCTCTGGTTATACAGTTACAACTAGTCGCCTGCAGAGCTCTAAAATTTACTGCTGCAAGAAAATATCGAACCCACCCACTCATGTATCAAAAAAGTATGACTGCAAAAAACTTGTGTAGTGTTTTTCATTTTCAAACAAATTTCTTCTATTTCAACATATGATTTAATTAACCGACTGTTATTCTACCCTTAACCAACTACACGCCCACCCACCCTTTAAGAAACAATTGGTGCATTTGTCGAAAATTTTACCGGTCTGTACACCCATATATTGTAATTTATGTTACTCATAAGAACATTTTCGATCAAGTCGTTCGCGAACGAAATCATCGACTGTTCATTTTTTAAAACTTGTCTCAAAATATCGAATCGTTAGCGAATGGAATCACTGAATGCAAATGATTAATTTTTATCGAATCGTTCATGAACGACTTATTCTTTAAGCTTGAAAAATTCGTCTCATGATGTAGAATCGTTTGCAAACGAAGTTGTTGAATATAATTCATTCTCTGGCAAATCGTTCGTGAACGACTTATTCTTTAAATTTTGAAAATATGTCTCCGTATGCCGATTCACTTGAGAATGAAATCGTTTATACGAATCTTTAATCGAATACAAATCACTTTTATCGAATCGTTAGTGAACTACTTAGTCTCAGAATTTGAAAAACTCGTCTGGGAGTATAGAATCGTTCGCGAACGAAATAATTGCGTTCAAATCATTTTTAATCGAATCGTTCGTGAACGACTTAGTTCTTGATCTTGTGAAATATGTCTAGAATGTGGAATGATTTGCAAACGAAATCGTTTGTATATCACTCATTTTTAGTCGATTTGTTTGTGACCAACTTCGCTTCTTGAACTTTGTAAACTCGTCTCAGAAATGCAGGATATCGAATCGCCGGCGAACGAAATTATCAACTGTGAATTTTGTTTGAAGAAATCATTCGTAAACGATTTAGTCTTTGAATTTGGAAAATTTGTCTCAGAATATCGAATCGGTCGCGAAGGAAATCAATATTTGAATGGTTCGGAAAAGTTTACTACTCATTTTTCCCTCCAAAAATTGCTGTTCGCTCCTACTCGTTCGTAGCTTTACTTGGGAAGCTGAAATTTCACTTTGTAATAACTCTCGACTTATTTCTTCATATGACGTCGTAATCGAAATTTTTTTAACTTTTGGTTTACCCCTCCACATTTTGAGAACAGTTACCACCTCCTGTACGTTTCCAACGTGCTTGTGAGAATCGATTTACAATGTGGGATACTTCTTTGCCCCTGTAATCGTATGTATTGTATATTTATCGAATTTCAGGCTTCTCGAGATTTCCTCTGATTTTCATCACTTGCCAAGTTTGAATCCATTTTGATCTAAACTCGACTCGCAAAGTTGGTTTTCTCATAGAAAAATTTTATAACTAGAAACTTTATCGAAAAACAATTTTTTTTGCTTCTGCTCCTTTCAGAATCCACATAGGAAGCTGAAGTTAGCCTCTTCATCGTACTTCGTCGTGTGACTCCAAGATCTAGAATTTTGTTGTATGGGGTTTTCCTCTGGCTCCCCCCCTCAAAATTCGAGTAAATCATAATTTTGAGTCGGATCTATTATCTGAATAGGTTACATTCAGGTGTCCGCATGAATATGGTGTGGAAAACAAATACATATAATTATGTTTTGTAAGAAGTTGAGCATTCATGATAAGACTACATTAATAGAGTTGTCGATATTTTATCAATACCAAAATATCGATGCTGTGTCGTATGCTGAAGGATCTATAATGTCGTTATCGAAAAATATCAGTACCAAATTTTGAACTTTTCAATATCGTATTTGTGAATTTGCTAAATAAATTTTGATATTTTTATCAAGTGAAAATGTTACATGTATCAGAGAATTGCTAATTAATATCGATATTATCGATACATCAATAATATCAATTTTGATGTATCGATTATATCGATATTGATGTATCGATTATATCGATATTGATGTATCGATTATATCGATATTATCGATACTATTTCTCATGTATCGACAACTCTAACAATGGCCAAAATGTAAAGATTTCAAGGTACTCACTCCCTCTCACATCTCTTTCTTCAATTTGTAGGCTATAATAGCTTGAAAATGTCTTATAAAATTTTAGATAATTTTTACGATTCCTAAGGCTGTTCGAAATTTTCGAAACAATTCTACGTCTGCAAACAGCCATATTGCTAGTGTTTACTTCACTCCAGTAATAGATCGAATTAATACTGCGGAATGAGCCGCGATAAAAGTAGGTTGACTCGATAGAAAGCCCCTCATTCATGGTATAGGAACGCGAGGCGATAATACATAACGGCTAGGCTGTTTCATGTGGCTCGCGTTTCCCATGTATTTTTACCTTGCATCTATAACGAAGGCGACTCTCTATGCCTTGCCGCGACTACTGCGTAATAAAATACAATATAGTCTCGGCTTCGTCGTAGTGTGACGACGACGACGACGACACAGTGACGTAATATTATCGCGTCGTTAGGTGGTGACGGCGAGCTCTTCTCTATGCCGATATATCGAATGAAATATGGGAAAAAGTGTCTCGGAGGACGGTGCGAATTTGGTGAAAATGTAAGGAGAGCGAAACGCCTCGTAAACGATGCGCTGACAAGGGGAAACGTATGAACGAGTCGACCGAGGTGGAAATGATTAATTCGGGACGCGGTTAAGAGAGAAGAAAAAAAATCATAATTGGTCGAGAAAATGAAAAACATCACAACAGGTAAGAAAACGCGGCGTACGGTTTTATTTTATATTATTTTTCGGAACGCAGATCAAAGATGTAAGAAGGCGATAGCGACTCGGGCGTAATTTTTTCGGTTCGCGCGGCCTCGCTACAAAGGATTTTATTACGTTTTTCGTTAACGTTCGCGAACCGTTATCTTTAATTGGAATATTCGACGGCGAAGGAGGCGATGCGAGCTTATTATGGGATTAGAAGGGAAGTGAAAGAGGAATTTTGAAAGATGTGAAAAAGACATCAGTGAATTTTTCACTGAAAATCCGTAGTTATATCACTTTTACCTATAGAACGCTTTGAAGTGGTAACAGAGTAGCGTAAACAGAAATGTGTGACATCGTAGAAATTCGCTGAAAGTTAAAATATTTCAACTTTTCACTGAAAGCCTCTGAAAGGCAGTGAATCTTTCAATGCCTGTTATAAACAGTTCCATAAAAGAACATAGGTTCAACTTTTTCTGTGGAAAATTCAGCGCCATTAACATCCAGCCTTGTGGTGTATTGCTGCTGGATGTGCGGTACACGTTGTAATACCGACCAGAAGTGAAGAGTAGAGCGATTGTAGACGGCGTCGATTACCGCAGATGAATGGGAGAGGTCGATGATGTCCGCGAAAATGGTACACGTACTCGTAGGAGATTATGAATGAGCTTCGGGGAGCTTATCGAATTACATTGTGAAAGCGATCGACGATTGAGGTTAAATCGAGACGACTCGACGAAGGCAGTACACGAACGGTTTTACTTTCGTGGATTATTTTCATAAGCGATGGCATTTCTTCGTTTGGTGGTTGGAAGGGTGGAGGGGATTTTTTGTCAACTCGGCCAAGCGAGATTTCGAAAATCGCGTCGTTTAATGCGCGATATTTCAGAATTTCAAGGTTTTTCGAAATTTATAAATCGATCGACGTTCGGTAATGTGGATTTGGTTGTGTAAAACCGTAAACAATTCCATTAATCATAATTAAAACGCGGTTCTACTTTGCATCGAATCGTAAAAGATTGAATTTCGTGATTGGCTTAGCCATTTCGCTAATAATTCGTCTGGTCTGGCGGTGATATTAATTTTGTCGTCGCATTGGTGTAGGATTTTCTGTTCGCATTGGATTCGTGAATTGGGAGAAAACGTTCGGAAGGAATTGAGGAATCGGATTGGCGTAAAAATTTCAAGAATATTCTACACAAGTGGACTGGAATCGAACGAATGGAAATTCTTTGCTATCAGCATTTTTTAGAGAACGATTCCTGATTATAAAAAACAAAATTGAAGTTCGCAGTTCGTTTATCCAAAATTTCTATTTTATGAATGAAAAAAAAAAATGTGCGAATATCATTTCCAATTAAAGGAGAGAAAGATTTGTAAAGTTTCTCTTTCAGCTGTTGTGGTGAATTTTGCAAAATTAAAAGACGTGATTAGAAAGCGTCTAGAGAATAATGTGAAATCGATGTTGTCATTTAAGAATACAGTGTAGGGTAGGCCTAACTAGTGAAGGGAGAAGGGAGTCTTGTGCCAGACGCTTTTCAGCGTTCGTTAGGCCCTTGGAAAAAAATGAAAAAATATTTGTATCATTATAAAATGCAATTTATTATGTTCGTGAATTGGTTTCTTTTCATCTTCCCCCCCCACCCCCACCTCGCCCATCCGTAAGTTTCTCTATATGGACCTGATATTGTAGTACATTTTTTCTGAATACACATCGTAAAAGAGAACTAAATTAGTGTAAAAATCAAACTTTATATTCGACTTGAAATTTCGTGATTTTTTGTTTCGTTTAAATGGAAACGAAAAGGAGGAATTTCGAATTGCCTCGTAACGATGGCGTTATTATGTTCGAGAGTGTGAAACTGCCGAATTAATTTTACGCCAAGAGGAGGAGAATTAGTTGAAATCATGTATATGACGACGATATATTTAGATGCAACGTGCATAATCGATGATCAATTCGTAGAATAGTAAGGCTTTGGATGTTTCGAAGAAAAACGAAGATCGTGGTTAATTAGGGAATTTTTGTTTGCGTATCAGTCGAATTGCAATCGAAACACGATAACTACTACGGTTTAAGAAGATATAACAGCGGAGGCCGCCTATGTTTAAAATACTTCAGGGGTTGATGTAAGGAAGTGAATGTTGTTAATTATTTAGTCGTTGCATTTCTCGAACACCATTTTTATAAAAAGCCATGCGGATGGTAATCGCTAATCACCTTAGAATACAGGCGTTCGTGCCAGTGTTTGAAAATTTGTAGGTTTCGAATTTTTATCGCGTTTGAAATTTGATATCGTTCGAATTTCGCTTCAAAACGTTCGGAATTTTAGATCATGGACTCATGCGATGAAGTCTGATTGTAAGCTTGTGAAATTGAGGGGAGAATTAAAGCCATTAACAACTTTTCCAAAAGGGTTGCAACGATGAATTTTTAGAGTATTGTCATTCTTTACCAAATACACCCTGATTAATTGAATGTAGATCGAAATGACGGATATTCCGACCGACGATAGTGGGATTAGAGAGGGAATTTGCCTCGGAGCGATTTTAGGTCAGTGCTTGAGTGGTAGATGGGTATTACCGAGAAGCAATTTTGAATAAATTTTTAAACTCTTCGCTACTCTACTTTTTTGAGGGGAGGCACTTGGAATGAAAAATAGACTTTTTTTTTGCATAAACGAGTTGGTCGATTTGAATAATTTATCGTTATGCATCCGTAAAGGTGGCATTCCAAGAAAATCAGTACCCCCTCCCCTTCTTTGTTCCCTTGAAATAACTTTTCCCCACTTAATTTTTTTTTAATGATTGCCATTCATGTGACACGGATGAAAAAAAGTAGATTTTACAAATGTATTTTTAACCGCTGAATAAAACGATTTTTTTTTAGATTTTATCTAGGGTGCGCCACCGTCGGAGTAGGTAAAAACTTGGAGTGGGGGAAATAGTAGTATTTAAAATGTTTTAAAATTGGTATTCATGAAATTGTTTTCATATTTTGTATATTTGCTCTTTTGAAATCTCAAAGTTGACTGAAAATTTACAAATATCCGTTTTTAATTATCATGCAGTTTTTCCGATGTATTTCCGTATTGTTGAAGAACTTTTTGTAAAATTAATGAAATCGCTCTTCATTACAGATTATTATTATCTGCGAAACAGAATCAGAAATGAATTTACAATTGATGAAAAAAATATATGTAATAACAAAAAAAAAAAAAAAAAAAAAAAATATTATTAAATTTTCTAAAAATTTCAAAATCCAACGAAAACGAAAATACACGTAAAAATGACAGAAAAAATTGTTATTATGCGAAAAAAAATGTAAAAATTCGGGAAAATACTGAGACTATCCAATAAATGGCAACACTGTTGAAAAGTATATTTATCTCCAAAAAAGTATGAATGGGCCCCTTGTGCAACCTAATGTATTTTTCAATCGAATTTGAACCACTTTAGCAAAAAGGAGAACTACCAACAGTTTATGTTTCCTGCTGGTAATCCTCTACGCTCCTTCTCCCCCCCCCCTTGATAATTAATTATTAGCTCGAAATCACTCCCAAGGCGAATTCAGATGACTTTTTCATCCACCCTTGGTCTTTTGAGGGCATTCGAAGGAGTTTTCATTTCTCTCCTCGTTTGTGTAGTGTGTTGGGGGCAAGGATCAGCTTACGGAAGGTGAAATGAGACGTGTACTCGACGAAAACTCGGCTCCGGTACGGCGACGCCGGCTGCTTACGTTATTTTGCCGCTTTATCTGCGATACGCAGATACGGTAGTACGTGGAAACGAGAAAAACAAAATTCACGTAATGAGTCATTATTTGTTACATTTTGCCGGGTTATTATGATTTTCTGCGCGTCGATAAGTTTTCAGCATTTTTCACGGTACGATAAGTACGAAGACTGATGGCGACAGGTTGATCGGTCGTTTTTCAGCGACTTGTACGCGAAAGCGCCCGATTAGGTGGAATGGTTTGGGCGGTGGGCATTTTTTTTTGGGGGGGAACCCTCGTATTGAACGGACGAACGAAATTTTGACCCAAGGAACCGGTTGATTGGTAGATATGTGGCTCGGTTGATGGTACGTTTATACGATTCGAACGGTTAGGCTGGTAATTCGATGGAATAGGATTTTCAATTTTGTAGACGCGAAAGAATAGGAGATAGAGAATAATTAATGCGCGTAATTATGCTCAGTAGTGGAGACCGAAGAACGATATGGGGTATTTATTTTGCATCTCTTCGACGACCGTATTATACGTGTGTAGTAACACCGCGCTGTGGCGACCAAGACGACGACGACGTAAGAAAAATAAGCATAATAAAAACCTGTTGTAGCAGTCGAAGGTTAATTGCTGAGTAAGCTGCGTATGCGGTATATTATGTTTTCGTTTCATTGGGCCGATAAACAAGCAGTGATTGGTAAAATAGGCGACGGTTGGCGGTATGTTGGGAGTTTTTTTTTTTTTTTTGTATTTTATTCGTCTTCTTTGTAACGAAATGACGGCGCTTTTTGGACCGTGTAGCCGATTAAATAAGTATACTATATAGTATACACGCGTTCGCGATGTGATGGAGTTGAAATGGTGCCAGATCGGTGAGCGAAAAAATTCACGAATTTGAACTGCGACCCGTTCGCCATTATGGATGGAAGTAGGGAGCTTGGAGTCTGTTAGGGTTGAAGCGAAGAATTTGGGAATTAGAAATGAATTGGGGAGGAGTAGTTATTCGTGTGGAAGTGACGAAATTTATTATTTGCTTCTTTATACCTTTTCAAGGGTGTTTGAAATCGAAGTTGGGGATTTTTTTGGGAATAATATTACTGAATGAGAAATAAATAATGATAGTAAATGTGTATTTGAGCGATGCCTTCACAGTTTCATGATGCTAATATGTACAAAGGGGGCTCTAAGTGAATAAGATACATTTTTGTAACTGATATATTATTTATTTTAATTTATTCATTTGAAATTTGGCCCCACCCACGCCCTCCACCCCAAAAAAAAACCCATGACCATGTATTACCTACCTACCAAATTCGATAGCAATACTTTCAATCCCTTTCCTCGAGTACCTGCAACACGCATCCCCCCCCCTCTTCATGCCGAAGATATCAGTCTCATTTTTAAACTTTTTAGACCGTCTGAATTTAGCCAAAAAATGTATTACTGAATTTTCGTTCAATTTTTTGATCGTAAAAAATAACGAAAAAATTTATTATTGAATTTTCTTCTAATTCTGGACCGTAAAAAATAACGAAAAAATTTATTGCTGAATTCTCCTTTAATTTTTGAACAGTAAAATTTAACTCCGAGGTCCGAAAAAAAATTCGTATTGTCTGATGATTTTTTTTTTAAATCCAAAATTTTTTCAACTTGATAAATCAAGTCAGTTATTCATGTAACCTATTATTTACCGAAGATACACATATCCTCCATTAACACCCCCCCCCCCCCGCTTGAAACCTCCGAAAAAGTGTTCAAGAAAATACGGATCGTTGAGAATTCGCTCGACTACTCTAAACTGTGCGCATATGTGCGCGACTAACTTCAGCTCCAGTGAGAATGAAGAGTGAGAGAAAGACTTCTAAAGGCCAATAATGCGATTTTTTTTACTCGATTTATCGTTGTAAAAATTATTTGTTATGATACAAATTTTGAGAGATTTCAAAAAAATTAGAGATTTGCAATTGTATATTATTAACGGTTTTCTTATTATTTGGTGTTTTTGATGGGTGATGTGGGGAGCGGGAGGGAGGGTAGGGCCTGAATCATGAGAGATACGATATTTCTAGTTGGATACTTCTATTTTTATATTATTTATTTTATTTCGTTTCGAATATTTATGAAATACGATATATACCCGTGGTCTATCGAAAGTAGCAGTGATTTCATAAAAGAAGAAAAATCGTTAACTTGGTCATTTGGTGGTATTTTTTATTGCGACGAAAAAATATTTTTTATTGCGAGTTTTATTCGATAATCAACGCTGCCAATGTGTTTTGAACGCTGAACGAAATTTGTCGACTTTTTTTTTACGTTCCTATATTCACTGAAATGCTTGCTCAGGACATCTTCGAATTTGTCGTAATTTAATGTTTTGAACATTAGTCGAGAAAAATTTCTATAAGCGCGTTTTGAAGTAATTCTCTTTGAATTGGGGGGGAGGAGGAGGGAGAAGTGAGGAATACAAGAGTTATATTCATAAACGATGACAGTCATTAGAAAAACATTCAAGATTGAAAAACGAATTGTTTCAAACGGTCACTAAAATTGTTACAAAAGAGGCTATATCCTCTCTGCCTCTTTGATTAAAGTTTTCATTACGTTATGATTCGATGTTCTTTCATTTCTCGTAACTATTGTTTTGTTTCATTAACTCGGGAAAATTGCTATTTTGCGCTTCATATGATGTAAAAATCGAAATATCGTAAATTTTGAATCCGTCGACTCAAATATGTATTCCGGAAAAATGTAAAAATTTTTTGTAATTTCTTTCTTAGCCACCTTCAAGAAATTGCTTCTGCACTACTGCACACTGTGAATAAATGTATGTGTTACGGGTTCAGTACATTGTATAGGTTTGATTTTAAGTCGATCGCATTTTCAGCCATTTGAGGCTCCTCAAGGTCTATACGAATTTTGATATTCCGCCATTTTGGATTAATTTTGACTCAAATTCAAGTGGTCGTATTCTGATGCCATGCTTACTACTCATTCAAAGTTTGACCTTTCTAAATTGATTTGGCGAGGAAATGTGGAAGATTCGACTAAATTTCGTGACTAAAAACTTCCTCAAAGAGCTATTTTTTGCTCAGACTCCTCTCGAAATGCACTTAGGAAAATAACGTGGTGTTTACTGGGTACGAAAAAAGTACGAAATTGAAGTTTTGAATACGAAAATAATACGAAATTTAGCGTTTTGTTTCTTTCGTTGTTTTTGTATGTACCTCTTTAAGAGTACTTGGAGAGGGAGGGGAAGTAGTGAATTTTTGATCCCCCCACAAAAAAAAAGAGGCCGAAAAAGGTACGAAATTTCGATTTTGTTATTTAGACGGCATGGATGATGCGAGAAATTTCATGGCTCAAAACTTCCTCAAAAAGCTATTTTTTGCTCCGACTTTTCCCCAGATGCACTTAGGAAGATGAAATTCGGATATGTTGATGTCCATGACTTACCCTTTATATGAGATGAAAAATTAAAATTTTGAGCTATTTGCCCCCCCCCCGCCACCACTCAAAATTTGAATAATCCGCCATTTTGAAGTGTTTCGAAAATCCAAAAATAACACTTCGGTGTATTCACATGAAGACTCTGTTATCAAATTTTGAGCAGTTTTCGTCCATACCCGCCGGTGCTTGGACATTTGCCATATGATTATAAATGGTTTGAAATGCAACAATTTGAAGATCCCACCCTTCCTGCGAACCCTCCTTTGCAATAAGGTGGGCTGTAATAGCTGTCGTTTTCAAGTTTAAAACTCAGCTGAAAACAAAGCTTCAATATTTTTAAAGGTGGAAAAAAAGAGAAGAAGGATGAAAAATATTTTTTTGGGGAGAGGGAGGGGGTTGGCTGGTTAAATTGTTGTTGCTGGAGATTTGTTGTCGTATACTTTTTCCATGGGGATGGGATACGTTGTCATTTAGTCTCGTGTGTGTTTCGTTTTTTTTTTTTTTTTTTTTTTACCTAAGACATTTGTGTAGTACTTTATGAACTACATATGCTTACATATTTTTTGTCGAATTATTACGCGAATACATTTGATTTGATTATTGTTAATACTTTCGGCGATGATAGGACAAATTTTCTTTTACGAGTAGTTATTCTCGATCGACGACAACGTCGCTGGGTTAAGTACCTCATACGCGATCAAGACTCCACTTACGAACTGACGTATGTAGGACAGACCGCCATAAAATCCGCCAGTGTAACGGTAAGCTTGGAGGGCGAAACGGAATTCCTTTCGAGCGACTTTTCAGAAATAAAAAGAAAAAAAAAACAACGTAATCAGCGTCGTCGAGCTTCGTATTCGCGAGAAGTGTACACTAGAGCGAGGGGCAAAAAGAAAAACATCGTGTCGCACTTGAATTAAATAACGCTTAAAAATAAACTCGCGGCTCTGGATGCATGTGTCAACGAGCAAGTTCGTTATCTGTACTTTGGCACTGGTGTTCGAGAGGCGAGCGCGCCGCCGTGTACAGGTGAGTACGACGAAGAAGATGACGTTGTATCGCTAGATTATGAATTGGGGGGGGGGAGGAAAACCCAAGTAGGAGATTTTTGATTTTTTTTTTTTTTTGGTCGATCGTTCTCATTCACAACTGGCTCATATTTCATTGGCGAGGAGAGAAAGCAGAGCGACGCGGTTCTCGTTTACGCTGGGATGTTTTAATTGTAACCTATAAAATAATGGAAAGGCGCGAGCGTATGTAGCGGATGGAGGCGCGCGCGCGACGATAGGTGGGGAAACGTTAATGAAATTACGACAGAGAGAAAGAGTCGGTCGTAAAAGAACGCGAAACAAATAAGTTTACGACCTTTGAAACTGAATGAGAGGTATACAAAAGGGCGCGAGAAATAACGCGTCGTAGTCCGGACGCAGCGCGCGGCTGGTCCTGAGTTCGGATGAGAAAATGTTCGCGCGAATTTGCGACTAGCGAGCTCGGCGGAAAAGGGAAGGACGGTGATTATAGAGCGATTGCGAAGAGCGAAAATTCTATCGTACTTGTGCTATCCGCATTAGGTAGACGGTGGCGGACTGGCGGCGGCGATTGCGTCGACCACGGACGAGGTGAAGCTGAGAAGAAAAAAATCGATAGTGTAAACAAACGAATAGGCAGAAATTTACGCAGTTGGAAAATATGCGAGTGGCTTTCGTAACGCGTTGTTTTTTCCTCTCTCTTTCTCTCTCGCTCCCGCCTGTTAGGCCGGCGAGGTTATCGCGGTGTACGCTCACCTTCGTGTCTGCGATGTTATTAGTGCTCGGTGGAGCCGTGAGCGGCGTATGCGACCGTCGGTGGTGGAATTTTTTAGGGAATTTTGTAATAGATTTGTACGGTGTTCGATGGCGGACTTATACGTGTCCAAGGTGCAAATGTAAATGGGTTGGAAAGTTTGCGCTTTTTTTTTCGAAAATTAATTTGACCAGGGATTTGATGGTGACGAAATGACTAGGATTGAATGTAGAAATAATTTCAGCTGTGGAGTGGATATTTGTACCTTATTTTTCGCTCCCCTCCCCTCCACTCGCCTAAATAGGGCCAAATTTTGAAAATATTTCTTTTCTAAAAAATTTCATTCAATTTATTTATTATTTTTATTTATTTACATGTTTGCGTGCCCCTTCAAACAGTCTTATGGGCCAATTACGAAAGGGACACTTTCTACAAACAATCGCTGATGTCAGTTTAATTTATGATGAATTAAAATGAAAAATTGGTAAGCAGCCACGTCGCAATATTGGAGCTGAATTTCTAACTGAGGCTTGTTCAAGTTTGCAAATAACATTGTTAACCTCTTCATGTCTACAGGCCACGCCCAATACTAAGTTTGAAAACCCCTACTCTCTATCCTTTCCATAACCCTTTGAGAAGTTCTTGCCATGCAATAATCATGTGAACCCTTATTTTTCAAATTATAGCAACTTAGGACTCCTCAGGTTCTCGCCAAATTTTTAAGATCAGTTATCTTCGGTTCTATTTTGACCCAAATTGAAGAGGTCGTATTCTCGTCATCAGCTAACCCTACACACGAAGTTTGATCTTTCTAGGTCGATTTAGTGACAAGATGTGGAAAATTCGTGAAATTTCTTGCAGCAATTTCCCCTCCAAAAGCGGTTTTTTAACTCCCCTCCAAATTCACTTGGGAAGCTAAATTCAGAATTTGGTCAGTTGGGTTGATTTTATCATATGACATCGCAATAGAAAATTTTCGACTTTTCGTTTACCCTTCACCGCATTTTGAGGTCGATAACCCCTCCTCACCTCCAACCTCATATTGAGGATATTGTATACTCCTCATCGCCAATAATCATAATATGAGTTCATATTAATTACATTTTTATTAATTTGATGTTCCTCTAGCCCTACTCAAATTTTGATAATCCGCCATTTTGGATTAATTTTGATCCGAATTCGAGTGGTCATATTCTGGTGCCAAAATAAGTTCACCCACATAATTTGGCTTTTCTAGATTGATTTGTTTCATAACTCAAAACTTCCTCAAAATCGCTTTATTTGCTGTAACTCTCTTAAAACGCACTTGGGAAACTAAAATTAGTAGGTTAGTCACTTAGGCTTATTTCACCATGTGGCACCGCAGTAAAAAATTTTCGACGTCTCGTGTATCCAAAGCACATTCTGAGGTCGAAAACCCCCTCCTTCTTCCCTTCAACATCATATACGGACGTGAATTGAGGATACCGTGCAACCAAGTGATCTTCGCACCCCTCAGCGTGAAATTTCCTACCTTTAAACAGAATATAGTTTTTTTCATTTCTTTTGGTTTTGTATAAGATAGTAAATGATAAAAATGATCATAATATTTATTAATAAATTTTCAAAATTTTATTTTTTCATTATCAATTCATTTCATTCAATTTTATCAAGAATCAGTGTTGTCAAGTAAACTAGAATAATTAATTAAGAGTTGAATAAAGTACATAATTTTGATAAATATCGTTTAGAATGATTGGAAAACGAAATAATTGAGTTTTTATTTCTTAATTCAACGTATTTTTTTTTTTTTTTTTCTTCAATAAGGGATGCGAAAATTAGTTGGTCGCAGGGTTTTAGTATATTCCGTATTTCCAATAATCATATTATGTGTTCGTATTAATTAAATTTTTACTAATTTGAGGCTCCTCAAGCTCTATCAAAATTTTCATAATCCGACATTTTGGATTGATTTTGATCCGAATTCAAGTAGTCATATACTGGTGCTAAAATAACTTTACCCACATAGTTGGACTTTTTTACATTGATTCGGCGATAAGGTATGGAAGATTCAAGAAATTTCGTTACGCGAAACTTCCTTAAAAAACTGTTTTTTGCTCTAAATCCCCCACTAATGCACTTAAAGAGCTGAAAGTTTGGTGTGTTGGTGTCCGTGACGTGCTCTTCTGTATTAGATCGAAAAAGAAAATTTTGAGTTGTTTGTCTTCCCTCCAGCCATCCTCAAAATTTGAATGATCCGTCATTTTGAGGTGTATCGAAAAAACAAAATGGTACTTTTTTCGCATTCTCAAAAAGAGTCATTCTGCAAATTTTGAGCGATTTTCATCAATACCTGAACAGATTTTAACTTTCTCATTTTTATAGCAAACGAATCTCACCTTGGTCAAAAAAAATTTATATGTATTGTGTATACTGTATACCAAGAAGTTGGACATTCGCCAGATGATTACAAGTAGTTTGATATAAAAAGATATGAAAATGCCACCCTCCCTTCCCAGATTAGGTAGGCTGTAATAGCTATTGTTTTTGTTAAAACCCTGATAAAAAAAACAATCTTCAATTGCATTCTTTCCCTCCAAATTTAAGACGATAGTTGTCAGTCACTCCACTTCAGCACCTGCGTCATCATCCAACCATACATACCCCTTTTCGCATCGAATATATTCACCTTCCTCTCTGCTTTAATTATTTTATTCACTATTAACACCGTTTGAAATCTGATTAATTTGAAATTTTTTCGAGCTCGTGGGTCAGCATTAGGTGGTCTGAAGTTGGAATAGTCCAAGAGCCAGTATGATAATATTTACTCGGGGAAGGAGAAACTGGGATCTAGATCATTTATTAGTATATTTTGTAGATAGATAAAATATATGATCGGTCTGGCGGGCCAAAATCGCTGCTTTTAAGAGTTACGAGAGCTTAAAGCTCAATTTTTTCATGATAACTCACTCGAAACAACCAAAGGCTCAAAGTCCATTCATTTAGAGGTGTCAGACCTCTTTAGTGTAAAAAAAATCAAGTAAAATACATTGTTTTATTATTAAATTTTGATAAATGAATTAACTCTCGAAATAATGTATGAAAATGGTTACATTTGATGGCATTTTTCATTCTAAACTTGAAATCACTGATCTGACACCTCTAAGCACTGCCAAAGTGAAGTCAGACTGTTTTGAATTTGAAAAAAAAACTCGCGAAAATAGGATTTTTCATTAATAAATTACCCAAATGAGATGGCCAAAAATAAGGAAACATTTTATCCCAACTCCCAATATTTATATATTACAAGCATCCCCAACACCATATCAGCTTTTTTTTTTATGGATTTCATTCTACCAGAATTTTTGATCGAAATATGTGTATTCCATTCAAAAACGTGTAAAAATCATTTCTCTCTCGGGTTCATTCTTGTCTGTCGGCCACCACGTTCCTCGCTATTCGAGAAGACACAACAGAGCGACTGCACAGGATACGAAAGGGACTCAGACTCTTTCTCGTGCGGTGACGACGACGCTAGTTAGTTGGCCCGAAAAAGGCATTTTACGCTCCGCGTCGTACGCGACGTGCAATAGGAAGAGGCACGAGAAAGAGGACGGGGAAGCGTGGGATGTTGTTTTTGTGTACGAGAGCGTAATGCTCGACTCACATTGTAACGGGTGGTTGCGACGGAGGCGGGGGTTTGTATTTTTCTAATACGTTACGAGAACGTGAAAGAGAAGGGGAGAGGACAAGGTATACGCTATGTACGAGCGGCGGTCATGAATGAGACGCGTAGTACGCCTGTACGACGACGCGGAAGTAAACGATAGAAATGGCGTTGTACTTGGAAACGGCGACGACGTAGCTGGAAAGTAGAATGTTTCCGATGCGACGTTGCCAAGTGACGGCGGGTTAATACCGAAGCGTAGTAAGTTGTGCACCGTAGTGGGTGCATACGGCGTTTGTTTTTAATAGGAATGGATGGGTGAGCGCGGTACGAATGGTATAGGTTTGAAAACCGAAATATACCACCGAGCCGGAGCGGTTCCGAAGGGAGGGCGGTGGCTGGCGCGAAGATAGATTTATATTGTTAGCGCGGCCGCGTCGAACGGAGCGAGGTGTCGGGCGGAGTGTTTTCTGTTTTTAGTTGATGTTTTTCTTTTGGGCGAGCAATTTGATAAATCGCGTCGAGCAATTAATGTAACATTTTGGCCGCCTCGTCGGGTCGTTTTCGGTTTTCGTGCGGCGACTGGAGGACGGCGAGCTTGATTTGTATTTTGGTGAATCGATCGGGTGAACATCGCGGCGAATATTCGGAGGTGATATTGGGTGGTGGTTTCTTTTTAACGATTTCAAAAAGATTTCTCCATTCAGGTGGTAGGGAGCGAGTGGAAATGGGGAAGTGTTCGATAAATTATCGCGATATAATTGAATGTTAATCGTAGAAAGGAATGAAAAAACAATGTGGTGAAATACATGTCGCTTGGAATATTTGTTCATGTATTTCCTCGCACCGTATTATAGCTAAAACCATAGATGAAACATACATAGATTGCCCACCGTACGTTAAATTTTTATCACTCAAAAACTGAGTTGGAATCGTTTTTTGCTAATATCTTGGAAACAATTCAAGATATAGGGCTTGCAAATGACTCATTTTAAAGAGATTGGAATAGAGAATCATTTAATTTTTCTAAAGTTACTCCTGTCCGTTTACTTTTGCAATTAATTTCGAAAAACGATTTTTTTACTTCACTATGAATTATCTCAAAAAGTAAATCAATAACGATTGTTTTTTAATAGTGAAACACATTCAGAATTTTATGCTCTTTCGAATGAGCTACTTGTAAAGTTTCTATCTATATTCTTTCTTGAGATATTTGCAAAAAACCAAGCAATAAGTCTAATTTATTCTTAGTACTGGAGCTCATTCACAGAGAGCGCTCTAAAAAATGAATTAGTTTTATTAAAATAACTCGAGACTCACATCGATGGCAATAATATTTTAGTATTGAATCATGTATAAAATGTTAAGTTCTTTCGAGTAAGCCATTTCCGAACACTCTAACTCAATTTTTTGCCTAGATATTAATAAAAAACTTTCTGGCTCCTTTTTCAACATTTATGAGTGATAAATTCGATATACCGGTGGGCTATCTATGTATGGTTAATCTATGCTAAAACTTATTAGTTATGTAAATTTACCTAAATTGAATTAAAATAATTAATCAACATCCTCTCACTTTTAGAAAAATAATTCTAAATCAAACTCCCTCAAAACTCAAAACAGAAGAAAGTAATTGAATCCTATTTTCTCCTGTTCGGTATATATGATTCTTTGGTATACTCTATACCCCTCGTCAGACAATACAGTTATATTCGTCGGTTTTGGAATGGACAGGTGGGCACTTTCAGACTGTATACAGAGTTTGGTCTACGTGCATCAAAAGGTTGACTATATTATTCGTAAATGTGAACAAGCTTAGCATCTGCTTACATTTTTTTTTTCAATCTTACTTCAAATTTCTTTGATAGGTAAAACTTCATGTCCACATTTGCAACACATTGTAGATCTGTGATCACTTATGCATTGTATAAAGCTAGATGGGTGACTGCGCGTTAAGGAGTTGAAACCCTGAATTGCCTACCTTGCTCCTAGATAAGAATCTATAACCCTTCGTTACTCGCACTGCTTTATTATCGCATCCTGGAAAATACCTCCGGGTCGCATCACTGAGGAAACCTCCAGGTCGATTACTGAAGAAACCTCCAGGTAATTTTTTTATGCTAGTCTGAAGTTCTACTTATTATGGTATCCAATAAATTACCCAATTCAAAATTCTTCACTTTTTTAACTTTTCCTCCCTTTATATTCAAATCATAGGTATCACTGGACCATTTCAATAGGGTGTGCCAAAATTTCGCTGATGCCATGCATGATGTGTGGAGTTTTCTTCTTTTGAAAAGGAATTTGGGTTCACTTTATCACTTTAATTACCTGTTAAACATCCTAATTAAACAAGTTTTTCTCCTAGCTGAATTAGGAGAATATTTTTTTACTAAGTAATAATTTATATTGAAAGTTATACCTACTTGCTAAGCATTCGTTTAGTATATACGAGAGGTAAGTACCTAGTTTTAAAAATTAAATTTATAAGCTACACACATTCCAACCGAAAATGAGCTCTCCAGAATACAATTACGAAGAAGAGGATCCATTCGATGACGATACTAGTGAGATAGACGACCAACTGGAAATTGAGAATGTTGATACGCAGTACGAGATGTCGCTTGAAGATGAGTCAGCCGAAATCGCAGAACCAGCGTCCAGCAGGGGAAATAGAGGATGAGAGTGGCCACCATCAATAGTAAGAGCCCCACGAGGACGTGGCTGGGGTAGAGGTTCAAGATCAAGATCTGCGCCGGCGATGCCTACATTTCAATATGAAGATGAAGATTTTTACTACGGAGTGGACCGAACTACGAGATGGAGGAAGAATCCGGAAGCTATCGTAAACCCGCCAGTTAGGATACAACTTCCTACGCCGACAAGACATGGACGAAGCGGAAATACAATTATATCTTCATGGGGTTTGATTATCACCCTCGAGATGATCAGACTAATAGTGAAATATACGAATATGAAAATTGCGTCTGTCCGCCCACGATATGAAAGAGCGTCTGACGCCCGCGACACCAACGAGGTAGAAATTCGCGCGCTACTTGGGCTACTGTATAATGCAGGAATTCATAAAGCATCCCATGTTAACCTGACGAATCTTTATGCCACCGATGGTAACAGTATTGAAATTTTTCGGTGTATCATGTCGTATAATCGGCTATGGTTCCTACTGGTAAACCTTCGATTCGACGATTTAAGCACCAGAAACAATCGACGAATAAATGATAAATTTACTGCGTTCCGGGAGATATTGAGAAATTTGTTAGCAATATTCAAACTGCATATTCCCCTAGACAAAACGTAACGATTGATGAGATAATGGTCGCATGCAAGGGAAGATGCCCGTTTAAAGTGAGGATGCCAAACAAGCCAATCAAAGAAGGAATCAAGTGTATGCAATGTGTGACGCTCAAACCTATTATTGCTACAACGTCGAAACTTATATTGGAAGACAAAATCAAGGTAATTACCAGTTGAGTAATGCAACGTCAGATGTTGTAAAACGTTTGGTGCGACCGATTGCTGGTTCCAATTGGAATATTACCTGCGATAATTATTTTACTTCGATGCCTTTAGCAATGGACTTGAAATGAGAGTTCCAGTCAACACTCGTCGGAACGATAAAAAAAAAAAAAAAAATACCGCCTCCATTTCTCGAAAAGGGTGAACGGGAAGAGTTTTCTTCTATCTTTGGACACAACGATAATGGGACTTTAGTTTCTTACATTAATCGAAGCGGTAAAGCAGTTCTTTTGTTTTCAAACAAAGATGAGCACAAGAATAACAACATCCTCGAAGATGAAAAGAAGTTACCTGAAATGATCAGTTTTTATAATTCTACAAAAAGTGGAGTTGATGAGGCAAATCGTTTGAAGGATTATTACGGCGTCGCAAGAGTTTCTTATCGTTGGACTATGGCGTGTTTCTTCAATATGGTCAACATTGCTGCAGTGAACGGGTACGTGATATATCGGGCGAATACGCAATCCATTATTTTAAGGCGCGTCTACCTAAAGGCCCTAGCTAAAGAACTTACATACGATCATGCTTGCTTCCGCCTCTCTATAATTCAAACGAAAGCGGATGTTAAAGATAGAATTAGAACAATTTTTCCCAAACGACCAGAAGATCCAGAAGAGGAGATTGAACAACCAGCAGGCCGCTGTTACCGATGTGGATGGAGAAAAAATCGCCAGTCAAAAATGATCTGCGCAACTTGTAATCGCGCTGTATGCCGCACAGAACATGTTGTTTTTTTGCGATTTGTGCGCTAGGAACAGAAGAAGATCAGAATAGGTACCTAATTATTACCACAACTATTCCTGAAAAATATTAAATTTTCATAGGAGCTTATTCATCAAAATTTCAAGTGAATTTTAATTTTAATACCTAGTGGAAATTTTAGGTGAATAAAACAATAAAAAATATTGAATTTGAATACCTAGTTCCTTTATTGGAATTTTGAATGAATTTTAATTCTGATAGAAAATTTTACGTGAATAAGAAAATAAAAAATATTTGATCTGAATTAAAATTTATAAGGCACGTTGTTGCGTACGATGTTAATAAATTATTAATACTTACAAGTATTGCGATTAAAACGAACATTTTGATTTCGTTCATTTAGTAAGCTCTCAAAAAATAATGTGTTTTTATCTCATACCAAAGCAAAGTTACCATTAAAGTTACCAATGTATATACATAAATGTACACATATAGTAGTTATCAGAGTTACCATATACGAGTGCAGTAATTCTACGACACATCATGATATCATCACAAAGCAACACGAGTTTATCAAATATAATTATCTGAAACGAGCCTAGCGCTAACTAAGGGGTTGTTTAACAAGTTTTTTCAGTAATATAAGCTACTCGGAGGTTTCTTCAGTGGAGCGACCTACCCGGAGGTTTCTTCAATGGAGCGACCTACCCGGAGGTTTCCTTCTATAGTGCGAGTAACAGGGATATGCATAATTATACCTGAAGAAGTTGAATATTCAATATTTAATACTCTTCTTGCCCTCAAAAATCATGTGAGCCCATTTTTATCATCAAGCTAAGGTTTCTCAAGTCTCCCTTAAATTTTGACAACTTGCCATTTTGGATTAATTTTGATTCAAATTCAAGTGGTCATATTCTAGTCCTACACAAACACCTTTTTTTGCTCCAACTCTCGTCTAAATTTACTTCGAAAGCTGGAATTGGAATATGTTCTTCATTGAGACTCACTCAGTCATGTGACACTATAATCGAAAATTTTGATCCTTTGGTTTACCCGTACCACATTTTAAGGACAAGAATTGCTCCTCTTCTCATACAATAACATATGTGAGAGTAGATTTCATCAAGTTGGCTCCTCAAACCTTACTCAGATTTTTACAATCCGCCATTTTGAATCTATTTTGAGGCAAATTTAAGGAGTCGCATTTTGGTCTTCGACTAAATTTGCATACGAAGTTTTAGCTTTTTAGATCGATTTAGTGAGGAGATACAGAAGATTTAAGAAATGGTATGACTCAAAACCTCCTCAAAATATCGTTTTTCGCTCCAACTTCCCTTCAAATTCACTTGGAAAGCTGAAATTTATGTATGTTGATGTCTTCAAATCACTCTTTCATGTGAGATCGCGAATAGAAATCTTGAAGTATCTCCCCCCTTCCTCACCCTCCACGCCATTTAGAAATTCGGGTGAATCGCCATTTTGATCATGCATTAATTCCATAGGTATTCCTGCTATCCGAATTATTAGGACACCTCAAGTATTTCCAAATTTTGCTTCATCTCCCATTTTGATTTTTCATTTCGAGCTTAACTCGAAGAATCATATTCTAGTCCTTAATTGACTCTACATATAACATTTAAGCTTTCTAAACAGATGTGGTGAAGATATGGACGATTCAAAAAATCTCATGATCCAATTTTTCTTCCAAAAATCATTTTTCACTAGAACTTGAATATACTGGTAATTTGAAGCCACTCTCTTACATATATGAAACCAATATTGAAAATTTCGGACTCTCTTTGGAGTTCCATCGTATTTTGAATTGACAAACCTTGTTTCGCTATTTTTTGCGTTTTGGCTATAACGTTGGCAGTGCTGTCAGCCTGACTGGCTCTAACCATTTAGCTTGATGTATTCGGCCTCTCATTGGTTGGTTATTATTGAAATATTTTCCGTTAATTTCAAGCGAGAAGCTTCTCTCTTATTTTTTTGTTACCTACTAGCGTCTATAAATTTAGTAAGGATGTTCAATCAGATATTTCTGAATTGAATAATTTTTCAAGCATTTAGAGGTTATGGTTTTTGTTCTACTTAATACAGAAAAATTAACAAATTCGTTCACGTTTCTCTAACTCATCCATCTCCCCCCCCCCCATTCCATCCACTACATATATCAACGCTTGTGAGATCTGATTTCGAATATGTTATACTTTTTGATGTGAGTAATCATACGAGTGGACATCCATCAAATTCGAGCTAGCTAAGATTTCTACAATTTTCCCGAAATTTTTACCATCCACCATTTCGAATCCATTTTCGAGCAAATCAAGGAACCAATCAGTGATTCTCAACTAACATTACTTTTTGACGCATTGCATCAAGAAGTATGAAAATTTAATCAATTTCATGAATCAAACATTCCTCGTTGATTTTTCGATCATCAACACTGCATCGTTTTCATCTTTTTGTCGAATCGTGTCGACGATAACGTGAGAAAATTTTACATCGATACGATACGTATATTGTTACGATTTAGCGAACGAAATGGCTCGCGAATACGATGCCTTTGTAATGCTCGCTGTTACGAAGATTTCACGCGGATTTTTATTGTTCGGTATTTTTAGTTCGTTTCGTGGTATTCCGAAGTGTAGCTTTTTAATGCGGATACCTTTATACCTGGTATTCGTGGCGGCTCACGTATTTTTTCTCCACAAACTAAGGTTGCACGAAGCTATGGTACCAGACAAAAGGATCTGGAAAGGTGCCATCGACGCGGCGGTATACGTTCGGTGGTGTGGTCGCGATACGTCGGCGAGAGATTCGAGAGAAAGGTGTGCAGCGCGTTTTGCACGGTGCGACGTAAAAATGTCCTTGATGGTTGTCGGTGGCCGGTGGCGGTCTTCCAAACGCGAAATTACGATCGTCGTTTGGGCAGCGCGGTGTTCTACGCAGACGAGCTCGATTTAAGATTAAGGTCGCCTATGTGCGAGGTTTCCATACTCTCGGTCTCGAGTCCACTGTGGATGATGGCAGCCGGTAGCACCTGGCTTTTGTGTACGCGTGAGTGGTGGCGGGGAAGGTGAACGCGGTACACCGTGTACGTTTGCCCTGTTTGAACCGTAAACATGTGCTAGTTGGCGTAGATGATGTGTTGACAGGTTGTTCATGCGCTAGGTAACCATGTGTCGGGGGTGTCGTCGCGTCATCTTGAAGTTACTGGATGTGAGAGATGGATGGATGATGAGCGATGGTAACGGTTTGATTTCGAACGTTGAATAATACGAGGAAGTATTTCGGTTGGTCGAAATAGACATTTGTGTCTGGTCTGAGGTTATTTTAATTCGCGAATGGAGGTGTGTAGGCGTTTGGCGAGTTGAGAATGAATGAATGACGACTCGCAAGTTATATCGACGAGAAAAAACAAATTTTCTCAAGGCCCAAATCTTTGTCTATGGGCTGTTAATGCCGTAGAAAAAAATATACGAGTAGTATCATTGTAAAATGAAATTTCGTTAGTTAACTGAATTTAGTTCGTTTTCATCTTCCCCCCTCCTTCACTTCCGTGATGAAAGAAATGGAAAAGTGATGAAAGTGGTGGAAAAAATATGACTTTAAGTCGAAAATGATGAATTTTTTTCCTAATTCCTTTTTTTTTTTTTAATGAAACATATTTCTTTTTTTTTGTTCTAGTGACAGTCCTTGAAAATATTTCATGTTCGATTTTTGTGAGACGGAGGGGAGGGAGGCGTTACTCCACGAGTCATAAAAATATGTCGAAAAAAAATTAAAAAGTGATGAGTTTCCGCTTGGTGAAATTCTTAGACACACTTTTCTACAAAGTAGTTGTTGATAAATTTATGAGCGTTTGCCTTGATCGATGATCGATTTATTCATATCGAAAAAAGTTGGTGACCGCATCTTGAATATTTGAAAATTTTTTATTCATCAATATTCAATAGTTAAAAATTTTGAATTTATTTTCGTCAGAATAAAAAATGGTGGATAATCTATTCTCAAAAATTTATTATTACCGTTAAAAAAATATCGATAGGTTCATGAAATTTAAAACAATCGATGTAGACCATTGATGAAAATTTCAATAATAACTGAATTAAGTCGGTATATCGATAATCGATTCATCTTATTTTCCAATAGTTGATAATCGATTGATCGAAAATGAATTGAATTGCAAATGGATCGACATTCCAGTGATTATAATTCAGGATATTTAATAATCGATTGATGTGGAACTAACCGATCTATTAGAAATTGTTTTAGTTGTTTATAAATCATTGATAAATCGATGAAAAAGAATTGCATTTATGAATTGTTGGAGGAATAATAAATGAATTGATGAAAGTTTCGATAATTGAAGGATCAAAAGTATCCATAATCGATAAGTGATTATTGTTACACGAAGTCGTGGATTAGCGAAATCCATGGTGAAATATTTCGATAAATCGATAATTGATTTGTCAAAATTTACATAGTTGATAACAGATTGATGTGAAGCAAATAGAATTTCAGTGCAAGAGGTAATCGATTTATCATAGTTTATAATTATGGGTAATCGAACGATATAAAATGTTGAAATGAAAATTTAAATAATTGATAATCCATGCATTATAAAGTTGGTGGGATCGATGACAATAGATTTTTTATTGAACGATATAATCTATAATAAATTGATACAAAACCAAAGATAATCGAAATCCGTAGAGAAAATCTCGATAACTGAATGACAATGTCGATATATTCGAGAATCGATTAATCGTATAAAATATTCGATAATTGGTATCATTGAACGAATATTTCGATAAATCGATGATCGATAAGTTGTAACTGACAAAAGTCGATAATAATCGATTAATACGATGCAAATCAAATTTTGATGCAAAATATAGTTGATGTATCATGGGCTGAAATCATGGGTGATAGATTAATATGCATCCTCAATAATTTATAACAAATGAATAAAAATTTTAAGTAGCTGATAATCGATTGTAAAAACTTGTAATAATCGATAATCGATTTTTATAGGGCGAAATAGTCGATAATCGAAATCGATAGATGAAAGTTGCGAATAATCGATTTATCTTAGGTTATAAATTATTAACTTACCGATATTTGAAACAGTCGATAATCGATTTATGCAAAATTTGAGTAATGTATATTCGATTGTTTGATGATATAATACAGTCTTACAATCGATTGATTTAAATAATGAATACTTGAATTATCAATTTATTTGATGTGTATCGATTGATCATCGATTTATGCAAATTAAGAAATTTGTGAAGCATTGAAATCGTCGATGGTCGATTCATTGAATTTAGAAATAACATCTTATTGATTGATTAATTCCCGTAAAAAAATATCCTACCAGATGATGCGATTTGTAACATTGAGGGATTGACGATCGCGTAATTATGAATTATTCAGTTTTGAAAATTCGATGACTGATTGTCGAAAATTTAATCAGAAGTTAAAATTGATGTCGAAAATAACATCGAAACGCTTCGAAAATAAAAATAATCGTAATTCGTCAGAACTCGTATTGACTCGTTGATATTTTGCGAGGTGAAAACCAGAGAATTTCGAAAATTTAAGAAAGAAGCGAAGATTATATTTTCTTTTCTTTTTTTTTTTTTAAGTCAAATTTTTCAACCGTATAGCAATTTTTGCTAAAATTAACCGAACGATTCCAAATGTAAGAATTATCGATGTTTCGACGTCAGAAAGGGCGAATATTACGACACTCGCTTCCGCCGATTCGGTATTACGTCTATTATGGCGATATATCGATCGGCGAAGAAGCACGTAAGCAAACGTGAAAATTTGCCTGTGACAAAATTAAACGATAAGACGAGCAGAGGTAAAAGATGGAGAGAGAAAGAAACGAACTTCACCGATTTAAAATTTTATTGCCTTATATTACGCGACGGATTCGATGGAAATTATACTTTACGACGATATTGCATCGATTACCTCTTGTCTCGCGAGTTGAATAAACGCGATGAGATTTCGTGTCCGGTGGTATAATATGGTGAAGAGGGTGAGGGATACAGAAGACGCGTCGAAGCGCATTGAAAACGAAGAGAGCGAAAAATGGTGAGCTAAATATCGTCGCGACAAGCTTGTAATTAATGTGAAAATTACCGCGTATTAATTGTATGTTTTTGTTCGACGTAAGCCACAAAATACAACGTCGCCGCCACCGCGTCTTCGCTTTATGCGGAAGAATGTCGGTAGGTACGTTTACGCGTATGTACGCGATTACAGGTCACGCATGCACGACGGTAAAAATGATGAAAAAGAACCGGTTTGTACCTATGCGAGTATTTTCTTACCCTCGTTTAATTGGTCGACTCGATGCGTCGGTGATGGAGTAAAATTTCCGAATCGCGTGAACGAACTTGGGATATTAATTTCAGCCCGGAATAGCGGCGGTAACCAAGCGAATTGAACGTTGGAGTGGATGAGTACTTGGGAGGAGAATGGTCAGGGAATGTGTATTTTGGATTGGGAAAATAAGAAATATAGGAGAAATTAGTTTATAAGATGAGTGTAAAGCTCGGTTTTCGGGTCACCTATAATTCAGAACCTTGGGTTCCATGGGTTATGTAGTGTATTATGCTCCCAATATCGAATATACTCTGATTTCGCATAGAAACCCCCACTTCGAGTGTAAGGAGGCGTCAAAGTTGCATTTTGGAGACATTTTTGAAATACTGAAATTATCGATTTTTTTTTCTAATGCCACAAAATGATCGAGTATAGCTCGGAGCATTATGTAAATATTATTCTGATTATTGGCCCATTTTGGAGAAATGAGTGGTTGTTCTATTTGAACCTTGGACGTGCTCTCTTATATTTTTAATGGTTGAAGACTATTTTGGAGATAATTATAATCCAGCAGATTTTGGCCTGATAAAAATTGATTTTTATTCAGTTTTGTTTTTTTTGCACTCCTCACCTCTTACAGGGAGGTAAAATTTACATTTAAATTTTTCTTCTCCTATTCTTCACAGATATCTTATGAGCAAACCTTAACAAATTCCAAACAGAAGTTGTCTAAGTTTTTTTGATTTTACAAGGTACAACTTACGGAACTCCTAACATCGGGTAAAATCTTAAACGATAATAAAATTTCACGTCGAAGAGTATCGTGTTAAATTCAATGACATGGAAACTTGATTTAACAACAGGCATAGCTTTATAGTGTAGAAACCACAGAAAAAGAAAAATTTTTGTATGAGAATGATTGCAAAAATGTCATCTAAGAATACAATATGCCAAATAAGGTTCTCAACCTGTAACCCATGTATATTACGGAGTCCAAAACCTTAAAAATACCCAGAAAGTTTAATTTAAAATATTGCTCATCGAATGTAACAACGACATAACTCAAAAAACAAATTTTTCGTATTGGGCATCTTTAAAGAACAATTTCTGAAACAGTTTTCAAGTTTCAAATGGTATAATATTGCATCTGAATTCTCATGCATTACGAGTCTACATATTCAACGCTGCGCTGTACCATTTGAAATTTGAAATCAGAGGGGGGGGGGAAGTAGTCACTAAAAATAAAAAAAAAAACAAATTCACTTCTTTAGGGAATACTTCGCCTTCTCATATTGAGTAGATTGTAATAGCCCTATCGATTTTAATTGAAAACTCAGCTGAAAATGCGATTGGAGCAGAGAAATAAAATTTAGTTGTATTATACTAACATCATTCGATTCAATAATTAGCTTGCATCAAATTATAGAGCTCTTATATAGTTTTCGAATTTGAATTTTTTTTTTTCAACTAGAAAAAAAAATCCTTTCCAAATTTGAGTGATTCAAAGTTTTCAAAATCTATTTGAAGGTCTATTTTTAGCGAATAAAAATGTGAAAAAATTCGGAAGAATATTCATCGGGTACCCGTACCTACTGACCAGCTTTGAAGTACATCGTTTGAAATTTCCCGGAGAGTAATGTGTGTTTAGCTGAGTGTTTATTCGGACTGTGTACGTGTAGCTATTACAAGCCCCTTAATCGAGCTTAGAGTCGAGAGGGATGTCCACATTTTCGGAAATTTGTAGTCGTATAATATGTATCGATTTGTGTCCGTTCGCATTTGTCTTGATGGTTACTTTCAGTGGTGGGGAGAGGTGAAATAGCGTGGGTAATTTTTTACCCCTCCCCCACCACTTCAGTTTGTGTAGATTGGTAGTTTGTTAGTGTAAAAAGCTAAAATTTTTTATAATATGTGATAGCTGATGTAGAAAGAGCCTTTACATGTAAATCGTGAATTGTTCAGTGAAGCTGGAAAACAAAACTATTACGCTTTTACTTTTTTTTTTCGTTATCAATTTTTTTTTTTTCTAGATAAAAGTGAACCTGAGAGCATATTCGAAGGTATTACGATTATAAGTGCCCTATTTTTCGACCTTGAAGTTGGCACAGTGAGTATTATAACCACCATACTTCGTCAATTTCGAACTCAAAAATATGTCATGAATACGCAGTTTTTGGACATTTTGACCATACCATGTTGTAGAAGAAGGTTTTTAGCAAAAAAAAAATGATTTTTTACATGTAAGGGCCCTTTCTACATCAGCTATCTCATATATATATAGATTTATTTATGGATAAAGTGGCATCATTTTTCGTCGTCTACAGGTACAGTGGCATCTTTTTTACAAAGTGGCATCTTTTTTTTGATGCCACTTTACCACCACATTGCTCATCGATTCAGCTTTGTGTCATGACGTCACTGGTGTGGTTATTTGGGTGATGCCACTTTACCACTAATATTCTATTTTTCACACAAAAAAATTTTTTTCGGTCTACGGTCGTAGTAGCCTCATTTTTTTGATGTTTACAGGTAAAGTGGCATCATTTTAAAAATTTGTTGCTAAGAAAACCTATGAAATTATACATTCGGTTCGTCATTGTGGTGTCGTTAATGTGACATTACATGCACTTCTGAAGAATGTGCAAACTGATGCCACTTTATCCATAGATAAATGTATATATATATATTTTTTTGTTCTGTTGTGCCATATAGTATAGTAACTCTGGCCTGAGGCACATTTGCTGAAGAGCAAAGTCTAGATTTTCTGGAAGAGTTTGGTCTGTCTGAGAAAGGTGAATAGGGACGTGATAAGGTGACTATTGCTGAGGATGTCTGAGAGGCTAGAAGGTATTTTAAGTCTAGAGCGGATGTCAATGTAATGAGGGCAGATTATCAAGGAAATTGTGTACTTCTCCCCAGATATGACATAAATTAATCATTGACTCGAAAATCATATTTAGGGAATACTTCTCGGAGAATAGGGTAAAAATGAAAATTTCAGCAAACGGCATTTCCATCATACTTAATGGACTCGAGGTTTTTCAAACTTTCGCCTTTTGTGAGTAATCTCTTGCTTCGATTATACTTTCGCACGTGCTACCGCTTATGAGCTTCAAGAACAGTATAGCAACAACAGATGTTCGTCCAAATCTTGGTATTTTCGGGCCGTACGAATTCGCCTCCGCTACCCATTACCGTACCGATATAAACACTGCTTAGCGTCGTAATCGAAAACGTGTACCTTTCAAAATTTCCACGCGTAAACATGAATTGCAAATTTCGTCGAGTTGGTCAAGGCCGTCGACGTCTTCGATCGCCTTAATTTTTGCTACCGACTCCGATCAATCTACTTATCTCGAAACGACGCGAATATCCCGTCGACTTTATGTACACGCTACGTGGACTGCTAATTTCGCCGCAAATCCGAACTAAATTCGAAACACCGATAATACGTACGGGGAAATTGTAGCCGCGCATGCGCGGATGGAATACTCTCGCATTCGATTGTTCGAAATTATTTGGACCAGGAAAAGTACGAAATTATGCCTCGTTATATTTTGTTTTGTAAAATTCGTGTGTTTCGAATGTTGTCGTGAGAATGAACAGCCTGTGTATTGGAAGTCGATGGAAAATTCCGACAAATCATCCGACGTAGGAACGCGACGGGACGACGAGCCCGCGAAAAATTCGCTACACGAAATATCAATCGAAATAACGGTTCCGCGAATGAATTCGAATAAGCGTATTTACCCGAGCGCTTAGTCGCTACCGGGCTTTTTTATACGCGGATTACGAATTCTGGCGAAAGGACGAATAAATCGCTATATATGTGGAAAATACGTCTTCTTCGGCGAAAACACTCGGCTTTACGTAACTTTGGGCAACTCGATAAAGGCAATTTCCGCCCTTAAAATTTGCAATACAACGTAATATTCCCTCCCCCCCACTCGGTTTTGCGACGAGGTAAACAACTCGGGTTGGCTGCGATATTTCGCAATATTCGCCAAGCGAGAATGCCTGGCGAAAATGGGCTTCGTTTTCAAAATACCATCGTCCTTCCTGTCGCCTTTTCGAAGGGAAAAAATTTCAAAAAACACGCGTATCTCGGTCGCCCAAGTGACGAATTAAACCGAGAAAAATACTCGGCCGTGTGACGAATCGTTAACGACGCGGCGGAGCGCGCCGGATGACATAGAGGTTACGTACTAATAATAATAAGGTGAGTTTCGACAACGCCGTACATACCAAATAAACAAATTACGCTTAATGTTTATCGGGATGAGAGACGTGTTTGTCGTACGTAGGCGCCTATTTCGTTGCGTAATGTGACGGTTAGGCGCTTTTTTTTTTTTGCCTCCCTCCCTTCGTTTCTTCGATACGATTCGGAGATAGGTTCGCTTTTCGCGTGTGTGGCCACGAATGCTTTCGTAGTTCGGTTATTCGTTGGTGATCTGGTTTTAAATGAGTTCTCATTCGGAAGTGCAGCTATTACAGGGCCCCCTTAATCGAGGATGGGGTTGAGTAGGATATCTACGTTTCAGGATGTAGTGGTACAATATTGGTTTTTATGTGTCCGTTAGCTTTTGTGTGGTGGTTATTTTCAGGGGTGGGGGAAGGTGGGGTAGCATGGGCGATTTTCGCCTTTCCCCTCCACTCCCCTCCCTCCGCCCTTCTCATCCCAGTTTCTGTGGTTTTGCAATTTTGTAGTGAAAAAATGCTGGAATTATTAATCGCTCATTCATAGCTAGTCAATATGAAGAAAATTGGCTTAATTTTTAGTAGATTTCGTCATGTCGAGTATTTTGATTCCAAGAAAATTGTCTGGAGACCAAAATATACTTTCTGATGGGAAAATGAATTTTACTTCATTGAAGAATGACTTTAGGTACACTAAGCAAACCATGGAATTCAAAAATTTTAATGATAATTAATTAAAATAGTCAAGTTTCCCGAACCTTATTTCCCAACTTATGTGATTTTTAAAGCTAGCTGTCGGTCATAGCTAATGCTTCTATGTCAGTAAAGAAGAGCATGTTGAAAATACATGGAAAAATATTTTAAAAAAGTATTTCACAAAAAAAGAGAATAATTATGCCATTTGAAATTCCTGCTTCAGTATGCTTCGAAGACTGTAAAAGTATTGCTTATTATTTATTTTTTTCAAAGTATTTCAATTCTTCTTGTAATCCTAATTATAAGTTGATAATATTATCGGCGCAAATGACGTAACATGTCGAGCGACTAGAAATGGAGAGATTAAAAAAGAAAATTCTTTAAAAAATATAAATTTTCGATTTTAAAATGATTAAATTAAATCATTAGTATTTTTTTTTTCTTTAATTTTTGTTAAGCTTTTCTGGGAGTAGAAGTAGGCAATGACCTAATCAAGATTTGAATATTCCTCTAAATGATCATTTTGCTTTGAAAACTAGAAAAAGATGTTTTTCGCGCTTCGTATCTTGTTAACATCAGAATATTATTTTCGTATAAGCATTTGGCCTCTTAATTAAAAAAAAAAAAAAAAAAAAGTGAAAGTGAAAGAAATGGTAAAAAATTCGTTTTTCATTTTATTTTTGGTTCCCTGAGCCTCGTCCGTACTGACAGTGGATTCCTGTCATGAATAAGTTGTATCAAGTTTTTCATTAATTTAGAACATTTTTCTGACAATTTCAAAACTGTTATTGTGTTTCACATTTGCTTTTTTTGTTTTTTTTTTCTTGTTTTTTTCTTTGTCTCGAATGCATTGAAGTAAGATCGCTATATTTTAAATATAATGGATAATGGAGCATTATTCAATTTCACCCCCCCCCCCCTCAAAAAACAACACCTCAAAAGTATATTGCTTGTTGTCTTTATACGAAGGTCATGATGAAGATTTTAATAAATTGAAAATAATAATAATTATTATAAATTCTATTAATGCATAAATTGTATTTAAATAGAAGAAATGTTGATATTAAATCAATATTTGCTTCTTCTCTATTATTTCTGTAAATATGATCTTTTTTTTTTCAACTATAAAATAAATTTAGATGTTCTGATTTATTTAATTATTTTTCATAGATTTAATTCACAAATAGATTTACACTCGATATTATTGATTTTTCATTTCCTACACCCCCCCCCCCGTCGCGTAAAAGCTTCCCGCTAACACTGCTTAACTTTGCTGGGTGTTCGAAAGGTCTTCATTTGAGTGTCAAACAAAACTTTTAAATGTAGTAGCATGTGTAGTACTCAGTCACTATCGTTGTTCGAGATTCCCAATCAAAAAAAAAAAAAAAGTGTGACGATAGAATGAAATGATGAATAAATATAAATTTTTTAAAACTACACAATTCAGAATATACATAGTGCTTGAAAAAAATGCATTATCATTGTGTGGAAAAATTTCAAAATTTTACGAAGAAGAATAGACTAGGCAACGGAGTTGTTGTAAGGGCCAAAGGTTGATGTAATCTCCGTTAAGTTTTCTTTTCCGCCAAGTTCTTCATTTTATGGCCCTGAGCAACATACTGAAAGTTCAAATCGATCATCTTTGTGCTAATCCTTTTGGAGGGGGTTAAAGCCTCTCAGAATTGTTTTTTTGTTGTTTTAAAAAAAGTTTATGTTAATTTTTGAGCCTTTCAAAAAGATGAGCTCGTTTCTAAAATAACTAAAATGTTCGTTTATTGTGAAGCAAAATTGAAAAAGCCCATATTTGTTTTGTTTTTTTAACTGCAATTATTAGTACCTAAAGTGCTCACCATCCATTCTCCTACCTTCCCCGTGATCACAGTTACTTCCATTTTTTTGAAATCAAAAAGGGAACGACATCAATCTCCCTTCTGATACAAAAAAGTTACTAGATTTTTTGCGGGGGTTGAGTCGAGAATGGGATAAACAAATTCGCTAATTTTTTCAAATGAATTTCATAAATTTCGACCCGAGTAACTTCAGTTGTTCTGGTGTTTTTGCTTACTAGAGTGCGTCATCGAGTGGACCGTAAAAATAAGGTAGTTTGTGTAGTATGTGCCAACCGTGGGTCATCCTTGATCAAACCTCTGGCATGGAAATACCTTTCTTCGAAATATTCGCCAGGTATTCTAGATCAATCTGCATATTTCAGAGCAAAGCAAATTTGTCTCCAAATCTGAACAGAGGAAATTTATCGATGAGAGCAATATAAAACACTCCTTATGCGAATACAAAAAAAAAAATCATCGAAAAATTTAGAACTGAAAATTCTGGAAAATTGATTTATAGTAAATAAAATAGAACTCAGGGGCGTATCGAAGACCTTCTTGGGGGGGGGGGAGAAAACCAAAAATTGCCAACTAATACCATGAAATTTTACCAACTGTTGACCTTTTTTTTTTTTTTTTTTTTTTGCTCCTCGAAAAAATATGATGCACAGTCTTGTTAGTCTTCAAAAAATTTAAATACTGCACAAGTGGTCAAATTTACCAACTTTACGCTAAAACTCAAATTTACCAACTTTTTACGCTAAAACTCCAAATTTACCAACTTTCCAAAAGCCAAGGGGGGGGGAAGCTCCCCCCCCCTCCCCCCTTTCGGTACGTCCCTGATAGAACTCAAGAGAAAGAAATGTCGATGGAGTCCAAAATGACTCTTCAATATCGCGAAATAAAAATCTGATAAATTGAAATTCTGAATTTTTGAAGATATAATATTTATGTTGAAAATTCTAAATTTTTACATAACCGTATATTCTTGTATATCCCAACATGTAATTAATTTCTACGTGCTTCGTAATTCCCATATGGCTGCACTGTAATTGAAATATCGTATTCCTTGAAGATTAGAAAGCTCGAGCGTCGTGTTTCACGTCGAAACTTTACAGACTTCAGCCTACAGTGTAAATACTGGTCGCGGTCTGCCGTAAAACTTTGGTAGAAAATTTTAAAACGGAGGAAACCGTCGTAGTGAAACCGTTGCCCATTAAATGTAAAATATACGAAATTCAACTATTTAGAATGTGAAAGAGCGAGGATTTGAACGTGGGATTTTTTTGAAAATAGAAGAAAACTTCTAGTTGATTTTTTTACGCGTCTAGGCCGATGGCAGAATAAAATGTGATAGTTGAAAGAGAAAAAATTCGTTTCGTTAAAAGTTTAGCCTTACATGATACCTTTTGCGGAGAAAATTCTTTATCGTTTTTGCCCGGATTTGTATGGAAAACAAAAATTTAGCCAGCGTCTGAAGAATTTACTATGTGGATGAAAAATTGTTGGTTTAGTTTTTTTTTTTTTTTTTTGGTTTTGCTTGGAAATGGATTTGTTTTTATATAAATTGAAAAAATTCACTACGTAAAGGATTAACTTCCCACTGACGCATCCACTTCAAAAACAAAAGGACTATTGATAATTTTATTTATTTTAATTGTTATAAATTCAATAATTATTATAAAAATAAATTCTTGAATTTTTTTTTTCATCACCATATTTTTAATAAAATTAAATAGTTCTCCTTATCATTATTGAATAGTAAAAATTATCAAAAAAATAAATTGACTTGATTATTTATGTAAATTATATTTATAAAATTCCAATAAGCTCCACTTTTTCTGCCTATCCTACAAATTTAGGGTCAGTCCATCTATTTTCACTCAAGTTATTGCCGGAGAACGGAAATTAAGCAAAAGAATAAAAAAAACAAAAACATAGTGAACTATATAAATTGCCTAAAATCCGAATTTTTGGAGCTCTTTAAGAATTCAAAAATTTTCCTTATCGAAACCTTTTGTGACAATATTGTAAGTATTATTTACTTATTTTTCGATCATATGTGTACGCTTTTTATGATCTTACGATTCAGTAGGAAGTTTTTAGGCTCTACATTCCTAATGGGAAATTTTCGAATTTATATTTTTTTTGTAGTGATTCGTTTTTCCTCGTAAAATCCAATACTCGAATCTCAGCGTAAAGAAAAATTAGCCAGCATGAGCTAGTAAAACAATTATTCCAAAAAAGCGAGAAACTTGATCAAGATTTGATCAAGATGTAGGTGTGGCGGTTGAAAAGTGAAAATAATTTCCCCGCGGAGATCGAGTTTAAAACATGAGGGGGAAAAACGGTGGCGTATGGTATTTGGAAATTATCAAAATTCGTGGTACGTTATACTCGCATTCCCTTCTTAGAAAAATTAACCGATTTCTCGTTCGAGCAGAAATGTGGACGAGTTAAAGGCTAATTGGAAAGGAAAATTTATATGGGTATTATTTTCAAATTGATAGTGAAGGGCCGGAGGCGCTGGCAGGCCAGTATTTACTTAATAGTTGATTGAAACTCGGTTTGTGGAAGGGGTAAATTTTATAATTGAATTTGGGCGCAAGAGTTACCTCTGTTAGATATCATATTAACGCGCCTATATGAAGTATAGGTACGGAGGGGGCGACGGGTGTAAATATATAAGGCTTCGTCGAACCTTCTTAATTGAATAGTTTGGCGATACCGGCGTGTATATGACACGTGTGTATCGGTTTGGTGGTTTTTTCCTCGAGAGAGAGAGGAAATATCAAAACCAACGATTGAAGTCGTTCGGTATGCAACATGTGAAACGGTTATTAAAACGGAACCCGGACGGAGGCGTGAACGAAAAAAGCCTTTAATACGACTGTATAAGCTGCATGAAGACGACGATGATTTACGAATGAGTCATTTATTCGCTTACAGCTGTAAGTATGAATGGGGAATGGCGCGTGGAACCGCTATTGCATTTATCGGGGTTACGATGTATCGCGTATTCGCCCATCGACCATGTACGACGTCGTACATTGCGGTCGAGGATTGCGGAAGAGGTTGTAATCGAGTGTATGTTTTGTTGCAGAGAACGGTGCCCGTATTCGTCGATCTGTGTGTTCTCGCCACGACGTAACCATTCAGTATTTAATGTGTCTGATAAATTTAAGACTGGTGGGTAAGTACGAGATTTTATTTACGTTAGTTTTATACGATGTTGTTGTTGTGTCCGCATGCTATTGATCTGTTAGAATGTATCTCGTGTGAAATAAAAACGTGAACGAAATTAAGTATCTAACACTGATGTTATCATTTGGCAATAGTATTTAAACAGAAGTAAGTAATAGAATATAGGATGAAAAAAAATTTGCTCTTTGAAAAAAACTCGTATATTGAAAGAAAACTTCTCGTACAAGCACAAAACTGAAATTTTAAATAGCTGTATTCTTCCGGTACTCGCATATGGATGTCAGACTTGGACATTGTATGAAAAAATGAAAGGCAGACTGAATGTTATCCAAAACGTCATGATTTATTTGATTTTAAATGTATCAAAAAAATATGAAATATAAAGTCAAAACTCAAGAAGAAATTATATCAACTTGAAGACTTCGCTCATGAAGCAAGAAGGAAGTGAAAATGGGCTAGTGCTAGTCGTATATAGTAAGTTCAAAAGATAGAGTCAAAAAATTGCAACTCGACTTCCCGAGGAAGAAAAACAAAAAAAAAGTGAGCAGCCATGCCGCGTTACTGGAGTTGAGTTTTTAAATGGGGCGTGTAAGGTCCACAAATAATTTTTACAATTTTTACGATCCGCCATTTTGAAACCATTTTGATTCAAATTGAAGAAGTCATATTTTGGTCATCAACTAAGTCTACATACCAAGTTTGATCTTTGTAGGTCCATTTGGTGAGGAGATGTGGAAGATTCATGAAATTTCCTGCAGCAATTTCCCCTCTAAAACCCATTTATGGCCTCAACTTTCCTCCAAATTCACTTGGAAATCTAAAATTAGAATAAGTTAGTCACTTGGACTCATTTTATCATATGACTCGGTAATAAAAAATTTTTGACTTTTCCATTTTGAGGTCCATTACCCCTCCTTCCCTCCGACTACAAGTATGGAGATGAATTGAGGATATTATGTACTTCTCATCCCCAGTAATGATATGAGTTCATATTAATTACATTTGTGCTAATTTGAAGCTCCTCAGGCTCTACTTAAATTTTGATAATCCATGATTTTGTATCCATTTTGACCCTGATTCAAGAGGTCACATTCTGGTTACCAATTAACCTTAAACACGAAGTTAGACCTTTCTACGTCGATTTGGTGATGAAATATGGAAGATTCATGGAATTTCCTGCAGTAAATACCTCTCTAAAAGCAGTTCTTTGCTCTAACTCCCCTATGAATTCACCGACTAAGTTGAAATCAGAATAGGTTATTGGACTCATTTTATCATATGACAGGGTAATGAAAAATTTTCGACTTTTCGTGTACTCCTACCACATTTTTAAGGTCAATAACCTCTCCTTCTCCCCTTCAACATCATGTATGGAAATGAATTGGCTGCATGGTGTACTTATCATCCCCTAAAATGGTATGAGTTCATATTACATTTTTACTAATTTGAGGCTCCTCAAGTTCTAGTATGATATGTAGGATTGTTGATCAGTTTTCTGTAAACTGAATTCATAAAGGTTGGTACATTATTGACCACGTGTAATTTTGGAGGCGTAGCAAATTTTCATAGCTGAAAACTTCTTCATCGAAAAAAAAACTCAATCTCCCCGTTGCAGGGTTGGGCAGAATCCAAAAAAAAATGAATCGAATCCGTAATAGCATTCGAATCCTTCGACTTCACATAATATCGAATCAGAAAAACAATGAATCTAATCTGAATTCAGAGGAAAGATTCCTGCATATTCGAATCCAATTTTCGAATCACAAATCCGAATCCATGAGATTTTTTTCAATGTCAGATGCCAAGTAACATTTTTAAATAAATTTATAATACCTATAGCTTACATGTATCATGTATCATGTTAATAAGAAACAAGGGTGAACGGGAAGAGAAGTAAGACATAAATATAAGTCTCAATGTCTCAAACTCTCGAAGTGTAGTTTTTTTTTTCTTCTTTAAATTTATGGATTTGTGACAAATCAACGAAATGAATCGAAGGATTCGAATCCGTAATAGGATTCGAATCCTTCGATTCCACGTAATATCGAATCCGAAAAAAAAACATGAATCGAATCCTCAAAAATTGGATTCGAATCTATTGGATCCATATTCGTGCCCAACGCTACCTCGTAGCAATCAAGGAGTGTTTGCTCGACGAAATGTTGACCTTTTACGAGTCCCTTACCTATTTCAGTTTATGACTTGCGTTAGTTGATTTTTTGAGGATTATTTTTCAGCAGCCACCTGTTGAAAACTGACGTTTTACGAAAATTGGCCGCAGAAAGTGGGGTACTGGGTTCTCGTTCATTTTGTAGACTTATCGGTTATAAATTGATGGCTCGAAGCTCTGTAGATGGAGAGAAAAAAAGTTATTTAGGAATACGACGAGGAAATATAAAAAGAGATTATACCGTGTACATACTCTTCGTTTCATCTTTTCATCGAGTTGAAAATCGGTTACCTTTCAATACACGCAGTGCTGTGATGATTTATCACCCTTTACGTGTGCTTAGCATCTGTTTAAGTTTTGTCTTTACGTATCGTTAATTTGACAAACGATGAAATCATGTTCCGCGTGAAGAAGTGCGAAAGGCGCAACGTCCTGTGATGTGGGTATGGTGGCTGTGTGGGTATGCTCGAAATGAGAATACCGGAAAGTAAGTGAGAGTGTTTTGGGCTCTGGTTTTATTTTCAATTCGACAAAATTTCATTACGAATTGGGATTTCTTTTGATAATGATGGATGGACGAATCGATTCGAGTGGATAGATTTTGGTTTGTTGATTGATGTAGGTAGTGAGAGAATGGAAACGAGTTTCAAGGAAATTTTTTTTTAAATGGAGTATCGAGCGTGGTGTTTTTCTAAGAGATGGTGATTCTCGATGACTTCATAGGGGATTTTTAAATGTATGTGCAGTGAATGGTAGGAATTCGAAAATCATGTGTGAAGAAATGATAATTTTTTTGTTCTGATTTTTCAAGATAGAAAAAAAAATTGATGGTGTTAATGCAGCAGGATATCTTTCAAACGGAATTTGTATAATTTTCGAAAATAATGTGAAGACTATGTGTAAAAATAACTTCGAGAATTTTTTTGAGAATTTTTCATTTTATTGAATTATTGTAGATATTCTTGCGTTCTAAATATTAATAATATTGAACAGTCTTTCCAACAAAGTTAAGGAAGCCAGAAAGTTTGAAAAATAGTTCGAAATTCTTTTTAAAACTGAGCAAAATCGGGAAATCCTTGAATTGTCTCACTAAAATTATAAATAATCATCATTGCTCTATATTGTTACATCTCTTTCTTTCCTCCTGAATATTTGTTGAATTGTATCAATATTTACTACTTGAGATGATCAACGTGTTATATGTACTTTCCAGTCAATAGTTTTTTCATAATTTAAAAGTTTTGGTTTCTATTTTCTACGCTATGTTATTTTTGCTAGACTGTTCCAGTAACAGTCTCTGATGAGTGATATTTGATTTTCGATTTGGACGGGGTGGGGGAGGGGTGCAGAAAATAATCTTACAGATTCTGAGAGCGTGTGAGAAAGTGATGAATTTTCATTTGCAAGATTGTTAAATATCCTGAAACAAGATCGTGATCATAATATTGGAATTAAAATTCGTAAAATTGAAAATGAATTTGATTTCTTGTGGTCTTCTCAGGACCAAGGAGTGAAGGAGCAGGTTGCCTTTGAGCCGCATTTTCGAATGGACGAAGACCTGAATTTTACGTTTTAAAAAATGTTCACGATTCACATTAAAATAAAATTTTATAAAATTTTTATTATTTTTTTTTAAATTTCCATTACATTTGAAAAAAAAAAATTAAAAATAGAACCGAAAATTGTTTTTGCTTTGTAGCTAAAATCGGCTTTCTGCGACTCTGAGACTGAGTATCCTTCGTATTAGACAGTAGGGTTGATGGAACTTCAGGATTTTGTTAAAGATCAAGAATGCTGGGATCCTAAAATTTGCTAAATGGCCACAAATGCACTGAAAGACTTTTCAAAAGAAAGGAAGAGAAATTATCGACTTAATTATACCATTTTTTCCAGCTTGTAAAAACTTACATATCCTTTATCTTGATTTGGATTTAAAGGTTCTGCGAATGAAAGCTTTCCGGGTATTTTTAATTTTCGTTGGTAATTTTGCAATTTCAAGCTCTAGTATAGCCAGTGGACCAAATTTCCAGATAGCAAAGGGGCAAGCTGTTGGCCTTCTCCATGCTTGAGTACGTCTCTGGTAATAGCTTACAAATGCAATTTTTAGAAGAAAAAGTTCAAATTGCCAAATATTCTGAAATTCCTCTTACCCCACCCAACCATTATAATATTCTAAGGAATGAACTCAGTTTTGAAAATTGATGAAATCAAAGTCTTAAGAGTTTTAGGAGTGACTTGATAGTAAAAATTTCACGATAGAAGAATTTTTTTAAATATGTAAGGATTTTAATATTTCACCATGTTGCTGAAAATTTGAGTACCTTGAAATTTTACACATTTCAAAAAAATTATTCTTCAGTCTTGTTGCATTTCTAATGTAAAAAATTGAAATACCATCTCATCAATTTTTAAAATTTAATTTATGCTCGTACATCCTAATTTCGCGGAGAAGAGATAATCTCAATACATTAAATGATTTCAAAATTTTTTCTTAAATTATATTTTTAGTGTCATTGACCACTCACTGTACCTCGGTGTTCTCTATTTGAAAAAAAAAAGAAAGTTGAAGTCGGCCCAAGGAGCGTTAAAATTTCTTTTTTTATCTGCTTACTACGCAACTCAAGTTATTAGGCAGCAAAGCTGAAAAAATTTGACTGCTTTTTTCATCTTAATAAAAGCTGTGAAGTTACTGCTTTTCATGAACATCGAGTGGGCAGTCTGAAATCGAGAAAATCTGTCAACTTTTAGCTATTTCTCTCCTCTGATTGAAAGATCATTCGAGTAGGTAATCGTTAGGAGAGTCTAACGCTGCGACGTTTCTCGTTTTAGCGAAGCAAGAATTATAACTCGAACGCTGTTTTTTTTGGAGGGGGGGGGGAAGGGGAGAAATAGAATGCGCTAATTATTCCATTACGAGGGAGGTGAAAGGGAGGATCTTGAAATCGACGACTTGAAATTTCGCGTAAAGTTACGAGAAGCGTCGAGCTGGCGAAGGAAATTTACTGCACATATCCCAGCCGGAGATTAGGTCTTCGGTTTATCGGCTAAATAGCGAAAGTTAATATGGGTTGCGGGGCTAGAGGGGGGCGGATAATTGGCGCGTCCTTTCATCGTCGGCGTGTAATAAAACGTTGCGGGCGTATAATTTATAATGGCGGCGAAATTCGACGATTAATATTTACGCTCGGGATTCGCGATATTTTGTATGTCGGCGCGCGCGAACACTGCGCTCGGCGCGTTATTACGACGCGAATGTCTTTGGCGTGGCGAAATTTCGTCTAATCCTTTCTTTTGTTCGAGTTCTCGGAAACGTAATTAATCGGTAATTAAATTTCAATCTGGAAAACAATAAATAAACCGTTTGCGCCAGCATTATACGACCGAGGTCGAGCGAGTATCGGCGTTAGCGTCGTCAGTGCTTCGCAGCTATTCCGCCGTACTGCCAAGTCCGACACCCGCGACTGTTCGCCGAATGGCGAAACCGGCGTACGCGTATTTAAAGACGCCAGCGCGTGTAACGTAGTCGAAAGGGTCAGCCGGGGTGGAAGGAAATTGCGAGATTTTCGGTCGAATTTTGAAACCGTCATCGAACGACATTGGACGTATAGGAAAGAGATGTTTGTTCGTAGCTTTTGTACGTATATTATGTACCTACGCGTACGAAGCTTATTTTTATACGATACACGTGCGGAGATTCTTTTGTACGTGTATAATAATGACGTTTATTTCGGTCCATTTTTCGCGAATATTTATAACAGAAAGCTCGTATGAATATGAGCGTGTAAATGCATTGTCGAACAGATACCAGTGGTTGGATACGTGCGAATGTGAAACGAAGGCTCAGTGCTCGGTTTTTTTTCATGTAAGCTCATGCTGTACGTTTAACGTGGTAATATACGGTGCTCGGTGATTGATAGTTTGCCTTAAAAAGCGTATAGTTCGAAATTTATTTTCAAGGTCGTATCGAAAGAAAAAAAATTACTAATTAAACGTCGACTCCAAACCAATAACCATTACTTTCTTTTATTTTTTTTCTCGGCGGTGGTTTTTTTTTCTTTATGTACGGCGCGTGCAGTAATGTGCGTTTAGCGGTTTCACATTGCTCGACGTGTAGAAACGATAGTTGTAATTGTTCGAAGTATTTGAGGACATTTCGAGGACCTCGTAGAATTACGCGATCGTGTGAAGTATGAGGTTGTTACGACTAGTAGTTTTCACCGTTCGCGTATTCATTGGAATAAGTTTATTGGTGACGAATAAGGTTAATGGTTATCGTTGAACGGTTGCTACGTAATCTTAATTGTATTTGGGAGAAGTATTGATCATTTTGATCGATGTTGTGTCTCCCTTTCTTCTCGTGTATTGTGATGATATCAGAGTTGGTAAATTTTGGAAGTTTTTTTTTCAATCTTGATTGAAGATGATTTTAGTCTCGTTATATATTTAGTGAGATTGTAACAAATCTGCCGAGTAAATATATAACGTCTCACTTATTCTGAAGTTTATTTCACGAATAAGGTAGGGTGTAATAGCTATCGTTTCTGTTGAAAATCCCGCTAAAAATTATATCTTGATTTTTTCTTTTTTTTGTTTCGAATGGTTTCATTAGTATTCCGGTTAGTGACACGATGACGCTGTAAATCGAGAATTTTTAGTCCGATGAAGGATATGTTGAAATTTATTGAAGGAAAAATGTATCATTGTGTCTGCCGAGTATAAAAAGTACGAAAAAGATACGAAATTGAGGTTTCGGGTACTAAAGTACGAAAATAGTATGAAATTTGGTCAAAAAATATGAATAAATACAAAATTTACAACCTATGTTGTTTCTATCGTTGTTTTTGTGTGCCAGTATTTGTAATGTATAGTATGAAACTCCATCTAGTTTGAGAGAAGTTTGAAGGCGGGGGAGGAGGTTTAGTAAATTTTTTGGTCCGAAAAAAAAATTTAGATGCCTAAAAAGGTACAGAATTTCTGTTTTGCTATTTAGTAGACTCAATGTGTATGCATTTTGTTAGTCGAGTGTTTAATGAAAACGGTGACTCTTATAGCTTATATGATTTGAGAAGGGCAGAGAGTGGGATTTTAAAAATCTTCGCGTTTCAGACCATTTGTTATCACATGGTAAATGTCCAACTTGCTGGTATATACCATGTGTCCCATTGATCTTGGTTCCCCTCAGCATAAAGGTTTCTCTCAAATGGCTTTAATTAAAGTATTTTGAATTCGCTACGTGGTAACACTGGCTGAAACGTGGAGATCTCGAATCAATGTTACATCACAACGAATCTAAAATACTCCTATTTAAGATACTTGAGATTTTTGCGGTGAGGGTGTCGAAGATCAATAGGACGCACTGTATATGTTTTTCCCTCATGCGTAACGCCAGCGGGTATTGAGGAATATCGTTCAGCATTTGGTGAGAGACTCTCCTTGAAAATTCGAAAAAGTTATTTTTATGTTATTTTGATTCACTTCTAAATGGAATATCGCTCAAATTTTGAGAGGGTTGGAAAGAAGGCAAATACCTCAAAATTTTCGTTTTTGATATTATATAAAGGAGTGAATCATGAACACCAACATATCCAAATTTCAGCTTCTTTAGTGTATTTGGAGGGGAGTTGAAGCAAAATGGCTTTTTGAGGGAGTTTTTAGTCATGGAATTTCTCGAATCTTCTATATTTCCTCACCAAATAAATCTAAGGAAGTTAAACTTTGGGTATGGGGTTAGTTTGGCACCAGAATATGACCCCTTGACTTGGGGGTGAAAGTTAATCCAAAATGATGTATGATTAAAATTTGAGTGAAGCTTGAGGGGCCTTAAATTGGTAAACATTTAATTAATATGAACTCATATTTAAAAAAAAAAATTCTAATTTAAATGTATCAATAAAGTGTCAATAAATATTAATTATTTTAAATTTTTAATTTAAATTGTTTAATAAATTTAATCTAATTATTTTTCATGTTTTTAATTATTGTAAACGTAATTATAAATAATTATTTAATAAGATATAGGAATAAATTTTCAAAAAATAACCAACATTTTTTTTTTAATAATTGAAAATGAAAAGTATACAATAACCCCAATTCACCTCTATACATGTTGTTGGAGGGGAGAAGGAGGGGTAATCGACCTGAAAATTTGGTGGTGGGTTACACGAAGTATCGAAAAAATTTTATCGCGGTATCGTATGATGAAATAAGCGCAAGTGACTGACCTTTTCCAATTTTAGTTTCCAAAGGTCATTTGGGGGGAGTTAGGGCAAAAAATCGCTTATGGAGGGGAAATTGCTGCAAGAAATTTCATGAATCTTCCATATCTTGTCACCAGATTGGCCTACAAAAGAGTTAGTTCATGACCAGAATATGACCTCTTCAATATGAATCAAAACGATTTCAAAATGGCGGATCGTAAAACTTTGAAGATAATTTGAGAAGCCTCGTGCAGTTATAATTCGAGGAACATGTGTTCATACTGTTCATATGATTATTGCATGACAAGAAATACTATATTTGTTCTAAATTCAACTTCTTAAGTGGTTTTGAAAGGAATAGTGCAGGGGTTTTCAGACTTGGACTAAGCGAGACCTAAATACGTGAAAGGGGTTAGCAGTGTTATTTCCAAACCCGAACAAGCCCCCAGTTAAAAACTCAGCTTCAATAATGCTGCATGGCTGCAGCTTACATTTTTTTTCTTTTTACTTCAGCAAGAATTGTATTTCAGGGAATCTTTGTTATATTGAGATAGAGTATGATAGTTATAAAAATTGAAGCGATTTTAGGTATGAAAATTCGTAGTCTTCCTTCCTCCCGCCTCCCTTGTCGATATATGTACTAAAGATCCGCTTCGATTCGAATGAAACATAGCCCTTGATTAAGCGCATGCTGTACATTGTACAACCAATAAATTACTCAGTTGTCGTTTATTTTTTTTAAATAACCAAAATTATGGTGCTTTTTGAAAAAAAATTTGAAATCTTTTAAATTTCCTACATTTGAAAAAAATTGACGGCTAAAATTTTTTTTCACTCTTTGGACGACAAAATATGACTTTAAAAGTTGAAAAAAATTTGAACTGCCTGAATTTTTTTTTCAACCTGACACTTCATTTTGGGAGTCTAAAAATTGATTCGATGGGCTGAAATTTTTATGAAGTTCTTTTAAGGTATTTTAGCAACTGTCGTGGCTTATCATCCTTACTTTTTCAATAGAAGCTGAATTCGCCTCTCTCCCCTCACCTTTGAATATGCTTGCAAGAAGGTACAACAAAGGAATGAGAAAAATAACTTAATTTTTTTCACGATTCAGCATTTTAATAATTTTAAGGATCACAACGTATTTTTTTTATATACTGGTATCTTTAATTAGTAAGACTGTTTCCTCAGTGTAGAGTTTGAAAGCTTCGTATGCTGAAAGATTCTATCAGTGGAATGAGGTTTGTCCTAAATGGTTGTCTCTCATAATCGATTTTTATGAAACTTAATATTTTGAATTTTCAAGGAGTGGTGGGTGGTGGAAACTCTAGAAATTGATTGCCTTAAAAATTTTTTCACGTATCGAGGTTTCAAGTCCAACCTTATATTGTGGAACGTAGGGTTATTGGTTTTCGAGAAAAAGAAAAAAAAATTATTTTCGATCAACCCTACTGTACATGTGGAGGAAGAAAAAAATTCTGAAATATCTTTATTAACAATTTTTAAAATATCTCAATTCCCACTGCTACGTCGTCTTTGTAAGTTCAAATATCACCTCGGGAGGTGGAAATAATGTGATGTAATTTCATGTTCTTATGGTAATCCGCGTTGAACTCGTTCGCGTACTCGAAGATGAAAATTGAAAAAAAAGAGCTCGTTTTCACACGTTACGGCTAACGTGTGCGGAAATATCGACTTATTGACTGGTTTTTCATTTCGGTATATGGTAGGACACCCACAGCGCGAACCGAACTCGTCAATAGCGGGATAAAACGTGTACGTAGGGAAAGGAGGCTAATACTAACACGCTATTTATTTCGCTTTAATTACAGATAAATATTGTAAAAGCGATTAATCGCGCGTACAACGTAATAATATATACGGCGAAGAAGCGCGCCCGATGGCGTCGTGCGCTATCATACGGCTCGTTATAATTTCTGGAATGAAGTGACGCGGGTACGCGCGTTAAAAGACCTCCCGCGGATTAATCGCTCATTCTCGACGTGTACGGCAAGTGTGTACGCGTAATATACGCGGGCATTTACATATATGCGTGTAATCGGGTGTCGTTAGAATTTCGTAAAAACGCGAACCACTTTACAACCGATAATGCGACAGGTGTCGTTGTAAAAGTGACGTGAAAAAGAATCCGCGACGTAAGGGACGAAGACGTCGCATCTATTGGCTAGTGAGTGGAATTCGTGACCGTTTGGACTTGGACGCCGTTGCTAACCGTTTATTAAGGTGTCCGGATCGGTATAATGGGCGCGTAAACGTTCCGGGGTTTTAATTGCTTTATGTATAGGTTCGCATTCTCGTCAGAAAATGGATGACTTGATGGATGGACGAACTCCATGGATAGAAAATAGCTTTGGAAAATTCGATCTAACTATTTTAGTAAACTGTATTAATGATAAATAAAATGATTTAAGATGGCAGGTGCGTATGGGGCGGTGATAGCGTATTACCATAATTATAAGGCTAAAATTATAGTAAGATAGTAATGCACAATGAAAGAATCAGGTAACTATGTAAAAACAGACAAGAAAGTAGGTGTAAAGTAGTTGAAAAACAAGCTGCGAGATGCACTGATAAGTGATAACATTAAGTTATATCGGTGACGTGAAGGATCTACCTGATTTTTCCCAGTATTAGATGACTTGCCTGTTTCTTTCCCTGCATGGTGAACCTTTAAACATGATCTCATGACTCAGTATTGATAATTCTAAAAGTCCGAATGTGTCATAATATTCTACTTGGAATTACCAATCTACACGATTTTTTCATTATTGAAAAAATAAAAAATAACTTGCCTGCTTTTTTCCCTGTACCTTTCACTTCTCATTACCAGTAATCGTATGAGTTCGTATTGATTACATTTTTACCAATTTAAGGCTCCTCAAGCTCTACTTAAATTTTGATAATCCGCCATTTTGGATCCATTTTGACCCAAATTCAGGAGGTCATATTCTGGTCACCCAGCTAACCCCAACCACTAAGTTTGACCTTTCTACATTGATTTGGTGATGACTGATGAGGTATCAAGCAGAACGGTCGTTCTGCGAGTCAAGTTCAAAACGTAACCAAATTGCCATAGAAACGAACGAAAGTGCGCGTACGTACGAGCAAACGGCCGACTATGCTTATATTCTGTGAACAGGATTTACTCTATAGCGTTTATGCAATTTTTACCGAAACTATTGGTCGTAATGGATATATTTATAGCTTATTTTGAAGATCTCGCCAAGAGCTTCAAAATAAGCCATAGATAATTACTGTACGATAAAAACTCGCCGAGTTATTAACATCTGAAGTAAGCGATTATGACAAATTTTTGAAGTTAAGTAAACTCATTTTCTCGACAACTAATAGAGATGAAAACTTGAAATTTTGTATGCTTCATCTGCATGATGTAAATGAGTGCGTGTGAGGTTTTCGTCCAAATTGGCCCCCTTTTACTCCTCCTCCCCCCTCAAATGGGCCTTAAAAATTTTTAAAATGGAACGAAAACTATAAAAGGCACTTCTACAGCATGTTTTCAATAAGTGTACCAAATTTCAGTTCATTTGCTTCATTACACTATTCCCTATCCTTGAGCAAAGTTTGGAAAATTTTAGAATATGTACAAGAGGGGAAAACGAAATAGGGGAACAGCATAAGGCACGAAAGGGGAAATTGAAATAGGGGAAATTCATAGACGTTGTTTCAATGGATCGGACTTCTCTGATTCAAGTAGGTAAAAAAGGATGAAATTAAATAGGGAACTCCTATTGCTGTTTGTGGTGTGGTAATTCAGTGGTTGAATAGAATACAGTAAATATAATAATTTCGACTTTTCTTAATTTTCATTACATTTTCCGGAATGAACCTAAATCTCTCTATAGCTGCACGATGTGCAGAATTCTAGGAACATTTCCTCTGCGTATGGCGTTTATTGTAAAATAAGAATCGTGTTTTTCAAAAAAATACGTGATGGTAGCATTACTTTCTTTAAATATTATATTCCAAAAAAAAACCTTTGATATCCGCAAAAAAAAACTTCTAACAAGCAAAAACGTCAACTTCAAAACATTTCTTAGTTACACCTATTTAAAAAAAAAAAAAAAAAAAAAAAAAAATTAAGGTAAAAAATAATATGATACAAGCCCACAGATCAAGTTCCCCTCTTTTCAACTTAGAACTTGACGGTCGTCATTAACGAAAACACAACGATTATCATGTACCTAAATATTACATTTTCATTTCACCAAACTTTAAAATTTAACTTGTAAGGGGATCGTATTACGACCGCAGATATGTTATTGTTACTTCTTTAGTACCACTTGATAATGTTTAAACTCACCAATTACTACATTACATAACACATATTGCACCTACCTTTCGAATATGTGCGTTGAAATCGATATATATTTGAATTCAATATTAAAATTAAAGTAAATAGAAGTAATCAAATGATAATATTTAAAATTAGCAATTACTAAATTACGTAATATATATTGTACATATTACAAATATGTGCGTTGAAATTGAGATCTATTTGAATTCACAATTACAATTACAACACATGAAAATACGTAATAAAATAAAATAATTATAAAAAATTTATTCATACACATTTGGAACTTTTTGTTCATGAAATCATTTCCATTCCATAAATTCATTGCCTATTCAGTTGTATTGTTATGAATTAAACATTGTTCCATCCTTTCTTTTCATGTTCAGTAATTTGGAACAAAAATGTTAACTCACATAACGAAATCACCCCAATTGCACAGTCACATCATTAGTGAGACATTTCAATTTATAGCGATCATACTAAAAACAATACCAAGTGAATGACGACCGTCAAGTTCTAAGTTGAAAAGAGGGGAACTTGATCTGTGGGCTTGTATCATATTATTTTTTACCTTAATTTTTTTTTTTTTTTTTTTAAATAGGTGTAACTAAGAAATGTTTTGAAGTTGACGTTTTTGCTTGTTAGAAGTTTTTTTTTGCGGATAGAAGATTTAAGAAATTTCATGACTCAAAACTTCCTTAAAAGGTCATTTTTTGCTCCAATTCCCCTCCAAATACACTTAGAAGGCTGGAATTTGGATATGTTGGTGTCCATGATGCACTCTTTCGTATGAAATGAAAAACGAAAATTTTGAATTATTTGCCACCCCGCCACTCTGCCAACCCTCCACCCCTTTTTAAAATTTGAGCGATCCGTCATGTAAAGGTATATCGAAAAAAGGAAAAAGTCAATTTTACGAATTTTTATGAAGAGTTTCTCACCAAGTTTTGAACGAATTTCATGAATCTTCGCTGATGCTACTAGTAAATGAAAAAATATATACAGTGAGTCACCAAAATATTTACAAGCCTTTAATTTTTTGTATTATTTCAAGAAGTAAGCGTTCAAAAATTTGAGAAAAATGTATGTCATAAAGGAAAGAGTAACACCTACATTTCTTGCAAAAAAGAGGCAAAAAACACCCGCTACACTGCTAAAATAAAATGAAATCCAAAGATATTAGGTTACAAAAATATTCGTACGCTCCGTATTTTTCTCATAAGGAATATCATATTTGTTTAGAATTGATCAATAAAACTCCGAATGACATCACATGATCCCGAGTAAAGTAAATAATGTAAAATTAAACGCGGGACGTAATGCATTTGGCCCTAGCTCTCTGAGTGCATGAGTAAAGATACATATGGGGTGAAAAATAACAAACTTAAAGCTGTCCTAAAGTACATAAGAACCCATAAGAATAACAAGTTTCATTTTTCACCCCATATGTATCTTCACTGACACTGTACTTGGAGAGCTGGAACCAAACGCATTATGTTAAGCGTTTAATTTTATATTATTTATATTCTACTTGTGATCATGTGGTATCATTTATTGGGAGTTTTGGAGGACGAATTATTGAAAAAGATGGCATTCTTCATGAGAAAAATACACAGCGTGTGAATATTTTTGTCGGCTAATTTTTTGGATTTTATTTTATTTTAGCAGCGTGGCGAATACTTTTTTCCTCTTTTCTGCGTGAAATGTGGTTGCTACACTTTCCTTTACAACATGTATTTTTTCCAAATTTTTTGACTTTTTACTTCTTGAAATGATACAAAAAACGAACAAAATTCAAGGCATGCGAATATTTTTGTGACTAAATGTATAACAAAAGTTCTGTAATAGCTATCGTTTTTATTAAAACCCCAGCTAATGATTATGAACGAAATTAATCCATTTTTAATTTTAAACGAAAAATTATTTACTATTTTTTTCATTTAATGCTTCCGAAAGCAAAAAAAATTATTGTTCGTTGATTTCTCCAACTTGTCTATTCAATATTTCCACGTGTTCATTTAGGTATGATTTTAGCGTTTATCTCGGTAAATGTGACGAGTTGGCGCTCTATGAAACAGGAAACTTGACTGATAATGAATGCGATGAAAATTTTTTTGATGATAAAATGAAATTTGAAAGTGGTGATTTTAAATTGAAAGTGACGAATCTCTTTTTCTCTCCCATTCGTTTTATAAATTTTTTTTTAAATTTGAAAATTTTTGTGTTCTTACATGTTGGTACCATCTGATTATCGATAAATTAATTTTTTATTTTTATGGTGTCAAGCGGGAGAGGGGGGAGAGTGGCGTATTGGCGTTCAATATTGTTTAAAAAATGGATAAAGAAAAAAATGATAAAAAAGCCATGATTTTTTTTGGCAAAATTGCCGAACACCCTGTGTTCTTATAAAAGTATTATTTGCGAATATTAACGTCACTACTCAAAAGGTACTCGTTCTATTTACGCCCAACATTCGGAGTTTGTCTGTCAGTGTTAACACTCATGGTCGTAGAAAGAAATTACGTCATGAAAAAATGTAAATAATTTTTCCAATTCGAAACTTGGAAAAATCACTTCAGAAAAAAATGTGTCCTCTTTAGAATGTAATCAGCCCTCTAGCATCTCTCATGTTAACTACGCTCTAACTTGAGAATCCATTTAGCGACGTTAACCGAAGTCATATTCGGGGAATAAAGAAATTACGTTGTCAGAAGTTTGATTTTTGATCATCTATCTAAAACGAAGATTTCTAATTTGCTTTATTTTAAGCCCAAAAATGCTGGTAAAAATTAACTTTTTAAATTTAAAGGTATGGAATGTAATGCTCGAAAATTCGATTCGTTATAGCCACCAGTTGAATATACTGTCTTCAATTCCAACTGTGGTCGATGAAGGGTGAGGGGCTTATTTTTGATATAATAGTAATTTATCATCAACTTTTGAGTGGTATAGAATATAATGCAAAAAATACAGAAGATGGAAGTTTTTCACGTAATATATTGAAAATAATTTGAAACCCCCTGAATATTGAAAATAGTTGAATAATTATTTTTCCGAAGTTCAAAAGGCAAAATATCACAGTTGGACGCAAAAAAATTTCAAATTTTTCGAAAACAAATTTTTTTGAACATTTTTTGAAGTATCTATAAAATTTTCAAAGTTTGACCCATTTATGTAAGGCATAATAAATATCAACTTGGCAGGGCTAGAATTTTTTGGGCATACTATTGGGGTAATTCTGATACTATCAACTGCTATGTCATATCAATTTTCGGGGGGATGTCGCGCTATAACTCTAGGTGCGATGAAAGTGGCGCGTTTTAAAGTCGTTTTCTCGCGATTTTATCAACTTGGGCCAAAAATGTGTAATAATATTTTTTGTTGGAAATTCGATCAGCTTCATTTTTATTTTGATTTCTGTATCTAAATTAGAACGCGTTTTATCGGTGAAAAACTGATCTTAGAAGCAAAAATGTTGATTTTTGTGTCGAAACGATGGCGTGATTTTCTGCAAAAAATTAGTGGTTTTGACAAGCACCATTGGCTACCACTATCAGCTGAAAACGTTTGGCCCCTAGTTAGTCTCAGTTATCCCCTTTTTTTTGTTGCACTTTTGACTTGACTAATGATGTTTACGAGAAGAACTTTTCTTTACAAAATTAATCGTTTCTCAGTTTCCAGTTATAAAGGTTGTAGTCATTCGATAAATTACCCCGCCCCCATCGAGATTTGCTTTTATTCGTCAAATAAAAAGGTTCGCCTGATCAGTAACAGTCGTTTGTTTTTTATCGATAATCCCAGTACTCGAATTGATTCCTTCTTTCTCGTCGGTATATGATGAATGTGATGTGTAATATTTTCGAAAAAGATCCATAATTTTAGCTTCGGCGGAAAGAAGAGAATAGGGTAATTTTATCGTCGACCCGGTTTCGTCACTGCTCGTTGAGCGGTCTGGCGCAAATTCAACGCTTTTGTCACGGACCAGTGGCGCGCGAATGTGGTCGTCGGTCGATTTGATAAAGAAGAAAAAGCAAACGATATCGTTAGGGGTTTGCAAAATGGTAAAGATAGAGGATAAAACCTCGAAATTCGGTTAAGGTAGACTGGCGCGAACGCGTCGAAATGGAAAGAAATATCGAACAGGCTTACAAAGATGGTTCTCGTAGGTTCGGGTCGTTTTCGCGAACGCATATTTCGACGGGAGCCGGCCTAAATTAGATTTGGAAATTTTCGAAGACGCTTTTTGAGGCAACATGACGAGCTGTCAAGTAAATACGTTACCGTCGGTACGTTCGCAAATCACTCTTTAAGGCCAACTCGCATCAACGCGAATGGCCCTATAAAAGCGACGCGTCGAATCGCGTAAACGTGTGGTTTACGTTGGTGGCCGTGACTGACACGTGGATGGTTTTTTGGAAAAATCTTCGTCGAAAGAAATTCGTTTTGTACATTTATCGCGTATTGGGAGCGAATGAACGGTCGTAAAATTTTTTTCTGCTGGTGGATGTCGCGAAGAGGGGGCACTGCGATGAATCGAATCGAATTTTCTGTTCAAGTATAGGTATTTTTTTGTGTGAGAGTATTTTGTGTAGAGAGTCCTTCGGAGCAGGTAGCACGAATGTGGAGAAGGGAAGATTTTTTGAAGCGAATAAAGAACGAATGTATCGATAATAGGAACCTATGTACACATATAAGTTGGTGACGAGTCTCAGCAACAAAGGATCGAGCGTGTGAGGTGTATTCGCTTTCGATAATGTTTTACGATATCGCGGTGTGCCGGTATAACGGCGACTGCGTCTACAAGATAGTCGAAATTTTTTTTTCATTTGTTACTTATCGTTTTAACAAGCTTTTAGTGGGCTCGTTGTTTAGTGTATTGATAAGAGGTACTTAATGGTTGATTTCCATCCGAGTGTACCGATAGGAGGGAGAAATTAGGTTTTCGTTACGTTTTGGTGAACTGTGAATACGACAATACGGTTGATTACCTCCTGGTGACTGAAAATGGTAACGAAATGAACTCGTTGAGTTGTAAATTATGATGGTGACGTTCGACTAGGGAAGCTTTCGATTTATTTACACGTGCCCATGCTCTCGTTGGTGATCCATACGAAGCCCTTTGAAGGTAAATAGTTCGATGTACCTTTTAGTTGACCCGTCGTAACGATTTTGGTCGAATTGAAAAGAAATGATCAAAAGCTGAAAGAAACGTGAAATTTATTCCAAACAATTGAAAATATGAAATGACTAAATTGAACTTAACAAAAGTGAAACTAAGTATATGTACATTTGCGTGCTATTTTTTTGAACTTTATTAAGAAGGCAAAAAAAGTACTTATACACCTCTGTATTATATGTATAGTGATATGTGGTCAAAGTGGCATCAGTTTGCACATTACTTAAAATTGCACCTAATGACACATTAATAACACCACCATGGTGAACAGAATGTATAACTTCATAGGTTTTCTTAGAAACCAATTTTTAGAATTATGCCACTTTACCTGTAAACAGCAGAAAAAAAAAATGAGACTACTACGACCGTAGACCGAAAAAAAAATTTTTGTATGAAAAATAGAATATAAGTGGCATCAAAAAAAATATGCCAGTTTACTGGTAGACGACGAAAAATGATGCCATTTTATCCATAGATAAATCTGTAATTATATACGTGTATAATGCACCTAATGAGGCTCAGTAAGATAGAATGAAAGGGCTACGTTTTCGAAAAATCAATTTTTTTTTTGGTTCGAATAAATTGATCTTAAAAAAAAAACGTAAGCAGCCATGCCGTATTACTGGAGCTGAGTTTTTAACTGGAGCTTGTTTTGATTTAGTTATAACCTTGCTTAACCGTTCATGAGTACAGGCCACACCCAATACTAAGTCTGAAAACCCCTACCCTATCCTTTCCAAAAACACTTAAGAAGTTGAATTTGGCACAAATGTAGTATTTCTTGCCATGACATAATCATGTGAACATGTATTTCTCAAATTATCTTCAAATCCTGATAATCCGCCATTTTGGATCCATTTTGACTCAAATTTAGGAGGTCATATTCTGGTCACTAACTAATCCTACACACGAAGTTTGACCATTCTAGATCAATTTAGTGATGAGATATGGAAAATTCATGAGATTTCCTGTCGCAGTTTCCCTTCCAAAAGCCATTTCTTGCTCTAACTCCCCTCCGAAATCACTGAGGAAACAAAAATCAAAATAGGTTTGTCACTTGGGCTCATTTTATCATATGACATAGAAATAAAAAATTTTCGACCTCTCATGTACCCCCACCACATTTTAAGTTCGATAACCCTGCCTTCCCCCCTCCAACATCATGTATGTAAGTGAATTGGGGATATAGTATACATCTTATCCCCAATAACCATATGAATTCATATTAATTACATTTTTACCAACTTGAGACTCCTCAAGTTCTACTCAAATTTTGATAATTCGCCATTTTGAATCCATTTTGATCCAAATTCAAGAGGTCATACTCTGGTCACCAACTAACCTCACACACAAAATTTGACCTCTTTAACTTGATTTGGTGGGGATATATGGAAGATTTAAGAAATTTCACAACTCAAAACTTCCTCAAAAAGCCGTTTTTTGATCTAACTCCTCTCAATATGCACTTAAGAAGCTGAAATTTGGATATGTTAGTGTCAATGTCTCACTCTTTCATATAAGATCAAAAACGAAAAACTTGAGATATGTGCCCCTTCACCAGCCCCCCTCAAAATTTGAGTGATCCGCCATTTTGAAATTTTTCGAAAAAACAAAAAAAGTGCTTTTGCGCATTTTCAAGAAGAGTTCCTCATCGAATTTTGAGCGAATTTTATCCACACCCGTTTGCGCAAGGCGAGTGACCCAAAAAACGAAATTTCCTCAAAAACAGGTTTTTGCTTTAACTCTCCTCAAAATACACTTAGGAAGCTGAAATTTGTATATGTTCGTGTCCGTGACTCACTCTTTAATACGAGATCAAAAACGAAAAACTTGAGATATATGCCCCTTCACCAACCCCCCTCAAAATTTGAGTGATCCGCCATTTTGAAATTTATCGAGAAAACAAAAAAGGTTGTTCTTCGCATTTTCAAGATGAATCTCACACCAAATTTTGAGCAAACTTTATGAATACCCACCGGCGCTAGGCGAGGGCCAAAAAAATATATATATATGCCCAAAAGTTGGACATTTGCCGGATGATTACAAACGGTCTGAGACGCAAAGATTTGTGGACCCCACCCTCCCCCAACTTTCCCTTCCCAAATCAGGTAGACTGTAATATCTGTCGTTTTTGGGTTAAAAATTCAACTAAAATATAGTGAAATGATTGGCATAATTATGATCCTATTATTAAAAAAAAAAAAAAAAAAAAGCTTTTATATAATGGACTCTTTTGTCGATTTATCCCTAATCCTTAAATCTGCTTCAATAAAATTGACTCATATCGATGGAAAACAAAGAAAAAAAATTATTAAAAATTACAAAATTACGTTTCGCAAGTTTAAAAGTACTTATTATCTCAAGATTAAATCAGAAGAAATGGAAATAATTGATTGTTCTTTCATAGTGAAGGGAATTTTGCGCTCGGCTCATAGTTACAGTAAAGGCCAGTTCAAATTACCAACGTGAAAAAATTTCAGTCTCTCAGCTTGGAAAAAAAATGACTTTTGAAGTGGAAAAATAGTCATAATCATCCATATCGCCTCATCAAGTGTTGCTGGTTAGCTGCTGAGCTCATACTCGGTGTGTACGTGAAGCATGAGAATTAAAATATGATCCTTTGAATTGGGATTGAAATGAATCAAAACCAAAATTCGAAGAAAGCTAAAGAAGTATAGCTGCTAACGATTGGTTTTTTAACCTCCGTAAAATGTTTTCAAGGAGAAGAAAAAAATTGAATCGGGCAACTAGCAATAACATTTAGCAATACGACACCTTTCGGAAATACCGAAGCACTTATTGTTGAGGTTTTGTCACGGTTTCGGTGTACGTTGTATTCTCTACCCATCGTACATGACGACGAGTACATTACCTCGCGGTGCGGTTTCTGGTTTATTACCCCCTGTACCCAGACTGTAGAGTGTAGAGATTCACAGACAATGTATCTCGGATGTACGTTCCATGTCTAGATCGTGGTCGTAATCAACAAATCGACATTCCTACGGTGTTTGGTTGTCAGTTCGGAGACGTTAATTATATGTTGGGTTTCTTTTATGGATATTTTTTATTACGAGTATTATTATTGGTTTCGGATTTTTTCTCTTCTCTTTTCGATATTTAGATGTAACTTTATAGTGCAATGTTCTTGTTGATGGTTGATGGTATTAGCGATGTCAACCTGTTTGATTGACTTTTTTTTTTTAATTTGAGTGGAAAGTTTTTATTTTTTGTTGAGAGATTAAGTAAAACTGATAAGATTGGTTTTGAATTTAAATCGAATGAGCGGAATGGATTGGGTTTTTATGATTTTTTGGTAATGGAAATCAATTGAACTAGCAGACAGTGATGAGCGGTTTGGAAAAATTGTTTAGTTTGTTGCGCGGAAAATTTAGTTTTGTGTTGCTTTTAAATGTATTGTATACGAATTGTTCCTTCATTCGAAGAAAATTTTCCATTATTTGGATGAAAATTAATTCATTCGGGTTTTTTCGGTAGATTAATTGGCATTCTTTCTCGTATTGCTGATACGAGAAATCCGATTTTTTTCTTTTTGAAATTGGCATTCTAGTTTATTTTTAGAGAAAGCGCGAATTACTTGATAATTTGGTTCGAGGTTAAAAATTAACTTGTATATTTTTTAAAGTAATTTGTGTTGATGGATTTTTTTATTGCTTAATTAATTTTATACGTCTTTAGAATTAAAAAAAAAAAGAAATTATTTCAATTAATTGTTTTTTTCCTTTGAATTATTCTATGATTTTTAAAATTCCTGCAAAGCGATAAATATCGATTTTATGATTAACATCGATTAATTAATTATAATCATAATTTGGTATTTTTTACTTTTTTTTCATTCCAATAAATCGATTTTAAAAATAATTATAATATAATGATTTTAAAATTTTTTTATTATTTTTTAAAAGTTTATTTAATCCATCATGTTTAAATTTTGAACAACCATTTTCTTTTTTTTTTTAAATTAACGTGGCATTTACAGCAACTTAGCTAGAGGCACGAGATTGCTTAAGGTTAGCTCAAATTGTTTCATACATCTTCAAAGTTTAATAACTTCTTAAAATTTCAGTGAAATGATTTTTTCATATTTTTAATAATTACACATGATTTTTTTTAAATTTTGATGATTCCAAAAATATAGATTAAGTATGATTGATTGTCGATTAATCGAGTAAGGTTTGAAGTGTTATAATTTTTTAAATTTGTAGATTTAAAGAAAAAGATGATATTTGATTAATGTTGAATCGATTATTTTAAAATTTCAGTTGATGTTTTTTTTCATCATTTTATGTCTTTGAATTGGATTTACATGATGATTCTAAAAGCAAAACCAACAAAATTTTTAGCTACAATAATTTCAGAATTTGGGAGTTTTTGAAAAAAAAAAAAAACATTTTGTGTACTTTCACAAATGAGCAATGAATGTATAATTTACTAGCCGCGTTCCTTTTCTGGGCTTGATATGAGCTCTTCAAAACTCGAACGACGAAGTGTACCTTTTTACAGTTGTTCCCAAAGTACGAGCATTGTAACTTTTGTAATGAATATCATATTGTAGCTAAGTTGTGATATTTTGGGAACCACTAGGGGATAAAGATGTTGCATATTTTGTTTCTTTGAGTCCTAATGTACTGAAGATAAGCTAATTCCACGAACACTACGTGGTAATTATTCATTTATTAATCATTTTCGGAAATTCCTTCAGTTGTTGATTTAAAATAAAAAAAAAAAATATTGGAAGTTTAAACCCGATAAATTTTGGAAAAAATTAGCTGGTAATTTTTTTTTAATATTTAGTTGACAAAATATCATTTCGAATGTAAAAAATTTCAAAATTTTAAAAAAGCGATTTTTTGAAATTTTTTATTGTAGAACCTCGACCTTATTTTGGCAGATATTACCATTTTCAAGGTCTGAAATTTTTTTTCATATTATGCGAGGCTCACTTGGCCTTTACTTTTCGCTCGCCCATTTCACTTTTAGGAAAAATTAAAGTACGTCCCACGCTAGAGCTTTGCGAATGCTTTTTGGTTGCGTAAGAAAGCGTCGCGTCGATTCGCTATTATAGAATTCAATTTTCAACCTCAAAGTATGCGAGTATCATAACGAGCTAAATCGCGCTCGACAAAAACACGTCGTTTCCTCGATATTTCGGTAGTGGTAGGCACGTTTAGCAGTTCGTAAAAGTTCAGAATTGTGTAGCTTTTACGAGCTTTTGATATCGTTAACGACGAAACGAAAAGGCAAGGAAGTAAAGTTACGAATTGGCGAGGTAAGAGCGCGTACTAACCGATTGTAAGTGATGCGGACGACGAGAATATGGCGTGCTAGCCAAGAGGAAAAAACGAAAGAAAAAACAAAGCAGTTAAAAAGAAATAAACCTATTTTGCATATTATAACGGAGCCGTAAAAACGAAGCGTTATCTATTTAGGTCTTACGAGACTTCGACTTCGGCGAATGTACGGAATAAGGCGAAATTCGCGAATTAATAAAATCGAAAAACGTTCGTATCGAAATATCGTTATCGTCGTTATCGGGCAATTTTATCGAGGTGGTTTTGTATTCGTAGCGGATGTACGGCTTTGTTGGCGTTCGATAGGCGTACAACGGTGGCGACTTCGCGTACCCTCTTATAATTTAGTAGGTTCTAGCGGTCGGTTCAACGAACCGAATAGTAAGCCACTTTTGATTACGATTGACGAAGAATTTTTACGTTTTCAGATTGGATATCGCTGATGGAAAAATGTACGATAAAATGGTAACGGATAACGGGCATTGGAATTACTGTAGCAGTATTTTGAAACGTAAAGGTAGAAAAAGATGGTGCCAGTTGGCGAACCCAGGTGACGAAAATTTTCGTAGTCATTTTTTACCGACATCGAGGTTGCTGCGTTGGTGGAGAACGCAGCAGCCTCGGCAATGTCATCGGCGGACCGCCGCACCAGAAGAGGTCGGTCGCCGTTGCGACGGATGCGGCGCCGTTAGCCTGCAACGGCTGTGGTGGTTTTTGGTGGTGTTCATCTTCCTGAATTACGCGTCGCTGCCGAATGCGAACGCCGCCACGCAAGATATTCGTATCCCTGCGATGAACGGTGGGAGTAGTGGCAATAGTATTAGCAGTAGCAGTGGTAATGCTAATGGCAGTGGCAGTAGAGACAGTAAGTTTTTAGTTTATTAATTAAAAATAAAAACTACATAGATGATTTTACAAATAATGAGTGGAGTTCATTAGCTGTGGTTATTGTATGAATAACAACTCAGTGAAATAACTTGACGTGCCCAATTTGACGATTCACGAACGAAATCGCTGAATGTAGATACATAGGTGAATGCTAATTTTTTTTTTTTTTTTGCTGAATTCTAATGAACGATTGATTTTTTGCTCTTAGATCATTGACGAACGAAATTTTGAATACAGGTATATGATTAAATTGTTAATTCATACAACTCATTCTTAACATCGTTCGTCAACGGCTCATGTTTTGAATCGTTCGTAAACAACTCATTCTTTCATTCGTTTGTGAACGACTCATTTGTGGATTCGTTGGTGAGCAATTCGTTCGTGAACGATTCATTTGTTCATTCGTTCGTGACCGATTCATTTGTTCGTTCGTTCGTGAACGACTCATTTGTTTATTTGTTTGTGAACGACTTATTTGTTCAATCGTTCGTGAATGACTTATTCGTTCACTTGTTCGTGAACGACTCATTTGTTCATTCGTTCGTGTACGACTTATTCGTTCATTGGTTCAATTGATCGTGAATGACACACTCGTTTAATTGTTCGTGAATTACTCATTTTTTTGAAGCGTTCTTGAACGAGTAATGATTTGAATCATTTGAAAAAGACCTTTGTTTTAGTTTTGATGAAAATCGTTGCATGGAAATTTCCAATTTCAGAATCTAGAATCGTTCGCGAACGAAACCTTAATACATATGTACGAAGTACAATCGATTGCAGATTTTTTCTAATTTGATCATATCTGAACTGCTCGTTCCTTGAGTTTTAAAAGCTCGAAAAAAAAAAATTAATTTTCAACTCATTTTACCTGTAAGGCACGAACATGGAAAATTTAATTGTTATTTCTTCATAAGTCGTAATTTCAAGCATAAAGCAATCGTGGAAAAATACAAACGCCAGAAATGTGATAACAGCTCATATAACTTGAAAATTTCTTTAGCTCTTTTTGTATACGTACGCGTACTACCGTATGTGCATTTCAATGAGTCATTCTATCACCCCACTAGCTTGAAACGCTGTTTATGCTAAAATGTCACAACTTTCTCGAAAGTTCATCATCGCTAAAGTCCTTCTCCTGAGGAGTTCGTGATTTTTATTTGTCGGATGTGTAATTTGCGATGTATTTGGGGATTCTACAATGAAACAATTTCAATGCGATCTGTAATCTTGAAAAACACTTCAAATACCATCGCCGCCCAAATGAGGGAACTTTCACCGAAGTTCGTCACGAGTAAAGTTGTAAAAAATTAATTTTCCTTCTAATAAGCCATTACTTTTCAACTTGGATGTGTATTTGGCGAAATACTACGCGGTTTGAAGAGTACTACATTCACACCAATTAAGAGACTTTTAAATTAGGAACTTATTTTTCCGAAAAATTATGAACTTAATGAAGAATGTGCAGTTGTGCATTAAGGATCAAACTTTTAGAATATAAAATTTATCACGACCGATAGCTCACAAAAGTTGAAAAATTTCAAAAACTTTTTTTTTTGGGTAATTGAAATTTTTTTGAGTCCAGAAGTCATGTTATGGTTCAAAGGCATTGAAAAATGTTAATCTGCAATTTTTTTAAATTTAGGCGGTTTTGACCTTTTGTTAATTTTTTTCAAGTCATAATTTTGACTATTTTCGAAAAAGTAAAGCGAATAAGTGTCCTTTTTTGGACTCAGAATGGAAAAAATGTTAATTTTAAACTCGTAAGGTTTTCCAAAGTGTCTTACTTGACAAATTCGGTATGAACGTGCATGTTAAACTATCAAGAAACGCTGACTTTGAAAATCTCTATAAAACAGTAATCAAGCATATTTTACCTTTTCAGTATGAAAGAGCCTTTATTAAGCTCGTATTGTACACACGACCAATGAATTACTCATTTGTCGTTGATTTTTGAAAGTATTAAAAATTGGTGCTTTTTCAAAAAAATTAAAAAAAAAAGGTTTAGATGTTCTATATTTTGAAAAATTTGGGCATTGAAATTTTTTTCAGTCTTGGAACAACGAAGTATGACGTTAGAGAGCAAAAAATTAAAATTGATGAAAAATTAATTTTTTAGAGCGTTCAAATTTTTGAAAACTTTGACCACATTTTAGGGGTTCCAAAATGGATTTCGTAGGCTGAAATTTTTGTGAGAATTTTTAGAAGTAATTTAGCAGTCTACACTTTTGGAGGGGTCCGAGTATGGATCACCCTGTTAAATAATAATGTAATTTATGCATTGTTGCCTCTCTTCCTCCCTCTCCCCAACTCCCCAGTTATACTTACCGAAATAATGGTGAACATATTAACTACAAGAAATTTGATGTGGAATAGAAATATTGAAAAAATTCTTGATATATGGATAAGAGAAGAGGAATTTTTTGAATGAACATTTTCAAAAAAATAAAAAATAAAAATAAATGAATGAATAAAACTTTGGAACTTTGATAAAGAATCATGTCTGACTCAACTACTTTTGAAGCAACTTATCTTTACTCTTAATGCGTACTAGTAAACAACTAGTTTCAAAGCTTTTCAAATTTCCTTTGAATATTCTGTCGAATCAGTGAAAAATATCGATTTCTTCGTTTTACTGTGTTTATCACATCGCAGGTGCTTGGAAAAATGACAGTAAAATAAAATCCACTTAAATTTTCGCGTTAAACTCTTGGAATAGGTAACTGTCTCGCATTCTATTTCTTTTTTTTTTTTTATTTACTGATGTTTCAACTGACTAGTGTAAAACTGGCCTATTCCGAAATCCGATTGCCTACACGACGAGACGAATATTACTCTAAATTTCGCAAAGATTCGAACTAAGTGTACAGGTATAGAAGCCCGCAGCTTTGTCGGCGGTGCATGCGGCGAACAGCTATATGAAATCAAGTATCATCACCTGTCCGTCGACGAAACCATCTTGTCGGAAGTTCCGCGAATTAAAGCGCGCGTATGTGCCAGCGTACGCGACGTTTCGATGTAATAATTTTACCTGCATACTGATATCGGTGTATTCCGAGAAATGCGAACGAACTGCGGAGGATTTTAAACGAGTATGGGGTAAAACGGCGGATCGGAGCGAGTAATAAATGATCGGCGAGAAGGTTTAGGTTGAAATTGCGTTCGCCGAAAAGATGAGGTCGCGAAGCAGGAATATTTGGGTACGTTCGGACGAATCACGTTACGGTGTGACGACGACGGTAAACGATCTTCGATTCATAAGAGAAAGAGAATAACGTACGTATGCAGGCGGCGCATTTAACGGAAATAAAAATAACGTAAATCAGGAATATACGTATTGGTATGTCGTTCGTGGTTAAGGTATAGACATGGGCATCGAAGAGACGAGCAGATTGCACTCAGGTATCGAATTCCGAGCATTCCAACGGCGACGTAGATAGTACAGAATGGTAGGATGCCTGTTCAATGTTGCCTGCGTACGTTTGCGCTGGGTAGACCATTAGAGAACACGCATCGAGAAGGAACGAACTGCGAACTAAATATACCGGTAGACCGGGTGTTCCGAAGGAAAGGTGGAAGATTCGCGGAGACGAATTCATTCTTGGGCGTTTCACCGAATACCGAACGACGGAGCTCGGTATTCGGGTGTGAGAAGCGAGTAATTTTATCGTACAGCTCGTTCACGTATGCGGTGATATTTCGACGACGGCGGTTTCCTAACGTGGGACGCGAGTGCAAGAATTAAAGATGTATTAGATCCTGCGTCGTTTTTGGGCTGGTTTTCGCGTGTGACGCGGCTGTGTAGTGAAATTCGAGAGCTGGAAAACTTGTAAGATATCGTTTACCGGGCGTACAGCTTTCTACGGAATTATTAAATTTTTAATTAATTTTCGAAATAGGAACTATTTTCGTGTAATTGGTTCGAGGTTGGAGTACGGTGTAGGTTCGGGCATAGGGGAAGGTTGTTTATCGGTTTCGACGTTCGACGAAGGAAGATTCGGTTCGGTGTATTGGATGAAGATGGTTGTGTAGAAATGGCGACGCATGTCGATTAGAATTTTCAATGAATGAGATGGTTATTCGATTGAGCTATGGGGCAGGGTATCGGGGTGTTTCATTATTTTCGTTCGCTGTTTCGAACGAAGCGGTGTTGGAGAGGATGTACGAGGGTAAACGGGTAATCAATACGGCACGCAATAACAACAGTAAACACCAGTTAACAACCCTCGTTTATCAGACGAATGCTGATGAAAAAGAAGAACTTGTGTGGTAATTAACGCACGCACAGCGGACTTGTTTACTGCGCAATTTAGTTCAATTAAGAAGTACTAGACGTGAAACCCGTTACGCGATTCGGCTAGATTTATAGGAATGGATTTTTTTCTCAAATTTGTAAATTTGATGTGAAGTGGTTACTCGAAAAATTTAGTTTTGGTTTTTATACACGATTTGTCCGGCTTGAATTCATCTTTTTGGATATTTCGAAGGTTTTAACGCGAGATATACATTTTTAAGTCGAGTTTTTGCATTTAAATTTTTTAAATGAGTTTAATGAAAGACGAAGTCATGACAGCCAGTCTGTATGGGGAGAGTTCGGGGAGGAGGGCATCACATCACTTTTTATACCATTTATAATTGATTGGCTAATGTCCATAATGATATTATATGTACTAATGAATTCATTAATTATATATGTGCATATTTTTAATTCATTACATATTAGAAAGCATGATGGACTTACTTACTTTTTTACTTTTTTTCTTAAAAAAAAAAAAAACAAAAACAAAAAACAAAAAACAAAAAGAAAGTAAGCATGAAAAATGCCTAAAATTGATTGAGTAGATGTTCGCAAGAATCTATAAAGTCGTTATCTCAGATTTTTTATTAGACTCGAAATGATCACTCACTCAGATTTCTAGGTGGGGGGGGGGGGATGAGCTGAAGGGAAACAGAAAATTATGAATTAAAAAAAAATTAAAAATCAACGCTATTAAATAATTTCTTTTAATAGAAATAACATTTCGATTTTGATAAAAATTTTATTAATTATATATAAAATATAAAATATCATTAATGAATTAAATGCATGAAAAATAATGAAATGGATTGAAATATTCGAATTAATGTTCAAATCGTCTGTATCTCATCATCAAACTCACCGAAAAAGCTCAAAATCTGTATGTAAGGTTAGTTGGAATTTTTAAATTTACATTTTTCACACAAGTTATAGCAAATGAAAACAGTCTGGAGTTCCCTCGTAATTCAATCATCCGTCATTCAAGTGAGAAATGGAATTTTGAAGGATTTTTTTGTGCGAATTTCTGAATACACTCTGGCTATATATTGAATACAAGTCCAGCTCATTTCATTAAAAATGTACTGAAGAAAAATGGCGATCGATGTGAATTCTTAGTGTTATCAAATGGCTGATAAAGAATAAAGCAACGGATAAATATCGAGTGTTATTATACGTATTATTCGAAGAAATTACATTTAATCTACTTGCATAAAAAACAACAACAAGAATATTCCATTAAAATCCAAACTTGAATGATCGAAAAAAATTATTAAAAAAACCGTAATTTTGTTCATGCACAACAAACGCAAAAAAAAGTGGACTAAGAGGAAAAATTTGAATCGCTTTAATTTTGGAAAAAAATTTACTTCTTCGATGTAAATTTTTCTTATTTGAAAATATACTATATTTTCCGAGAATTTTTTTTAATTGAGAAAAATCTAGTTTTGATAATATCAAACCTTTTTTTTTTTTATAGAAAATTATTTATTTTCGTTTCGAAAATTTTTATATTTTTGAAAAAATTCTTTTTGCAACATGAATTCCAAAAAAATATTATTTTCGCAATTTTTTTTGGTCGTTTAGCTATCTGGTGTTGCAGAAATGGAAAACAAGAATGTATACGAATTGAAAATAAATTTTTGTCGTTTCACGAAAAATAATTATTTATTTGAGTGCTAAAAATATAGAAGAAAATATTGGAATATCAAAAACCCGGAGGCGTAAAAAACAAAAAACAGATTATATCAGTCTGGCGAGCTAATCGATTAGAAAATTTTTCCACCTCGCTGAATACGAAAAAGCGTACCGCCGGAAAACTTTCACCATTAATTATCGACGGCTGCGATATATTCATACTTTATTCCAGGCAATACAAACCGAATGGCAGCTTGGCATGTTGCTGGAAGGTGGATGCTTTTCGTTTGCGAGCCTACAACTCGGTAATAAATTAAATGCGAACGAGCGAAGGTTCGAAGGAGGCTCATGGGTCTGTCGAAGTTACGGAACAGCGAGCGTGCGAAATGTTGGTTTTTCTGAAATTCGCGTACCGTCGAAGCGAACGAAGGATGACTTCGCGGGTAACGGGTAACGCAGTACGTACTCGAATAACCTTAGAGTAGGCTGCTTGGTATTATGCAAATATTTACATTGACGTATAGGAGATGTTGGCAATTACGTTAAATGGTAAGGAAGAGAAACCCGCCGGTTTAGATCATTAGCGCGCAAAAATGTATTATGTACGTAAGCGATTGAAGGTCTTCAGAGCTTGAAAAGCGTCGTATCCTTTGCGGACTTCTTTGTTTACGTAATTAACCTACGTCAGTGTCCGCAGGATAGTTGGTGCGTTTTGATGAAGGGGCGAGGTTGCGTTTTACTGACATTAATGCGAATGAAATGCTTTTTGGGAGGGGTTGTATGTGACGAGTGACGTAGGAAAAGAAATGAAGTGTTAATTGCGTCTCATTTTTCTGTTCTTTAGAATAGAATGTCGCGAGAAAAATTGTGTTTTTAATCAACTATGTGTATTTGACTGGTCTTGTGTGTGAGGTTCTACTTAGCGGTGTTGAAGCGATCTTTGAAATATGGAATCATTGTCTAGGGAGATACGGGTTCTTGTTCAATTCAGCCTCTTCTGTTCCTTCAGAAGGGGCTAGATGAGTAACTGGTGAGCGTTGGGAGTGTTTTGTACTCTAGGGTTTCCTAAAATTCGCCAGTTACATTTGGCTGCCGCAATTTTGTTCATGCATAGATACCAAAAGGCTTTTGGCTTTTGTCTGGTTGTGGCATTACTCGCACTTCTTCATTTGGAATAGTGGCACTGCCTCGGTGGTGGAAGGAGAGGTTTCGGTCTCAGTTTTGTTGCTTTGTGGCGAAATATTATAATGAGCTGCCAGTAGAACTGAAAAATACGAGTGTGATTGGGTTTAGGTATTTGATGAATGAATATGTGCTATGTTTTATAGATGAGTAAGTTGATTATCTGTCTGAAATTTGTGTGGATGTGTTTTGTATGATAGATTGGTTGTGCACCTGTGCTGTGAGTGATGTTTTATTTCCCTTTTCCCTTTCGCCTCTTCCCTATTTTAATTAGGCAGATAATGTTAGATTGTCTGTTTTATTCTTTGTTATTGATAATTTATTAGCTATTAATTTTTTTTTTTTTTTTTCAATAATGAAAGTTGAGAGGAGCCGGCTGTTCAGCCATCCTTATGGAGGGTATAGGGGATGCGTCGGTATTATTAATATTGCAATTATTGCATATTTTATTAGATTATTAAAAAAGTTCTTATCTGTCTCTCTCATTCAGTCATCACCTTATTCATGATGTTAAATTTGAGAGCTTGTTAATCTGTACATAGAAACACCATTTTCATTAGCTGAGTTTTTGATTTGAAAATGGTAACTATTTGGGAAGGGAGGTCGGGGGAGGGTTGGGTCTTCAAATCTTTACCTTTCAGACCATTTGTAATGGACTGGCAAAAGTCCAACTTTTTGGTATATTTTTTTTTTCAGGGGTGTATTCATGAAATTCGTTCAAAACTTGGTGAGAGACTCTTCTTAAAAATGCAAAAAAAAAGTACTTTTTGTTTTTTCGATACACCTCAAAATGGCGGATCATTCAAATTTTGAGGGGAGCTGGAGAAGGGGCAAATAGCTCTAATTTTTCGTTCTCGATGTCATGTAAAAGAGTGAGTTATGGACACCATAATATCCAAATTTCAGCTTCCCAAGTGCATTTGGAGGAGAGTTGGAGTAAAAAACAACTTTTTAAAAATGTTTTGAGTCATGAAATTTCTTGAATTTTCTATTATCTTCTCACAAAATCTACCTAGAAAGGTCAAACTTTATACGTATAGTTAGTGACCAGCATATGAGCTCTCGAATTTGTGTCAAAATGGATCCAAAATGATGTATTATCAGAATTTGAGTGAAGCTTAAGGAGGCTCAGATTGATAAAAATATGATTTTTAATGACTCATGTAATTATTGAAAATATGAAGCATAGTACATCCCAAATTCACTATCACGCGTGATGTTGGAGGGGAGAAGGTGGGGTGATAGACCTTAAAATGTGGTGGAGCTAGATAAAAGGTCTACATTTTTTTTTTTTTTTTTGTGGTGCCATATGATAAAATAAGTCTAAGTGACTAATCTATTCCGATTTTAGCTTCCTAAGTGAATTTGAAGGGGATTTAGATTGAAAAACGGCGTTTGGAGGGGAAATTTCTACAGGAAATTTCATGAATGAACCCTTATCTCCTTAAGAAAGTCAAACTTGTATGTAGGGTTAATTGATGACCAGAATATGACCTCTTAAATATGGGTCAAAATAAATTCAGAATGTTTGATCGTCAAAATTTGAGGATAATTTGAGGAGCCTCAAGTTTCTATAATATGAAAAATATGGCTTCATGTAATCATTGCATGGCAAGAAATACTACGTTGGTTTTAAAGTGGTTTTGGAAGGGATAGGATAGGGGTTTCCTGACTATTGTGTGTGGCCTATAGAGTATAGATATGAAGGGGTTAGCAATGTTACAGAGCTATATTTTTCCTCTCGTGTAACGCCTGCTGGTATTCATGAAATTCGCTCAAAACTTGGTGAGATACTCTTCTTAGGAATGCAACAAAACTACTTTTTTGTTTTTTCTGTAAAATTCAAAATGGCGCATCACTCAAATTTTGAGGGAGGCTGGAGAAGAAGCAAATGCCTCAAATTTTTCGTTTTTGATCTCGTATGAGCGAGTGAGTTACGGACACTTACGTACCCAAATTTCAACCCTCTAAGTGTGTTTGGAGAAGAGTTGGAGCAAAAAATGACTTTTTGAAGAATTTTTGAGTCATGAAATTTCTCGAATCTTGCATATCTCATCACTGAATCAATGTAGAAAGGTCAAGCTTTGTGGGTGAGATTAGTTGGTAACGAGAATATGACCTCTTGAATTTGCATCAAAATGGCGAATTATCAAAATTTAAGTAGAGCTTGAGGAACCTCAGATTAGTAAAAATGTAATTAATATGAATTCATATGATTATTGGTGATGAAAAGTATACTATATCCTCAATTCACCTCCGTACATGATGTTGGTGGGGAGAGGGGATTATCGATCTCAAAATGTGATGGTGTGCACGAGATGTACAAAATTTTTTAATGCAGTGTCATTATGGTGAAATGAGCCCAAGTGACCAACCTAGTCTAATTTTAGCTTCCTAAGTGCATTTGGAGGGAAGTTAGAGCCAAAAATGGATGTAAGAGAGGAAATTCCTGCAGGAAATTTCATGAATCTTCCATGACCCAGAAAGGTCAAATTTGGTGTGTGGAGTTAGTTGATGACCAAAATATGACCTCTTCGATTTGGGTCAAAATGGATCCAAAATGGCGGATCTTGACAATTTGAAGATAATTCAAGGAGCCTTAAATAGTTATAATTTGAGAAATATGCGTTCATATGATTATTGCGTGGCAAGAAGTACTACATTTGTTCTAAGTTCAACTTCATAAATGCTTTCGGTAAGGGATAGGGTTGGGGTTTGTAGACTTGGTATCGAGCATGGCCTGTACACACGAAGGGGTTAGCAATGTTATTTGTGAACCCGAACAAACCCCGGTTACAAACGCGGCTCCACTATTTCATATCATACTAAAGGTCCTGCATTATGCTCGACAGATATCTTCGGATACCCTGTTGAGTGTGTGTGAGATAGGCTGCTTTTTTCGTATCAATGGGGTACGGTGAGGTTTATATGTGTACCGAACCCCCGAGAAGTACCGGTTTCGCCGATACATGTGTACTGTATACCTAATTGTAAATGGAACCAGCTAATGTAACTGCTATATGGTAATTTGACGTTGTTCGTACGTATGTGCGCGCAGTTAATTTTATGGTTTACTCCGGGAAATAGCGTAATAAATAATGTGTAGTCGCTATCTCTTTTTTTTTTTTGATAGGAATACCTACTGTGTTATATTGTTGTTTCACGGCGTTAAATTGCGATTACTGATACGTTATCAATTCGAGGCGAAGAAAAAAGTTACGTTAATACGGTTACGAGCTCGCGGCTTGGTACGAGGCCCCGCATCGGCTCGGTGATCGATGATTGTGGTAGATATCGAATAGGGCGATTGTAACGATGGCGATTTTCGATAAGTCGAGTCGAACGATTCGAACGGATACGTCCAAAAATACACGGGCGACGGTGGTCGCATTCGAGCGTCGACGTCGGTTGCGCGACTCATTAGCGGGTAAACGTACTGGTACCCGAAATAAACCAATTAACGAATGTCTGGAAGGAAAAGGCGACGTAACGGAGGTGCATTGGTGAAGGTCCAACTCGAGGAATACGTACGTCGGTTAGACTGGGCCGTTCGTAAACGATAAATGCTCGGAAATTCGCGCCGAGTAATTATTTTCTGGGTCTTTTTGAACATTATTCAAACGAAATGATGCGTACCGGTACGACGACGTCTGGCCTTAACGTCGCTAATTATGGTACGGCCGGCGATTCGGATATGTTTCGGCGTACCCTCGGACCGGAGGGACGAACTCGCGTGTAATTGGTCCGACATCGGTGGCTTGTATTTCGTCGGCGTAATAAAATGATCGATTCGTGGCCGAAAATACGCGCGTCGTCTCGCCGGACGTAGTTGAATAAAAATAATGGCGATGGGGGGGGGGAGAGACTACGAAAGAGAAAGAACAACGACATTGGCATTGTTTTCGTGTGCGTAGAAACTAGTTTCGCGTATACGTCGCGTACTATGTTGGAGATAATTGAATTATTGGACGGCAATAACCTTGCGGTACTGGAAAATTCCGTTCGAAAATAGATCGACCCGGTCGCCCGCTGGGAGAACGGTAGGAGTTTGACGTAACCGAGCGACGGAAAGTTTTCCAATTTTTCGAAACGCTCGTATACGCCGAATACGTGTAGAATTTTAATCCAGTTTCGAACCATGGTCGGGCAGTGCGTAGCGTACGCATCGTTATGGGTTGGCGTATTTGTAGGAATGTTGGAACGGGCGACATTGTTTGCGTTCGATCGGTATGCGAAGGGAGGAAGAAAGGAAGAGGAAAAAATGTTATGTACTTTTCGAGTGTGTATACCTATCGTGTCTATGCATTAACTGCACGTGCATCGGGCGCTGGTGTGAGTGCGTCGAGATACGTATACGGTTCGGTTGTGTGGTTGCAATTTTTAAGGTCAACTTGTTATTTACCATACGCGACTGTAACTTCACGTTATTGCTCGTTCTTGTTGAATGTGTTTACGTGGAATGATGGTACCGGGTGTTCGAAAAAATCCGACCTTAGGTACCGAAGGGCGTTGTTATTCGAATACGAGCGATATCGCGATTAGAGTAGATCTGGGAGAGTTTGTTTTCGACACCCTTACGCCCCCCACCCTCCTCGCGAGGAAGGGAAAACCTATGAAAATGGATTAGAACGGAACGAAGTCGATGAGAATTTGGAAACAACGAAGTCGGTATTAGGACGAGAAGATTCGCCGAATTATCGGACCAGACGTAGAACGTGTCGATGCGGACGTGCGCGTGGAGAGTTGTTCTTAATGAATATAGTTTGGAAACAGATGGTATATGAAATGTCAAGGTCCTCGACGTCGCCTAGGGTATTGCGTTAACCGTAGCGATTTCATCGCCCTTGATTTTCCGAACGCAGATACCGTTATGATGTGGTATTTCGGTATGATGTGGTTTTACGTATTTTTTTTTTTTTTTTTTGCATTTTCGACCTAATGCGAAAAATTTGTTGGTGGTGTCGCAGTGGTAGCGTGTAATGATTTCAACGAGGCGTTCTCGTTAGGTAAACAGTTCGGAAACCTCGAGTAAGGATGTAGGTATAGAGCTGCGTACGGTATCTGGGCGACATTACGAATTCCGTGGACGTCGCTCGAGAAACATAACATTTACATTGCGTTGGTAGCTGTAAATTAAGATGTAATGTGGAGGAAATTACTTGTTAATCTGATTCGTTAACAAGGTACCCGATGGAAAGTTTCTTATTCTTTTCGATTCTGGTTGTAATGAGACGTTAATGGTGGTGTGATTTGTTGGCGTGGTAATGGGTTGGAGATTAGCGAATGGAAAACCTAATGTAGTACTAATTTTATTTTATTCGTGTATTTAAAAAAAAAGAAAAAAGAATTAGCTGAATTTTCTTCGTCTGTTTTTTGTAAAGTGACATTTTACGAGTTTGTTTTCGCTTTAAATTCCTATCACACTACCCCTCGTGTGGCATTTTCGAGGTATAATTTTTTTGTCACCTGCATTGTAGGATAGTAATCCTAATTGAAAACCTTAGAATATTATATTTTTTCTTTCAAATTTGATTTTTGGCAGGTAATGTGTTCAAACGATACTTATTATTAGAACTGAAATTTGAATTTAATCATGAATTTTACCACAGAATATTCTCGAATATTCTTCATGCTTTTTTATACTGAATATGTGCGCACTCTCTCCTCCTCCAAGCGCCGTTTTTAATGATCATAATATTTAATTCATGACCTATTAATATGTGTAAGTATTTGATCTATTTTTAATGAAATCAGCAACAATTTGATTTCCTAAAAAATATATACATGTACATCTTGCTTGAATAACATGTCAAAAAACAACATAATTATGCCGAAAAAGGATATGTTTCAACTACAAAAATACTCTGAAGACAATATATGCCAGAAATGGCATAAATCATTATGAGAAATTAAAAATTGTGGAGTTACGCAGGTAATTTTCCTCTAAATGGGTTACCCTGCTTCAACTGAAAAATTAACACATATCCAACAAAACGAGAACTGTGATCAATGGTTGTCAATTTAACCACTATGCCAAAAATCGCATAATATGTTATTTTTTAGTTTGGTACATATATTATGAATACGTCATTATTGGCATAAGTTGTTCATGCTTGTTGTAAAAAGTTCAAATTGTGAACGTTGATTTCGCTTGGAAGTAATTATTGTTTGTGGTCACACTATTCGTTGAATGAACCACCTAACTCATTTTTTCAGATGGTCCGTTCCCCCTTCCAAGAGGTGAAAGTTTTAGAAATTTTCAAAAAAACAAATGTTCGAGAATTAAAAATTTTCACGCTTCAGAGTTATATTTTATTTTCTAAAACTGAAAAAAAAAAATTATTCGCCAATTTTTTCAAAAGTTATGAAGTTTTGATAATTTCACATTTTTTATGTTAGGGGGGGGGTAGGATATAAAATTTTTTGGTTGAATGCATACAGTACACAGGCGGACATTTTTAAGACTTTTACATTACGCATTTTTTTTATATGTAAATTTTTTTTAAAAATTGGGAAACTAGATTCATTTTAATTTTTATCGCAAAAAATTTGAAGTCTTGATTTTAGAAAAAAAAAATGCATGCAGTTCTCAAAAAATAAAGTAAAAAATCATATTGAATTTTTATGATGTCATTCTGCGAAAAATATGGATAGATGTTTTGGAAAACAAAAAATTGAAACATCAAAATTGTGGAAAGAATACGATTTTTGCTTTATGCCCCGTTTCCAGAAAAACTACGCAACCTTTGGGAATCTTTTTGAAAACTTTTTATTCAGGAGTGCCTGGTCAATGATTTAATGCAAGGATTTTGCAAAATTCCTATTTCATCTCAACAACTGTTCAACTTTCTCATAATTTTTGTCATGTTACTTGAGTCAATTCCATAAAAACCACCACCAAACTAAAATTTTACAAAATGCTTCCATTAAATCATTGACCAGGTATTCCTGAATAATTTTTATTGAAAAAGATCCTCCTTGATTTCAAAAAATCAAAACTTCAAATTTTTTGCAAAAAAAAAAAAAAATTAAAATGAATCTAGTTCCTCAATTTTTTAAAAAACTTTACATAAAAAAAAAATGCGTAATGTAAAAAAGTCTTAAAAATGTCCGCCTGTGTACTGTATGCGTTCAACCAAAAAATTTTATATCCAACCCTCGCCCAAGCGATAATTTTAATTATTCTCTCAAATGAACGATAAACGAGTAATTTATTGGCCGTGTGCATAGTATGGGCTCAATTTAGGCTTTTTTGTAATGAAGATGCAAAATACGTTCGATTTTTGTTCCTCAGGGGTTCTTAAAGTTTGCGATTTTTGATGCTAAAACATGTATAAGAAGTCATTTTGAAGTGAGAATATGGTGTTTTGGGAAGCTTTATGAGGTAAAAATCGAGCATATTTTGTATCTTGAGCTCGAAATTCCTTTCATTAAGCCCATATGGTGTGTGTAATCAATAAATTATCGATTATTCGTTAATTTTTTAAGGTAAAAAATTGTTGCTTTTTGAAAAATATTTAATGAAGTTTACATTTCTAAATCACAAAAAAAAAAAAAAAAAAGGTGGCTAAATTTGTTTTCAGTTTTTGGATGACAAAGTGTAATTTTGGAAAGTAAAGAAAAAAATTCAAACTCCGACTTCATTTTTTTTTTTTTTAGGAGGATCTAAAAATTGATTTAGGTGGTTGAAATTCTTATGACGTCTTTTTGAAGTCACTTAGTCACTATTATTAACCTCCCTTCACTCTTGAAAAAAAAATCCGGTCCATTGTAGTGACCAGTCCACTTCTGCTCAGAAAGGAGTGCTCTCCAACAGAGTTAAAAAGTTGGGCAAAATTACCAAAAAAAAAAAGCGATCTTGCGGTCATGTTGAATCATATTATAAATCATGTAGTAGAAAATGATCTTGAATGAAATGAGATCATTAATTCAAAGAATGATTCACCTCAAATTTTATGTAGAAGTCTTTATGTAGAAGTCTTTGGACATGTAGTGAAAAAATAAATAAAAATGAGATTTTTGAATTTCGGTCCACACTTTTAAACTTTAAGGACTCGAAATCGTGAGAAAGTTTCTTTCATTTAAAACTGAAAATTGTTTAAGCATGGAACCCAATTGCTTTAACAATAACCCTTTCAACTTTTCTATTCCAACATAGTTTTCAATTTGCTTATTGTTATTCACGTAGTTGGAATGAAAAATTCAATGAAATCAATGAAATAATTTACATCAGGAAGTCTACTGGTGAAGAATATTCCAACTTTCTGGGGAAAAAAACTTGAAGTGATTTGATCCGTTTGATCTGTTAATGTGAAAACCTTAGTGATTTAAATATTGTCCTCTGCAATCTTATAAAAACAACTATTAAGGTAAGCAACGGAATCAACATAATGAACAAATAGGTATACATAGTAAATGTTATACAGTAGCTGTGTTTTCGGTGGAAACGATTACTATTACGACCTACCTGATTTTGGAAGGGAAGGGAGTCTCAATGTGTTCGCATTTCAGAGCATTGTAATCATATGGTCAATATCAAACTTTTCTTCTTCATACATCTCCCATCCCATCTCCCCCCCCCCACATCTGAACTCATAAAGGCGGGAGTAAAAATCTCTCAAAAGTTGGTCATGGATTTTAATTTCGAAAATAAATGTATGTACTTCAAATTTCTCATTCGCCTTGCTATGGCGCTTCAAAAATTTGCGAAAGCACTCTACCCACCAGCAGTAGGTATCCGCGAAAATAGTCCTATCTGAGGCGAATCGTAATATTACTTCATTTCAGAATGTCGTTCCTTGTTGTCGAGAAGGTTGCGAGGTATGTGTCCGTATCGTGCGATTACATCCTATGAGAATTGAAAGTCCTAGAAGGAATTTTACTGCGTATTATCTACGCGAGTACATTCGATAAGGCTTACGCGGAATACACGTATCAAACGTAATGTTTATTTCATGAAAAAGGTGCAACGCATATAGCATGATATACCACAGTGGCGTGTACGTATATACACGCCATAAAACCACGTGGATGTTTTGTTATCGTTCGCGCTATGAAGGCGACAACGACGACGACAGCGAATGGTAAACAACAACAAGCAACGACGGCAACCAAACAAACGTGCAGAACAATAACAGCGACCCTGCCTCATTGAGGTCACCGTGTACCTATTCGAGAGATGGAGACGGATATGGCGACGAAAATACGGCGGCCGAAATTTTCCGTCGTCGTAGTGCGCGAGTAGAAGGCGAAACAGGAGGAAATACCGGATAGGAAAGGTTGAATGAACTATTGTAAAGCGGTAACGAAAAAGAAAAGAAAAAAAAGCCGGAGCGTTTACGCAGCTTTAGTCTGCGGAGTGACAAAAGGGTGCGTGCCAGTGATACCCGATGATGAGTATGAGGAAGGGGTTTCCATCGATGATTTCGATTGCGAGCTACTAAACCTCGAGTGAAGTCCTAAGTATGGAGGCTGAAGGGCGAAACGAGTTCTTTGAAGTTGTAAATTCCGAAAGCAATCCCGAACAGGGTGAAACGGTTACGATTTTGAGGTGACCGTAAAAAAAGATGGCGAAGAAGGGACCAGAAAGTTACGAGGAGGAAACGACGCGGTGACGTGATTTAAGTAGCCATTAGAAGGTTGAAAGTTGCGACTGGATACGCCGCGCCGATTTCAGTGGCGAATATTTTTTATCGTAAAGTTTACTATGTGTTTATTTACCGATCGTTATCGGCGAGTGGTTTTTTTTTTTGCACGGCGTCCGGTGTGTTCTTTCGTTGGCATTCGGTCGAGCAAGTTTTAATCGAATATAAATTTATATAGGCGGAACTGCGGACTGTATGCGCTTTTTATTACATTTTATACTCGTTCCTCGGTGTTGGCTGCGCGTCGTATTGTACGACGATAAAATAATAAATCGGTAGAATTTATTTGATGGTTTGGTCGCGTATGTGTATTGAAAATGAACGACTTAGTATGATACTCAGCTCTTGGAAAATGGGAAAAAGGATACCCAATCCGAAGGCTGTACGAATTTTGCCATGTATCGTCAAGAGTGAACCTTTGTTTAAGTTGAAAACTGCCATATTAGTTTTTCGATTGACTCGCGAAACAGCAGTCGAGGGTCTCTAAAGACTCATACACTTACACCGATGATGAGGTGATTAGCTGATGGCATAAAACATCTTCAATTTTGTTCTTGAATCTACAATCGTCTGTTCGAAGATATATCGCACCAGAGAATCAAAGATATAATATATTTACTGATTCGAGTAAAATATTTTTTTACATTCTCGATTCTTAAAAAAAAAAAAAAAATCGGTTCAAATTTTAAATCAATTAAAGAAAAGTTTACAGGTCCGTAGCAAAAAAAATTCGTGTAAAATTTATAGGAAATTTAATGTGAAACAAAATTGCTCTAAGATATTTAGGTATGACCAAGAAACCGTTTATTAAGGATTCCAATCACCTTACCCTATGCGTTAAGTTCACCACCTAGGAAAGGGGACTTTTAGTATTGCTGGCTTTATACTGGCCATGGATTCTAATCTTGAGAGTCCGCGGAAAATTGAATGCTACGTTTTGAATGAAGTATGTTGTTCGTAATGTTCATGGAATGTGTCAAACTTGTCCTCGGAATTTACTTGCAAAGTAAACAAAATTTCTAGAGAATTTTGAAAAATTTCAGAATTCCATAGACAGATTTCACGAATTCCGTGGACATTATAAACTATTCGATTTAAAAATTGAAATTCAATTTTCCGGGGATTCTAAAGGTTAGGAATCCATGACCAGTATAAATCCAGCATATGTTGTTAGTGGAGCTAGTCTCGACATATTTATGATAAAAATATTGGTTGGGAATTTTTCTTGTGAAGTATACCTATATGATCTAGATTTAGTGGATGAATAACTTGTAAAAAAGGGCTAATGTGAAACTTTTAGGCTTAAAGAGAGTCCCCCTATCAAAGTATTATAGTGAAGTTGCTACTACTTTCCCTCTCCGCGCACTAACGGTTCTCAAAGTTGAAAATTCAAGTTTTCACGCGCGACAAGATGAACTTGATGAACTCAATTTAGTGCCTATGATTATGTTCAGTGCGCAAAAAAATGGTGCATGAAAGAGTTGAAGTACATAATGATAATTTCAGTCATGGTGGAGGAGGGAAAGGGGCAAGGGAGCATATTTACTTATTTATTTATTTATTTTTACTTGTAATGCACTCCAAGGAGCCTTTACAAAGTCATATGTTACAAAAAAATATTAGATAACTATCAATACTTGACCCATATACATGATACATATAAAATCTTTAAATTACATTGTGAGATAGTGTTGCACCGTGTAAAACGCACCAGCAATCAGCGATTCCCTGAGTTTTCTTTGAAAAATTTTATTGGGATGAATTTTTTTAGTATTCTGTGGGAGAGAATTAAAAATAGCTTCTGGGCTCGGGTCGCTAAATGGTATACGAAAAAGTTAATGTACATGATGATGATTTCATTCGTGGTCGAGGAAAGAAAGGGGCAAGGGGGCAGATTGTCTCATGGGCTCGGGTTTCTAAATGGTTAATGAAAATATCGAGGTACACGATGATGATTTCATTCGTGGTCGAGGAGAAAAGGGGCAAGAGGGCAGATCGCTCTTGGGCTCGAGTTTCTGAGAGGCCCCAAAATTCTAAATTTCTAATTCAAGAAATGTTTATTACTCTACATGATCGGAATTTCGTCTGTTAAATTATTCCAAAATTTCCATTGGGTTTAAGAAAAAATTTAATGGGAGGCAACAAAGTTATTTTTACCCTTGGGCCAATTCTGACTCCGTCTTTTCCTAATTTAAGCTACATAGGTGTTTTTACTCCAATACGATTTTGTGGAATAGAAAAATGAGCATTTTAATATGAAGTAGCGGAATATTTCTTTAATTCTGTGTGAGATGTCACGTTTAGTACATTGTTTAACATACATCATGGTGGAACGAAATTAGTTTAATTTTTTTTTTTTAATGGGGCTTAGTTCAAAGTTGCCTTTATGGATCCAAAAACGAGGCCAAATTTTCTTGAAAGAATAATGTGATTTACTGAAGCAGTTCATACTCGAAGTTTAACAAAGAGACTTTAAATAAATGATTGAAAATTAGTAATTTTCATTTATTTTATTTGTGCGACAAAATTATAAAAAATCGAAATATTTGTTTTATAAGATTTTATTATCGTGTCTTCGAACGTATTCAGAAATAAAATTTCAAATTTTGACCTTCGGTAATACGGTGATTTTGAATTGAATGACAATTGCTCTAGAAAGTTTCATTTTTTTAAAAGCTCTTTACGTTTTCGAAGCCACAAATTCCAATTTGCGATCGCTACACCCCATTAAAAATGTAAAAAAAAATGCTTCGACCCTAATATACGTATTGAATTGGCTTTGAAATAGTTTACTCTTTAGAAGACTTCATCTACTTTGGAAATTCGTAATCGGACTTGTAATGGTCTGTTTAAAAATTAAATGGTTATTTCCAGTTATCTGAGGGCAAAATTTATCGATTATTTGAGTGTTTCTCTCATTCTGTTTTTCAAGCGATGAGTTCGTCTGTATTCCAGTGGCTCTGTAATATTACGTACGTTGCTCACAAAAACTTGATGGATTTTTCTGATAATTAAACATATGTGGTTTTTGCTTGATGTCAATTCGTCATTTATTTTACGAAGTTTTATGGCCAAGTTGGTGATGCTGTGGGGTCTCTTGAGAGGTAAAATTTGGGAATAATTATCTTTTGAGGGTCATGAATACTGAAATATCGCGTATTTTGATTACAAATTGACGGTTATCATACAATCATGAACAAAAATTGGCAATTTTGAAGGATTTTTTTTTTTAGTTTTTCATCAATAAAAAACATTTTTTTTTCATTTCTTTTATTTTAGGTTGCTCTACATCAAAGGTCATTTGCGACCGCAATTACATAATTATAGATTAGAGGGAAAAATCAAAAATTGATCGAAATATTTTTTTCTTTTTTTTATTGAATTTTTTATTATTATAAAAAAATTTTGTAACTTTGACCATAAAATTCGTTGTTCTTTGTTTTTGAGGTCATAGTATTGACGTGACACTAGCGCTTGAAAAAAGCGAACAGATCCTCCCCAGCGGATTCCAGATTTCCCTGGTACGTGTAATATATTCGCCTCTAAGCTTGGCGTTAATTTCGCTCGAAACGTGAAATTTACAAACATTGAAATGCTCGCGAGATAAAAATATGTATTTATTGCTTTGTGCGTTATTTATCACGTCGATAACAGCATTTCAAGTGCATGCGATTTGAACTTGGGCGCGATGTACGTCGTGGAAGGGGAGGTGGGGGCGGGCCAGGAGGTGCGGAGAAATAGGCGACGAAACGGATGTACTTCGAAATCGGGCGGTTGTTGTGTTCTTTTTTTTTTCTAAACAATTTTTTTTCTCTTATTTTGTTTCAGTTTGCTCGAGTTTAGACATTCGTAATACGGTGGATTCGTTCAAGCAACTGAAGGATTGTCGAGTGATCGAAGGATTCCTGCAGATCGTGTTGATGGATCGTACGAACGAAACGCATTTCGCCAATTTATCGTTTCCTAAGTTACGCGAGATCACCGGATACCTGCTGCTGTACCGAGTGAATGGGTTGAGATCGTTGGCCAAGTTGTTTCCGAATTTGTCGATCATCAGGGGTCATCATTTGTTCATTAATTACGCTTTGGCTGTGTACGAGATGTTGCATTTACAGGTGAGAACGAACGTTCGACAATGACGAATTACGAATACGCTGACTCGCCGAGAGGACGTGTATGTTCGAATATTGTCACCTTCGATAACGAAAAAAAAAAAAAATAAACAAATAAATCAATAATAATAATAAAAAAATACGAAATTACGAGTCGAAAACAACGATAAATAACGAGACTCGATGAAAGAGTAGAAAAAATAAGCGACAGAATGTGTAGAGAGACTCGTGTTTTAGTATTTCATATCGAACGATCAAGGACACTTAATTTCGATTAATACGTCTCGTGTGCATATGCAAACGTACGGCAGCGTATGAGGGGCAGACTGGTGCGAGCGAAATAGAGTATAACGTGCGAAAATCGAACGAAACGAGCTTTCTGGGCGACGGCCTCGGCTCGTGTGGCAGATCGACTTCGAGGTCGAGAATTTACGAAAACGAAGAAGAATCGAGATTGGAGACGCGTTCGCGACGTTTTTGGCCGATAAACTAGAAGAACGAAATTAAAAGTTAATTATAAGGCGAGTACGCTTTCGTCATAGTCGATTTAATTTCACAAACGACATATTCGTAACGGTTTTTACGCGCGGTATACAGCGTTGCGTGCGTCGTGGTATATGCATGTCCATGAATCTGGTGTCCTCATTTGAATGACGGTGTGTGCGGATGCATGTAAAATGGTGCGCAGTGTGCTCGGTTTCGCGACGATATTATTTTGTCGGCGTCTGGGCCAGTTTGATTTTCAGAAGTTTTCGAGTAAAGTTTCCAGCGTCGGAGAACCGTGTTATTATTCTTCGACGAGGAGTGAGAATGAGGAAAGCAAAATTCCTATGTGAGAATAAAATGATGGGTCCGAAAAGAATTTCAATTAGTGTCGGATACCTGGGTCGAATTCGTGGATGGTATTTTCGTCGTATGCGAAAAGAATGGCGCGTGTCTAAGAATGGGAAATTCTCTTATCAAGCATTATTTTATCGTAGATTATGAAAGACTTAGATTGTGATTTAGGTTCATTCGATTGGTTTATAGTAATCAATGCTCCTTCAGAAAAATTAAACGGAAAAATTCGATGGCGTAATGGTGATATATTTTTTAGTAGAATTTTCAATGAAAAACTGAGCTCTTATAGTCTTTCTGATTTACGTAGGAATAATAGGAAGAGAGCAAAATCTCATATTTTCATAGTACATAATTCATTCAAATTTCAAGGAAAGCTGTAGGAGTCCCATAGCTTTGTAATTTTTATTATGGTTTCTTATTACAATGTAAGGGCTTTAGGAGAATACCATATCGAAGTTCGGCCTCCTAAATGGAGCTGAAAGAGAAATTTTGGATGCGGAGTCAGTTGAATACCAAAATTTGTGAAAATCACGGATGCTCCAAAATTATGATCTCCATATTGCTCCTATTTGATGACTTCATTGTTTGATGCAGACAAGAAGTATATTGTTTTCAGGATGTCTAACGGCGGTTGAAAGAGATTTTTCCATTTTCGAAAAATTAACTTTTTTTTTCTCATTAGATATTTAAGATTGATGGAGGGAGAGGGTCACGTGGTTGGCCGTTGTCTACCTTGGCCCATTCTTAATTAAGCCTTTGCTCTTATTCCTCAATGAAAAATTCATTTAATTTGCGAATGCAAAAATTAAACTTTTTTTTAAATTGTATGATTGTACAAAATAGTGGATAGTAGATTGGTTCAACTTCATAATTTCAAATTCATAATCTCTAATATTATTAATTTCCATGTTTAAAAAAAAAGTAGATATTTCAGGAATTAAGACATAAAAAGCGAAATGTAGGAGTGGCGTATGGAGGTTGAGAAATCAGCATTTCACTTGATGTGAAAATTACTGTAGAAATGGAAAACTTGCCTAGCATAGAAAAGCAGTGTTAGAATACATTTAGTGTACTTTATCAATGTGAAAAATGAAAAACAAAAAGTTACTAATATTTTTTTTAATTTATAAGAAATTGCATTGTTGATTTTTAATAGGCAATCTCTTGAAATCACTGTTTTGATATGAAAATTAGAACTAATTTTAATAAAATTAATGTATAAAAATAGGTTTAAAAATTTTAATAAAAAAATTAATTCAATTTAAATTTGAATGTGAAAGAATATAAATATAAATTAAAAGAAGTGTAGAGGTGAGGTATTATTTTTTTAATGTAAAAGGAATATTTTTTCAGATTACGAACAACAAAAGGGGAAAACAATTTTATTTCATTTTTATTTGTTTAAAAAAAAAAAAAAAAGCTGTGCAAAATGCTTTGAAACAGTAATGATGGAAGTGGCTAGACGCTAGATTGCTAGATTGTATACAAATGACTTGAAATGTGAACATTTCAAGTCTCCTTGCCTTCGCTTCTTGAAAATATGTAGTCTGTGCTGCTAATTATATGAGTATAATAAACAAATGACATTACAAGAATGGTTGTTTTGTTATAAATGTGTGGAACTTTTTGCAAGTTTTGTAAACGCCGATAACCCCCTCCCCACTACTTATCACAGAAATCTCGGCTTGACAGGAAGAATAATTCAACATATGTCTTGAATTTCTTTGAGCTCTTTGTGGGAACCCAAACTTCTTATTTGGGCTGAGTTTTGGACTGCAGTGTAATTCTCTGAGTTTGTGTTTTAAGTAACCCAGAATGACATATGAGACATTTGAAGGAAGTTGAAAACCCAAAATTACTCGATTTCATGTGAATGCATATACCTATATTATGTTTTTCCCACTACATATCTCGCAGTAGATATTTAAGGACTTTTGCCTGGTCCTCATGAGATGTCAAATGAAAACGTGTATGAGTATGGACTCGAATAATTGTTGGGTTGAGACCAAGCATATTGAAGATGTAATTCGTTGTTGTTTCAACATTGCTTATTATTATGATTATTTTTTTTTTTTTATGTAAATTAGTCGGTGCTTGAGGATTTTGAAAAATTGTATTGAATAAAGTAATGAGAAATATTTTGTAGAAAGAAATATAAACATGAAGATGGTTTCATATTTTAAATCATATTTTTAGTACTTGTTTCACAAATTTCACAATGGAACACCATTAGTATACAACTGAACATTTCAATTTCAGTGTGCGCGAATTTATGAAACAGTAATTATGCTCGCATGTTTGAAAAAGGAAAATAAATTTTTCTAATTGAAAAAATAATGATAATATTTATCGTTAAAAACTGTTAATTTCTATTATACGATGAAAAAGAACCAGAATGATATTCAAATATGAAATGTCTGTGATTTCATCTATTCCTCAGCCTAGCCCCCCTCATCTCCGTTCCACTTGAACGTAATTTTTTTGGCAGTTGAGTACATTGTAACAATATGCGATGCGAATGTATACAGGTATATTTACCTAGTGCGTTCTCTGCTCCGACTATGCGGATCGCTTGTTGACCTATTTTTAAGGCGGTATCGCGGTTGTTGTTTAATAGTCGAATACCTCTACGACAGAAATCAATTTACTTAATTTCGCGAAGAGAGCGACGACGTTTTATTTATAGTTTATTATTTTGTTTGTTCGCAGGAATTGGGTTTGCATTCGTTGACGGATATACCGCGAGGCGCGGTATTTATCACGAAAAATCCGTTGTTGTGCTACATCGACACAATCGACTGGTCTCGTATTGTAACCCAGAAGGATCTGAATTTTATTTTCGTTAGTATTCTAAAATTATACGTATTAGGTAGTGGCAATATATATGCGATAATTATACGTAGACATTGGGTGAAAATTCAAAATTTCGAATTCATGTTGAAGATTTATTTAACCCATAAAAACGGATGGCTAGACTTGAAATGTGGGTGTGTGCTTGTGTTTTTGTTAATTTGTATTTAAATGCTCGAAAATTTATGTGGACAGCTCTGACGACAAACACGTCAGTCGCGAATTTTCCACTTGTTAGTCGTCATTGGCTGTGTGGGATTTTGAAAATTCAAAGAACTGGAATGAAAGAAACGGAACGATTGATTCCACTCTTGCGAATTTATTGTAAAGTTGGAAATATCGTCGATATGGTTCGTATTTTGAGACACGAAAACGGCGATGTTCACGTGGTATCATCATCGTTCAACACCTCGTTGTTGTGAAGAAATTTGTCGTTTAGAAATATCATTTACCCACGCGATTCAGAGGTTGAGGGCAAATCCCTACTTAGTAAAATACGAAATGGAATGAATGTTTTGGTGCAATTTTAATTGATATAATAAACCCAATTATAATAGGTCTATTTGAATTTAAATGAAAAAAAAATAGATATAAATTGATTAAATTAAAATTTCTCAACTCTGAATGACTTTAAATTCATTCAACTTGAATCATAATATTAATGAAAATCTTAGTTCAAAAGTTGATTATACGAAATAAATAATTAAAATAATTCAATATTTAAAAAAATTTTTCTTTTAAAATAATTTATATAAAATCAATTATTTTTTAATTATTTTTTTTTTTAATATGTAATTATTTAAAAAAGCTTTCAATAAAAGTAAAAATTGAAGTAAATAAACTTGTCATAATAGATCCTAATGATAAAATATTATTTCATCATATTAAACGATCCGGAAATATAATTCGAGCATATCGACGAGTAAGATACCTAATTTGGTTATTTTCAAGAGGAATTGGCGACACTTTGATATCGCCCAGAAATGAGAGTTCTTGATAACCTATATTTTGAGTCCATTGATAGAAAAATTAAGGTCATCGTACATCTCTATAATAAATTAATCAAATTTAATAATTTAACAAATGGTATGTAATATAAGGTTTTTATATAGAATATAAAAAATTTCCCTTTTGTAGATTAAAAAAATAGACGGTTCGATTTTTTTACTCTTTATGCAACTCAAGATGACTTGTGGACACATAAAATCTTAATTTGGCTGGGAGTAAATTTTTTTAGATATTATAAAATTGTTACAGTTTGACCCTGTTATGAGGGAGGTTAATATGAGTATTTTGCTTGAAATGCTAAAATTTTTTCAGCATTCAGTTGAGGTAATTTTTGCAACTATTAAGCCCTAAGCCAGATGGGTTTTTGGTTTACAGCAACAATCGTACTAATTTACTCTTCTCTATAATTACGACGTGTAGAAGCTAAATATTTCTAAATTTTAGTTTCGTTATGGGTGAAATTGTGAGATTGATATTGACCTGTTGAAGTGTCATTTTTTTTTTGCATTTTTTGAAGCTTACTTGGTAATTATTAGATCCTTAATGAAATTGATTGGTTAAAAAAAAAGGGAAATTCCACTTTGAGATGTAATCGTATAGAAGTTTAGAAATTATATCGAGTGGCTTAAACCAGATGAGCGAAGTAGATGATTAAATGAATCTATTTTAATCTCACTGACAGATTACCTTTGTGCTTGATAGATTTACGTTATGTTGGGTATTGGGTTTCCATAAAAAGAACGAAATTGTGGAGTTGCGAAGGTCGAATTATTTATAAATATTATTGAATCGATATAGATGATCGATTTTAATAGATGGGTCAGTTTTTTTTTTTTTTTTTTTTTTTTTTTTTTTTTTGATAATAAAAAATGAATGGAAAAAATTGATTCTTTGTTTTCCTTGGATGTAACAGTCTGGTGTAGATTTTATGGTTCGAAAATCACCTTTGCTCGGTATGTTTCGGAAACTGAAATTCATCGATTACAAAATAAAGTAACAGAAGAGCTCTTTCGAATGGTCTCAGTTTCCATTCCATACTTGAAATATTTTGTTGGACTTGTGTTCTCTACAAATGATTACTTGAGTTGAAATTTTTCTGAAGCATTTTCCACTCGAAGTAACCCTGTTATTGAAATTATATTAAATGGAAGAATGTCGTTTTTCCTCTCATTTTAATGAAAAATTACCGCTTTGTTTGGGAAGACATTGACGCTGCTGTTGCTCTTCTTATAAAATCATAATAACCTTTTTCTTATAGATTTTATGGGAAAACATTTCTCTTTGAAGTGTTTCTACGCTATAGGCTATACTTTTTGAAATAAGTGAAAAAATAAACTTTTGAGAGTTTGAATCACTCTTGGAAGGGGGGGGGGGAGATGTAGTGTAAGATAATCGTTGAAGACTTTTGATAGGTTGTTTGTTGAGCAAATTTAAATATTTTATGAGGGGAAACGGGCGAAGATATTGTCCGAAATATTAGCTTTTAAATTGAGATTTTCGTTCGCTTAAAATGTAGATTTTCTAAGTTTTTAAAGGGCTGTTGCCATGTTGGTGAGAGTTGAAATTGAATAATTTCTATTCGAAAATGTAAGTTTGCTACATTTGTCCAGAAGTTCTTATGGCCTACTTTAAAGCTCACTAACTCAAAACTGCCTCAGGTAGTGGATTGGCAACTTGGGAATTCTGAAGGTGTACACTGTACACTGTAAGTATACTTTGTGTTCGTCAGATGTTAGTGACTTTTGGTTCACGAGCATCAGACTACATCGAATTAAATTTTTTTCACGAGAGATCAGAAATATCATAATTTCGTTCCTCTTTAAGAAAATTATAGATTTCGAGTATTTATATACATTTCTTTCACGTTCGATTGGCTGTTTAAAAAATTAAAAAAAAAATTAATTTTTTACGTGTCTTAAACCACAGCTCAAATCAGAGCCTCCAAAAAGGCTGGTCGATCACATTTTTGAGAGAAGTTTGTATTGAAGGAAAATGGTTAAAAGACTACTGAAGTTTTTCACTTCTTTAGAAAGTATTTCGGTTCGGTGAGGACCGATGTATTAATGAGTTGAAGAGTGGACGAGAATTCGAAATTTCATTATTAATGACTTGCTCATTGCAGGTAAGTGAGGTGAGATCATTCAGAGATTAGCTAAGTTTCAGATGGAATGAAGTTAATTCGTAAGTGGGATGTGTTATTTATATAGCTTCAACTTGTTTGCGAATTCAAGAAAGAATATGTTTTTTTTTTTAAATTAATTTTTTGATTAAAAACAAATATTGTTGGAAAAATAATTGTTGGAAAAATGTTCAATTTGAATATCATTTTTATTTTTATTTTTAATGATAAAATTATTGTTATATTGCAGGAAAATCGGCAAAGTAACGCGTGTCCAAAATGTCCGACATTTAACAGCTCCTTATGCGGATACAACAACAGCACAAAACAGTCGTATTGTTGGAACGCTCAGAAATGTCAAAAAAGTGAGCATTTTTTTCTCGTCTTTCACATTCATCCCTATGCATTTATTACACAAGCTTTAACCGATACTCAAAAAAGTCATCCTATGTAATGGGCATTGGAGCTCCATTTGTGTTCACAATATCCCAAACTCCATATGTGTCCTCATTAACCAGATATTGGTGACATAGAGGATTTGGGTCGAGTTACTTTATATAAAGTTCTAACAGACATAGATCCGAAAAGATGTAGCCCTATATACAGTGAAAATAAAATTCAAGGTCTAGGAAATTTTTTCTTGTATGGAAATGGGGCTCATTGACTTATTGAGTATTTCGTAACCGGCCCGTCGGTTTTGAAGGGACGTATGAATAGGAATGTGAGGTAAATTCTTATCGCTGCTTTATCACATTGTATATATTTTTTGGAACCGAAACGACTGATCATACCATATCAAAATATACTTGAAATGTCTCATGTACCAAAATCAAATAGAAATTATATGACACTATCCTATACCCAGTAGAGCAGATGGCGAATTGAGGATATCCGCTTCATGATGTTAAGTCCCTGAGTCCTATATCTGACAACACTTGAAAAACAGAACAGAAATCGTCACGTAAAATTTTTGCCTATCTGCAGAATTGGAGGAGCTTTTTCACTGTGGAAGATTTGATTGATTGTAACTCCTTCAGTTCTATGAATGGGCACGATTTTAAAAATGTGTAGTGGAAGTAGTGAAAAATTAGTGACCAGTAAAAATTTCAAGAAGAAGTAGTAAAAAAATGAAAAAAAACTGAAGACCCGAAATATTTTATTATGTTTGAAAAAATCACGAAAAATTGTTCATTTTTGATAGAAGGCTAGCAATTTTTTATGAATTGGCAGCACTGTCGAAATATGTGACGTCAGTTTAGTCTGGCAGCATGGAATTCGAATTTGGAATTTTTTCTGTGGTAAATTTGAGCTCGTTGTTTTTTTTCTTTTTTTAAGGGTGGGATGAGGGGGAGGGGAGGAGTCGAGTTGAGAGGTTCTGAAAAATTGGTAAAAAGGTAATGAAAAAAGTAGTGAAAAAGTAGTGATTTATCAACAAAAAAAAAAAAAAAAAACACGTTGATTACCCTGAAACAAAATTAAAAAAACTCATTTTGCTTAATGACGTCATCATTTATTTTGGAAAAAAATTGCGTTTTAAATTTCATTTTTTTTTCTATTTGTTAATAGCATTCTGAGAGTTGAACGAAAATTCATATGTAATGTTTTTGCCTACCTGCAAAATTTGAAGGGGTTATCGTCAATAAGACACTACAAATTAATATAGCTCCTGCAATTTTGCAGATAGACAAAAACTTTGTATGATGTTTTTTGTTCTAATTTTTATGTGATGTATGATGCGTGGAAAAAATCAAACCTTTCATGTTTTTTTTGCACTGCATATGGTGCTACTTGTGGGCAAAAGAGTCATTCAACGACAGGCACTACAACTCGGAGGTATAATGATCTAGGTCTTCATCAGTGACCAATTTTAGGAATCAATGTGTGAGCAAATTATTCCGAGTAAATCGTTGCCATCGATCGCTATGATTGTTGAGTAGTCTTTTTGTTACGTGTTTTTTTTACGCGAACTGAAACGACGAAGATCCTAGGCAATGAATTACTCGACTAGGAATACTTTGAAAGTATACGACGAATACTAAAGCGTATAGCCTTTCGAGCACGATAAAAGAAAAATCGTTATGCACCAAACTGCAGAATAGAGTAGTTGCGTTGCAATTCGCGTATATTTTTCGCATGGGTTTTTCATTGTTTTCTCTCTACATCCACGTATTTCGTATATATGGGAAGTTTTTCCGCAAAATAAATACGATTGGGAAGGGACGTCGAGTCTTATTTAGACGCGGTGCGCACGAAATGGGCGCTCGTATTAATAATAAAGAAACATATTTTTACTCTCGATGATAAATTGAACGACGAGTGGTACTGTACGTTCTATTATCGCTGGTTATAACGGCAAATTAATCCAGTGTTTTGATAGCCGTAAATATTTATCGATATCAATCATAGCTATACATATACAATTATACATGTGGAAATTTCATACGTCGTTCGCAAACACGTATACGACCAAGTACATGGCACTTGTGTCGTACTTACATTGTACACGGATCGTCGATCGAGGTTTGGAAAGCATTAGAAGAGAAAATCGTGCGCTCGAAAAGCCCCAACGAAACGATAACAATGTTAAGTATACGGATAAACAGACGACACGAAGCGAATATAGTACGCGAAGAATTTGGCAGCCCCGTCGGACGTTATAAAGTTTATCGAAGAAACTTCACTCTCTCGTAGTAGTAAACAAATTTAAATTTATTTTTACGTCCGCGAATGTTGCAATATTTGGAATAATTTAGCCCGTGAACGACGGCTAGCGAAGACGCAGGCATTAATGCATAACGCGCAGACGAATTTAAATAGATAAAATAGTTCGCCGTCTTCGCGTCAGATTCGGTCGTCTTGGTGCTGGCGGTGCACGCCCTTTTGTCGTGCGGCGACGTAAATTCTCAACCCCGGATCGTCGATGATACGGATTCTATTCGGTATTTACCTACGAGGTGACGTCGGTATGCGATTTGTACGGCGGTGTTTTGCTGTGGACTATATTAAATTTCTCATTAAAATAGTCCTAGACATTTTTTTACTATCTTTAGCACAGTATTTCACATGATAATGAGGGTCGAAAGGTGAAGAAAAACATGTATTAGGCAATACGATTTTTTTTTTATCGCGTCATCGACGCGAGCTGCGAGCTATTTCTTATGTAATTTTTTAGAGAAATGTCGTGTGGTCGCCTCCTATTTCGTTGACGATAGTTGAACCGGAAGAAGGGTGGGGAAATTGAGAAAATTACCATTTTATCGCCGGAGTCGAAATATCGCCCTTATTATTTGAGCAGAATCGAAAACACCATTATTAAAATCTTTTGGAGAGTATTTTCTCATTTTATTATATGTATTCGTGAAAAACGAACTTCACTGAAAAGCTGAATCCGCTTATGTGTTCCCTATACAGTTGGTTTTATTTTAGTATTCTTGTGAACAAAAAAAAAATACTCCAGAAAATGTTTTTTTATTTTTTTATTTTAAAAGTGGGTAAAAGGTAGTACCCTAAACATGAACTCACGAAGGGTACAACCTTGAAGCAGTCGTTGTTTTTAAATCCAAGTGCAATCGATAACAGAAGTTAGAAAAAGGCACAGATTTTTTTTTGAGGCATGAATGTACGAAATAATGCGAAGATGTTCTAAAAAGTATGATATTTCAGTTGAACAATTTTTTTTGGTGTTTAGCCTTTTTCTTCTCGTTTAGTAATCGGAAAAGTTTCGCGTTTTGTACATAATAGAAAATGTTTGCAATTTGATAACTCACAAAAAACCTTGAAAAATTATGGTGCTCATCCGATGCGAAAAAGGCACGAATTTATCATTTGAGATACAAGAGTATGATGAAGGTACGAAAATGATTAAAAAAATACGTTGTCTTGCAAAAATTTCATTTTTGTCGTAATTAAGTTAATCGAATGATATTTTAGTGGAATTAAAATTATAAAAATGTACGAATTTTGTTGATGTACAGATTTAGTGCACCTTTTGGTTACATTTGTAATTGTAATATTATTGTAAGAATTTTCGCGCGCCCTGCATTCAAAATACATAACATTCTTCTGTTCGTGCGATTTTTGTGGTTGATTTTGTCATTCTAAAATTCAGTCAGTTATGCAGTATGGTTTCTGAATGAATTTCAAATTTGAATTTAATCTAGTAATTTCAGAAAGAAATGAAAAAATAATCAAATCCGATTTTGCAGTAAAAGAAAAAAATCAATAACAATGGTGTAAAAGTAATCAACCGAAGTTGGTCAAATTTTCAACGTCATTGAGCCCATGAAAGTGAATTGAGCATTTAACTAACCTTAGGTGGTGATTGCTTTAAACAAAATGATAATAATGTCAGAGTGTGGAAAATTGCGTTATATCAGTTATCAGGTTCACTATTCTCCTTCCTCCTCGCTTTGAAAATTTTCTAGTCTCATTCCTAAGCAAGTAGATTTGTGAAATCGCTGTTCTTCCTGCCCCCCTTCCTCTCGATTTGTAACTTACAACGTCGTTGTTTCCAGCTTACCTGAAAATAGGTGAAATATTCGTTTTAGATGAAGGGTGAGAATGAAAATGAAGTACGAAAAAAGTCGAATTTTTTGATATCGAGATTCAGCAGGCATCCGGAATAAAGGGGAAGTGATTCAAAGAATTGAAATTTGGATGAGAGCTATTTAATAGACATAGGGACATTAATGTTTTCGGTTGAAGAGTTATAAAAGATGAAAACTGTTTTATATTCCAAACCGCACAAGTGATTAATGAGGTATCACTCTCACCCCCCCCCCCCTCCACAATTGAAGATGTTGAGTAAATATTATTAATCGTTACAAATAACCAAGAAAATTTAGTTTTAAGAAAATTTGCTTAAAGTACCACCATGAATAATGTACTAAACTTTCTTAACAATCGAACTCCAATTACTCTTAAGCGAGAATAAAACCCTCCTCCTCCCCCACCCCTAAAAAAGTTGGTTTTCAATAACCATCTTAGTTGATTTAACATTTGGAAAATAAAGAATAAGAACGAAATTAATATGTTTCAATCTTACACCAAAAAGGTTATATGCGTTTTTAGGATATAATGCTTTCTAAGGCCAAAAAGTCACTTATAAGCTTTGTTTTTAAAGATGCTATAATAATTTTGAAAAAAATATGTTTTTTTAACAAATCTTTGGAGCTATGTGAAATGATTAGCACTTGTTGGAAAATATAGTAAAGAGGGATGTGCGTAGAAACGCTGCAACTACCATACGTGAGAGGAAGACTGGCGGTGAGGTGAAGAAAAAGGATGATGCAGGTGGAGAATATAGTCTATAATGACGTTGCATGTGCATATTTACTTATTTCTAATCATTTTCGCAAATGACGAATTATAAAGGAAAGCTATGCCTGTTGTTAAGTCCGTGCTTCAAGTAGTATTTTCCAAAAAAATGAAAAAAATAAAAAACATAATGACTGGAAATGGATTATAAAATTAATTTTTATAATTTGCATTGATAGAGAAGCACCTAAGCAGAATTTCAACTCTGATGAATATTTCATTTCATTTAATTTTTTTTTTTTTAATGAACGTATCGTGTACAGTGTTCGCTGTACAGCCGTTTAGCTAGAGACACGTGAACTATGGGCGGGAATTGCAGTTGAGGGTACACACGAAAGGATTCGAGGAAAGTGAACAAGCTTCTCATTGTGGGTTCGTGATCGCGAAGGAGTTTAGGGAGGGTACTTGGGAGGTTACAGCCTCTTCGAAGTGCGAAGTGAACAGGGAGTGTCCAGCGTTCTAAGTCCATTTTCAGAAGGTTAGTCGAAATGGTTCTGAAAAAGAATAAAAATATCTTTTGGTCTTGATGAGTGGTATTTGAAACAATGCTTTCTACGCCATTTCCTTCCTTCTACCCTGCACAGGGGTTCCAAATTGAGACAAAGTCGAAATTTTTAACTTTTTATAGATTAAATATCCTTTATATGTCTTCATATTGTGGAGCAAAAATGAGGGCCAATCGATGAGAAGTGCAAAAAAGTGGGATTTCGAAATTTCGAAAAATGAAAAAAATTCCATACCCCCCTCAAAATGCGTTGATTATTGATAAAATGTCCTTCAGGCATAGACTTGGATCATAAATCATCACTTTGGAGTAAAAAATATCTATACAGTACACCAGTGATTTCTAACATTTTTTCAACCGTTCACTTCGACACCCCCTCGTACCCCTGTAATGGCTATTACCAAAAACTGATGCTTGGAATTTATCAAAGTAATCATATAAAATAACTTCTGGGTAGTAAAATTTTGAAGTTGGTGGGCCCAAAGACCATCCTTAATTTATACTCCTTTCAATATGTATAAATTTTTGGAATTCTTAGCTCATTTCCGGGAAGAGATATGAATTTTTCATTTATTATCTTTTTTGTTGTCCTTAAAGAAAAATGTCCTTTTACGCCAAACTTTTTTCATTTACTCAAATTCGACTAGGTTCGTATGACATCATCGATTTTTACTTGGTATTCCCCAAGGGAAAAAGTGAGGCTTCTAGTAATAGTAAGGGCTTTTGTTTAGTGTTTAAGGTAATCAGCAGGGGTATTTGAATTTTTTATTCGAATAATTCGCATAGTAGATAATGTTCTGTAATATCCTTTTTTTTTTTAGGAACCGGGGGGGGGGTCAGTGATATTCAAAAACTGAAATTATGGCACAAAGTTATGTATTTGGGCATTTAAAAAAAAAAAAAGAAGAGAATTACTTGGTACGAGAAAAATGAAACGATATACAATAGGTATGCTTGAAAAATACTCGAACGCTTTCAGCTTAAATTTTACAGCCTTCAGTATCAGACAAGACGCGGATTTAACGAACTTAAATCCTCGTCGCGATGTTGAATAAAGCCGCGTTCAAATTCTGATCTGCGTATTAAGACGGAGGGAAAAAAACACGCTTGAAAAAATAAAACTACGAGAGAGTAAGCTCGGTACGGAGGGAAGCCTCGATAAGTATAATCTTTTGAGAAACTTCGAAACGAGGCTGGGCTCTCGATTGGTGAATTCGGCGCGATTAAAGAATGCTGGATGTTTCGCGAACGAAACGAGCATTTCCGTTAGGCGGACGAAAGAAATTCTTGCTTTATGAATCACTCGAGAATGGAGAAATTGGCGCGTCCGTTCGCAGCAGCCTTGAAGAATCCGGTGATTAAGGCTATACGATACGTCGATCTGGTACCAATAGGTAATAGGAATGCCGTATATGGAGAGATGTTTACGTCGGTGTACACGAGTACCCCCAGATCGAAGGGTATTTTTTTTCATCGGTTTTATCGATGCGGAAATTGACGGAATGGATGAAATAATTTATACTGATCTAACGTTGTATTCCTATTGAGAGGTGAAATCGAGACGAACGCTTTTAAGTGTAAGACTTTGGTGAACGGAAGGTGGCGTACGAATAAAATATCCCAATTTGGGTATTCACGCGGAGTAGCTGAAACGATGGAGTTTGTTTTTGCAGAACGTGTACAGCGGTGTCGACCACTCACACGAGTTTTTCGATACACGTGAACGTATCCGCAGACACGCGTCATCTCCGGGGATTTGCAGATATCGCGGAGTAACGACGATGGTGGACGCGACGTCGAAATGCGAGACTTCGCGCTATTCGAGCGATTTTACCGAGAATCGATATAGGCACACGTACGTTGGAAACTATTTGTGCCAAAATTGTAACGTACTCATTCGTTCATTCGTCTAGACTGCATCCGGTGAATCATTTAGCGACGGCGGAATATCTAAATGAGAAAAACACCTGCGACGTGTGAAATTTACGACGTTCTTCGCACCTTTACCGAGGCGGGGAAAAATTACGCTCGCGACTGTGGAAGTATTTGAGCGACGAGATAAGACCGAATCTGTGAACCCTTATGGTAATTGAGGGTATTGTATGGTCGAATAAATTGATAGACGAGAGGAGTGGATGTGGGTTACGAAACGTGTGTCGTTCAGTCGTTAAACTACGACTACAGGAATTATCTTCGTATGTACGTAAACGATGTCAAGAATTTACGATGCGCAAGGTTACCTGTCTTCGGCAGTTACGTATTCGCTAGACCGGAGGCGATAGCTGAATGGGATTTTCGGCCACCCTACCGAAGACGTCGAATTTTACGACCAGTGGAATCGTCTCGATTGCTCGCTAAACGATCTGTGTCTATTTCAGTGACTCGTATTTTGCGATGTAGAACTCGAGTTGGTATGAAAAATGGGCGAGTTTTTGTTGTTGTTCTAGTTGAGGCATTTTGAATCTTAAACAGAAAGCTAAAGTAGTAAAATTATCTAATAAGCTGCTAATGGTTTCAAATTGTACAGAGTGATTCTCCGATTTAGCAAAGATTAATCATTGGAAATTCTCCATTTGTTTCCTTTTTTAAATATGTAGAACCCTCTTCGCAATAATCTCGCAAAGGAAGGCTCCTACGGCTAAAATGGTTCAGAGTTGAAATATTTTACTCCGGATTTTATGAAGTTTACCCTCTGACTTTTTTTTTTTTTTTTTTTTGTAGATTTAACGAAAAGCTCAAAAAGTTCATTTCATATGCATACCTAATATGTATATACTTTTTTTAAAAATTTATAAACCAATCATTTTACCGTTTTTCATAAATTACCCATGGAATTTGTGAAAAATTGCTCTCTGTAAACATTGTAGTCCTTGTCAAAACGATTCAAACATACGTTTAGTTTTTCCTTCCTGCACCTCGGAATGTATACAGTCAACTTTGAGAGTAAAGAAACACGATTTTCTAATTGTGAAAACAGTGTTTTTTGATATTTATTCATTGTAATGTTATTTTGAAAGTTATTATTTTTTCATTCTCTCCTAAATTCAATAATTTTAATTTTTGAGCTTTTATTTCATCGAATCTTTCAGTCTGCGTTTTTCACCCAATATTTTACGAAGCACTGAAAAATAACATCAAAGCTCACTAATGTTATTGTAGCAATTCTTGGAGTAGATTATCTACCCCTGTATTTCATATTTGTATCCAATATCCAGCTAGAGGCGTGCCAAGGTTTTGGGGGCCGAGTTCCAGCAGTAAAATAGGGCTACTTTGATCAAAACGGACATAATTTGATTTCTCATCAGTAATATCGCACTGTAATTCTACGCATTTTTTCGCAAATACTGGCTTTATTATTCTTACAGATATTGAAATGAAAATTTTCAAACTTGATCTCTATCCAAAAAAAAAATTTTTGTGATTTTTTATTTCGGCCTGTTCACTCGGAGGTAGGCAAACTATTATGTACGAACGTTACGTAAATAGGTTTACCTGTGTGATGACTGATGACAGAGTTCAGATAGAGTTGAAATACCCTGTGTAGTAACCAGTGGCGCTGAGAGCCATGTCGGGCCCCGGGGTAAGTTTTCAGTGTGTGTTGAGAGATGAACAGAAAAAATTGAAACGTAGATATTGTTTTATTTTGAATAAAGTCAATTACTGTGGGTCCAATGTGAGGTGGTCCAAGATACGAAATGTGATTCACTGCATGAAAATTATAATTTTTGTTTTTTTTTTTCGATATTGGAACAAATTATTAATTATAGCGCTGTAGGTATCACAAACTGTCTAGTTTACTGTTATTGTAAATCGATTCCGTTTTTCAATCTTGGTTACTTGAAGTTATTTTTTCCCAAAAAAATATTAAAAATTACATGTTTTTTTTTGGTCAGTTTGATAATTTCACTAAAAACGAAGAAAGTCACTTTTTATTATTTTTTTCGTGAATAAAAAATGATGGAAAAAAAATACAAAGTACTCAACCTATTTAATCCAGTTATTGAATAATCGTTGAAAAGAATAACGTGATAATTTTCTTTATCATCTTGACAGATTTAATGGCCAAACTGAGATATCAATAAATTCAGTACTCCTCAGTTCTATGCTTACCAAAAATTTGGAAACTCTTAAATTATTCAAAAGCTTACCTCCATTTCGCTGAGAATTTTTAGCGGTTTCCTAGGTTTTATTGGGCGGAAATCATGATGCTTGGTGTTGCGTTGAAAAAAAAATACGTTTTACCATCAGATATTCTGGAAAATTCTTTAAAAGTTTGAAAGTTTCAAATGTGTGGTGTCTGATATGGACCGTAGACTTGGTAAAATATTTAAGTAGCCGAAGCGTTGTAGTGAAATGAGAAATGGGGGCAGAGAGTACCTAAAATTGAAACTTCAAGTTTCACGAATTAAGGTAAAGTCAACAAGCCTGAAAGCTAGTTTATATTTACTTTGAGTATAATGCCATGTTATATATTTTTATACTTTTTTTTTTTTTTTTTTTTTTTCAAAATGTATTAAACACGAAATCGATGGTTTGAATGAACTACAACGTTCATGGAAAGAGTGTGTTTTCTTTTATGAAGTCTGTGGATGAGAAGTTCGCTCCTTCCTTTCCTCCTTCCTCCCCTCTTTCCTCCCCTCTTTCCTTCCTTTCTTCCTTCCTTCCTTCCTACCTACCTACCTACCTTCCTTTCTTTCTACCTACCTTCCTTCCTCCTTCCTTTAAAAAATGACATTGGGTTGGGAGATAAATTTTTCCATTGAAGTTGAAAATTAATTCTTTGAGTGTATTTCAAGTTGACGATCATTTCTGTGCTACATATTATTTCAAGAATCTGTGTAGATCTGTGCACGAGGAAGAAGATATCGTGTAAAGTAATTTCCTTTTAGCGCTTGAGAACCTCTAAGCAATTCCAGTAAATAGTACGAAAATTTTGACATGTTATAGAAACTCCACATAGGAGATATTCGGTCGCTTGTGCGGAATTCAGTTTTTGATTTCGCTCTATTAAGGGCTTGAAAAATTGACAAAAAATGCAATATTTTGTTGTCATATTCTTCGGACATTGTTTCCCATTCTAGCAGGTGAAGATTGAGGCTCTTAGAAATTAGCTATACATTAATTTTAATACCTTCGTTCTCGATTATTTGGGGCGGGGTGGGCGGTAAAAGGTAGAGGTGGTATAGACTATGGCTCTAAACTTCGATTTATATATGTATAAATAAATTTATGCGAAAGTTTCTTCGTTCATTGTCAAGTATTGGCATTCTTTGGGCAGTTACAAAAAGTATTGGTTTCAAAGTAGTCATTTTTTATGTTGGTGGACAAAGGGGTTCACTTGAAATTAACTTTTACAACTCATTATCTCATATACTCGTACAAAGCAAGGTATGAAGAGTTGACTTACGTAAGATGGAGAGCAGATCGTTTTAGTACAGTTATTTTATCATAGGAACCTCTTCAAGTGAGTTATTGGCCGAAAACCTGCTTGGTAATTTTAACCCTACCCCCCTCCCTTATCATAAATTTTTTTTGATGGGTTAGGATATCACATTTTACAATCTCCCTCGCCCCCCCTCCCCCTATAGAAAAACTGTTAAAAACAGTAATACTTCGAGAAATACCGCAGTTTTTTTCTTAATGGGTTAGTGTATCACATCTAACGATGTCTTACCGCCCTCTTCGTCCCTTCCCCTTCTTCCTTGTTGAAATACCACAGTTTTCTTTTTTTATAGGTTAGGGTATCACATTTGACAATTTGAATACATTTTTCTTGCTTGTTGAAGAAATTTTATGATCATACCGTTGTGATATTTCGGAAGCCAAAAATAATCTCGACGATAGAAACACGTCGGCGAAACGTGGAAAAATTAGGACGCGACGCGGAAATATAGGTGAGATTTTCCATCGGGTCGGCAAACACGAGTGCGGGGGGGGGATCGCGTCGAGTACGACGTCACCGCGAAGAACGGAAGTGGAACGCGATTGATGGTGTTTCGAGCGTTTTCCCAACGCGGACGAATTTTTTCCGCGAACGCGTATTTTTACCGCGCGAATTTATAGGCTTAAGCGTCGAAAAGACCCTGAGACGGCTTCGAGTACCCGTAGTAAGTCGCCACGAAAATATCGAGAAAGACGGCGGCACGGCGACGGTTATCAGCCAGCAAACGGTAATTGATAACGTACCAACTGATCGGTGAAATTATCAACGAGAAACGACGTGCATTATAGAATTAATTTTCGTCGATTACGCCCCACTGTCCGATCACGTGATCGGCGTCGTATATCAAAACAAAAATACGCCACTGTTAACTCGAGCGAATGGAATGAAAAACGAAAGCGAAATGGTGAAAAATTTCCGCAATATTGACGTCGTCGCCGCCACAGTCTTATTAACAATAAATCGGTAAATAACGTCAATTGCGTAATTACTAACGCTTTTATTGATAATTTTTTATCTTTGAACTTGATACCCGATTTATGTGTCATGTTTTTTTCGTATTTAGCTGATTATAAGAGAATATATGTATTTCGAAAAAGCCAGAGAGAAAAAACTATGTATATGTAGGAGAAAAACACGGTGTATCGGAAACAGTGGGACGGAGGGAGCGTGGTATTTCTTTCGCTGCGGAAACGCTTTATCGTATCGTAGGATTTATGGAAGAGACTGGGGCGTATGTTTTTTTCGTCTTTCGAACACGCGCGTTTTTATCACAATGTATTGGGACCGCACACGTCACTACGTGTTTACCGCGTCGATTCGCTGGCCGTGTGGTTGCGGCGATTATTAATTAGAAATGGAATTAACAATTAATGAAAATATGCCTTAAATGGAGTGTAATATTTCAAGGGTCAAGGTTTCGTTCGAAATCGTATGTAGTGGTGAGAGCAGGTATCGGCTGATACGCGTAGTGTTTTTTTCCCTCGATTTTATCGTCGTATTCGTGGCAGAACGAGCAGCTCGAAATATCAACCGAGGTAAATGTTGATAGGATTACAAAATTATATTGGACTTCAATCGAAGGCTTGGTTCGGTAAATGAGGAAATAAGGATTTTATTTTTATTTCTTCGACGTCAAGGTATGAAGAAATGTTTATTCGTGTGTTCTCGCTAGCGAAGAATTTGAAAAGTGGAAATTAAGCGAGAAGATATGGAGTTGAAATTTTCATCGATTTGGTGATAAGAGGATATAGTCAACATCGAAAGTATTACGATCAGATTTGGAAGTGGATGCGATTTCATGGTTCGATTATGAATTTCGATTTATTTGGAAAACTAAAACATCTTCGAATTGAGTTAATGCTGTGGAGCTGCCATCGATATACTACCATTACTACGTCGCTCATCTCTGGGTTTAAACCTCCCCAAGTCGTTCCCAACTGGTTGTATTGAAGTTTTCCCTGGCTATACCAATCCTACCATTTCTCTTGAGTTCGAGACGTTTTGGCCTCATGTCTTTTGATTTTGCTTAATTTTTTTTCACAAGTTAGTCGTACATTAGACGTTGAAAAAGTACTATCGTAGGGGAAAAAAGGACGCCCCTTAATTTTTGGTACTTTCGATTCGGTCTTACGTGGCGTGTAACTAGGTCATATGGGTCCATAATGTCGTATGTTTGCTTCATTTGCTCTCGAACGATATTTTTTTCAATTTTATACCCTGCTGCTGATGTTGAAGCTGTGATCACAATGTTTATGTTGTTAATTTTATTCATAAATTTGATATACGAAAAATTTTTTGTCAGTTTTTTGAAATTTAGAAGGTTATTGTTTTTTAGTTAAAGCCCTAGTTTGAGCATCATGAGTAAGGAGAGGAATTGCACGGGTGCGTAATACCTACAAATTTGTTTTAGCATCTACTTTTTCCTCTATAGGTAAAAGGTAGAACCCAAGGTCCAGAATAATTTCGATACGTTATGAATTCTGTGACATGATTTTGTATCTTTTTTGTTATCAAATGAGATTAGCTGTTCAAGGTACTCTGACTCCCTGGCGGTTTCTGTTTCTGTTTCGATAATATTGTGCTTATAGGTCGAACTTTTGGTGAATATGTCTCGTTGAAATTATTGTGTGATCAAAAAGTTCGCTTATTACGAACAGTACCGTTACTTGTTTCATTCAGTTCATCTTGATTTCCACTTGATGAAACATTATAATTTTTTTTTCTGATTACATCGAATAAGTGTGGTGAAAGAGGATCCTATTGGTTGATTCATTTATGAATGTAATAGTATCTTCATATTATCCCACCTTTCTCTTGCCTCCTTTGCACCTCATAAATGCCGAGTACTTGGTATTAGCGAGTAATCAAATAGTGAAATATAAATTATGAGTTCACCCTCCCAGTCTCTCACCTTGCTTCCCTCCTTGTGATGCAATAAGTGTTTAAAACTCAATGCCAGCGAGAAATCGAATTGTGAAAAATAAATTGAGAAATTTGTTTATCTACTTTGAGATTTATTAGAATTTTTTTTTTTGCGTGGAATGTTTGAAATGAGTTCAGTAATTATGGTTAAAAAGAATACAAGGTTAAATGGAGTGGATAAAGTGATTTTGTATTTTTGTGGAAGGCTTATAAGGATGCTTATTCTGTGATTGGTTTCACCCGAAGCTATTTAACTGCTCTCGATTTTACCCAAAAAGTGGGAATTTATTTTGCTTATTTTTAGAGCAGATAATTCGTGGCCAAGGAAGGGAGGAGGAGAGGCAAAGGAAGTGGATTTTCTCTGCACCTATTTTGGCAATTTTTCTCCATTAATGTTTTAATGTATTAGAATGAAAATTCTTCAAGTGGACAGTAAGCTTGATCAGGGACATAACCAGGGGGTTATGGGTTTACCACGGATTCAGTTTCTTAAATATTTAAATGTTGTTGAATTGTATTATAATTCTTGCATATAAGTTATAATAGTTGTAATCATCTCCTTCCCCCCTCCTTTTCAAGTACACCTGCTGAAAACATGAAAAATGTAAATTTTCGAAAAACGTTTAAAAATCTTCCCATTGATGATACATTTCGGCTATGGCCCTGGCCAAATGAAAAAAAAAGTTTCAAATTTTTGTATCTCGGCTCCTTCATCGAATAGTTTCGGCAAGCTATCGTACATAAGTATCATATGACTAGGTCTACATGCCTTGTGAAGGAGCTAGTATTGAGATGAAGTACTCCGTATAATGACGATAGTCGTATTGTTCTGCTTGTAAGTGCTATTTTGAGAACTAATGAAAAGTAAAAATTTATTGTAAGTAATTTTTTTGTAGTCCTGAAGAAATGTGAAATGAAACTTTTTTATTGATATCATGGTAATTAATTATCAACCTGCGAGTAGCATCGAATATAATGCCAAAAATACAGGAAATATGAGTTTTTCCACATGTATTAGAAGTAGTTTTAAAACCCCTGAATTTTGAAAAAATAGGCGAGTGATTATTTTTCTGAAGTTCAATAGGCAAAATATCGCCCTTAGACACAAAAAATTTTCAAACTTTGACCCAATTATGCAAAGTGTAAATATTACCTTGAAGGGCTGAAATTTTTCGGGCATATTTTTGAGATCATGTTGCAACTATTGACCGCTGTACAAGATCGATTTTCGAGAAAAACCAAAATTCGTTCAGTGCATATACGTACGTGTCAGAGGGGAAAATGGAATTTTAATAAAAGTTTATCGAAGAAAAGAGCGAACCCCAGGTGCGACGAAAAACCGGCGTGAATTTTTCGACGACGCGGAAACGTTGTTCGATTGTTGTCGTCTAATTAAAAAGTAACGACGTTATACGAAATACAATCGATCGTACTGTTGGACGACTCGGAAGTCTTTTAGTGCGCGGTTTATTTACTATGATCGTATAAATGAGATGGCGATTTTTTCGATGAGTTATCGATCGGAATGTAGGAAAACACGAAATTGGATACGAACGGAGGCGAAATACGCGTGTTTTTGGCGAACGCGAAGGAAAAAAATAGAGTACACGCGCGGCCACCTATACCGCCACAATGAAAGCTTATTCGTGTTAACGTTTTCAATATTTCAACGTTGTTAATTCGGTCGTCGTATAATCACGTATTTCGCTCGTGGAGAAGTATATAGGAAATAATCGACGAAGGTATTTTCGCCGCCTTCGTATTTTTTCCGCGTCTTTCTCATTTCTTTTAATGCGGCATCGGCGAAGATGGAACGCGCGCGCGATTTCCTGTTTACTAGAAAACAAAATAATAAAAATTTAACGAAGTTTAACTGCGAAAAATATCCTTATCACAAAGGACGCTAGAACGAAACATCCGTCGCTGTTGGTAACCATAAGCGGTCAGAGCTTGTGTACATGTTTTTTTTCCCTTTTACGTATACCATGATGTACGTGTATTTTAGTGTATTGTTTGTTAATTCGATTTTATTACGTATTTTTGTGTATGTTTTTGTAGCGTGTCCGAACTGCAACTCGAATAGGTGCACGGAGGATGGAGAATGTTGTCACGAGTATTGTTTGGGTGGTTGTACGGGCGCGGATAGCGATAAATGTTTCGCGTGTAAGACTGTATTTTTAGAAGATACGAATCATTGCGTTGCTAAATGTCCGGATGAGTATTATAAGGTAGATTAGAAAGAGTTTCTTCTCTTTATATTATGATGTCATCGAATTCTGAGAAAAATTAGCCAGCGTGTTGTTCGTAATAATATAAATACGACTGTTATATGCGTAGTTCAAAGATCGAAGATGTATCAAGGATAAGGAATGCTACGATATGCCGAGACCTAAAGAGGAAATAGGAGGTGGCGGGCAGATGCGTTCGAAACCGTGGAAACCCTTCAACGGTTCGTGTATCATCGAATGTCCACCCGGCTTCGAGGAGGTACAGAACATCGATGAGCATGGCAACAAGCAGTATAAGTGTCAGAAATGCAGAGGTAAGGAATTCATCTGTTCGGAGTCGAGAAGAAACACGTGGATGAATTTTCAGCATTTTTTTTTTTTTTTTTTGTGAAGATGAAGTCTTCGTGTGAAATCAGTGTTGCCATGATTTTTTTCCATTTTAGATCATATCATGTGTTGAGTTTATAATAGGAATTTATCTTGATTTGAGATGTTAATCTCTTCATGCCCTTACCCCACTAAGGAGGCTGAAAATACAAATTTTAACAAATTTGAGCCATTTGAGGCTCCTTGAGCCTTTCTTAAATTTTGATGAAATGATATTTTAGATCAGTTTTTACCCACAATTCAAGAGGCCATATTTTAGTCTCTAAGAAAACTCGTATGAAAAGTTACAGCTCTCGAAGTACTAGTTGAAAATGAAGTTATGCTCAAAACGATCACATCAACGCTGTGTTCATGAGATAAAAGCAACCAAGTGCTGCTAATGAATTCCTCCATAGTACACCAGTAACTAACCTTTTCGATAATATCATTGGAAAGTATTATTTAGGAAATGGATAAAAAACCAAGTATCGCTGAGAATATAATACTTGGTGCTTAAATGAAGTCTATGAATTCGGGCCTTAGAGAGGAGATGATGAAGATTCGTGAAATTTTTTAGTGTGATATTACCAGTGAATTGCTATTTTTCTCTCCAGCTCTCCACAAACTTTGTTAGGAAATTGAAAATTTTGAAATTCGAATTTTCGTCCTCTCCCTCTCCCCCTCAATCGGACATTTTGAGAACTATAACCGCTCCTTTTCCATTCTAGCATCACGTATGAAGATCGATTTGACCTATTTGAGGTTTCTTAAAGCTTTGACCATCGACCATTTTGGATTCATTTTGACATTAATTCACGGTCTCATGTTATACCTTTGAACTGAGCTCACATATAAAGTGTAAGTGTTCTTGGTAGATTTGGTGAGGAAATATGGAAGATTGTAGAAATTTCATGACTTGGAACTTTCTGAAAACTTTCTTTTTTTCTTGAACTTTCCTCAAAACTTCGTTGGGAAAATGAAATTTGGGTCGTCATCTTTTTACATGATACGACTTTCATGATGAAAAATCTTGTATCTTTGCTGGTATTTCCAGTCCATTTCAGTGTTTTGAGTATATCGCAATTTTGAATTGGATCAAAAAATTCGATAAAATTCATCTTAGTAATTTCTATAAATATTATTTTTTTTATGAATTTGAGCTATATTCCTGCATACCTACTATGCTCCTCGGGAAGGAGAATCAATGGAATTCATAAATTTAATGCATATCTACGTACGAAAGTGCTTGAAATGAAGAAAATGCCCATTATGATGGATCAAAATTTTACCAACTTGGGGTTCTAAATGTTGCCGAATGATTCGAAAACGCCATTTGTTGAAAATATTTTGGAAATATGCGATATAGATAGGACTGGTAGAGGGAAGGATAAGGGGCAGATTGCTTCCTGGCTTGGGTTTCTGAAAAGGCTCAGAAATCGAAATTTTACATTTAAAAAATGTTCAGAATTCTAATTAAAATACCAAAAATTTTTTTAAACGATAAAAATGCTGAAACTTGTTTTTATGCGCTCAGCTTCTGTAATTTTTAAATTCGAGACATACCTTAGAATATTAGAAGGGATGTAAAACCCTCAAGTGTTGCGCGATTCCAACTTTTTTCATGAATGGTGATTGGTGATTGACTAATTTTAAGAACCTATGGTTGTTAGTTTTCAATTCACGTTTGAAATGGAATTTTAAATTGTAGTTTTATAGTTATATTTAAATCGATTAAGAGACTTGATCATTTTAATTTCATTGATTTTTTTTTTTTAAATTAATTTAATTTATCATTATTTAATAGTTTAAATATTTATATTTTTTTATGATTTAAATTAGCTTTAATTTAAAAAAACAAAATCTAAAAACGTGAAGAAATGAAAAAATGAAGTCAATTTTTTTAATTTTACAAAAACTTTCAGTCAAGAATTTTTTTAATCTCAAAATGATGATCGTAAAAAAATCTCTTCGAAGAGCTCAAAAATCAGTTGTACCTAAACTTAATTAATCCTTCCTTTCAGTGGTTATGAACGACTGTCAGTGGTCAAGTGCATCATGATGAAAATTTTTTAAAATACTCGAAAAAACGTTAAGAAGCATAATTTTTTAATTCAAAGGTCCTATAAAAAGTGTATTTTTTGTGGAAAAATACTGACACTAGTGTGTTGTCTTGACAAAAAAAGACTCTACACGAATCAAACTTATTGGAAAAATTATTTCTGATATTTAAAAAACAAGTTGCAATAATCACTCAAGGTGTTGAAAATAAATGTTTGTTTTAAAAAGAAGGAGAAATTCATGAGTTGAAATTTTTCCCGAGATGATTGCTTTTCCAAAAAAAAAAAAAAAAAAAAAAATACAGGGGACTTGAAAACATTTAAAAGGTATGTGAAATTCCTATAGGAATAGAGGAAGAATATAATTTATTTTCAGCAAATTAAAGGCTGTACGTGCGAATGAAACTAAAAGTAACAAATTTTCTACATCAGTATTCAATTAATGAGAAAGAGTTAATTGTGAAAGGTGTCTGGAGTTCGAAAAAAAAGGCATGGTTGGTAACAGTGCTTGCTGAGAATAATAAAAAACTTCATGTACAATTGTACGAGTAGCCTATTCCTTAAATAGAAGGAGCTATGACGCCTTGGAATCTGTAAAATTGTAATTTCCATTCATGAATTCAGTTGTCTCAGTTGTAAAATCTTCTAATTTATAGAATTTTACGATGAAGGGATATACGCAATTACACATAAGTAATAAGGTGTTCATTTGGTCTAATCCAAAAATTACAGTCTTACCTTCATTAATAATATAGAATTGAAAAAATGTCTAAAATCTAAGCATCATGAACACTTCATTTCTAAGAGTGGACTAATAATATAAGGTGTAGGTAATTAGGTATATGGAGTTTTTCATAATTTGCAGTAAGTACTGTTGCCATCCAGCGATCTTCTGATCAAAGTTTGAATATCCTGTATATTTCATACGTTAACGCATCAAATCTTCGAGCAGATCGAAAAAAAAAAGAAAGACATTTTTATCAGAACTAATGCAGAAAGTTTTTAAAACTTGATTCGTTTTTCAAAAATTGATTATCGTGTATATGGTGTATGAGTTTTTCGTATTCACCGGATATTTCCGAGTAATTTTTTTCGTTTTTAAGAAATTATTTGGACAAAGAGTTATTACAAATTAGTTCGTTCATCTCTGAATCAGAAATAATTTGGAATGGCCTTGCATTGCATGGTAATTTCCCATTAAAAATTGCTATCTTGAAACCCACCCACTTCCATTACATGTTATTCTAATATGACTTTTTTCTCGTTGTGAACTCGATTTCCTGTATTTTCTCAAAAATTTGCTGGCTTATTTCAGTGTGATATTATTTCAACAAAAGTTTTCAGTCATGTGTTCAGAATAAATAGTATTTTGATAAATCAGTAAATATTAGAGATTGTTTTACATTGAAAATATAATTGCAAATAAATTTGAGAAATCCTGAATATCATAATTATAATTATATGAAAAAACTATTAACCTCTGGAATGATTTTTTGTAGAAAAAAAAATCGTATAAATTATCCCATAATATCCTCAATTAATTAACCACGAGATGATCAACTTGCATATAATTTGAAACGATAACTAAAATATATGTGACTCTATATGTCATTTTCAACGCTCAATTTTGAGTATCTCAGATCTTTAAAGTTATGCTGGAAACTTTGGCGTTTACTTAATTGAAATTTTCTTCGAAAAATAAAACAACTTTGCCGAATGTATAAAATCTTTTTTTTGCTTTTATATATTTCGAAAGTTTAGCATCGAAAAATGAAATTTTTAACTTTTCACTTTGAAGACCCCCTATGATGAGACGAGATGAGCGTGGTAAATGCATTGCACTATTTTGAAAGTTCTAAGACGTCTTAGGATTAATCTAAACCTTAAATCATCCTTTTACTTCACCTTAAGTTTAATAAAAATTATATTTTAAAATATGAGAAAAAATAGATAATGCATTTCATCCACTTTGGGAACCTCTGAATCGATTTTGCGGTTCGATTTCGAAAATGAGACGCTGCTTAATTTGTTGTATATTTTTGATTTGAGAAGTTATTCTGACTTTTGTAGAATAGTGGGTACCTTTTCAACAGAATATGGTCCCCAACGAAAGAATGTTCGGTAATTCTGATTTTACCTGTATTTATAGACTTCACTCTTCGATGAGAAAATTTAGCAATTTCACGCTCGTGTTTCTTCTCGTATATAAAAGGGTAAAAGCTCTTTACACTCCATATACAACGATCTGCTGAGATTGGTGAGTTAAAGGATAGGTTTATTAATGCTTTTGTTTGATCGGTTTTCAGGAGCTTGTCGTAAGGTTTGCGACGCCGCCAACGTGGATAGCATACAATCGGCTCAAAGGCTGAAAGGATGCGTAGTTATTAATGGCTCTTTGGAAATACAAATTCGCGGAGGAGGTAATAACGTGGACGTTAAATCCTAAATGTTTTCCGAGAGATATCCAGTGATTAGTAATAAAAACTTGATTTTTTTTTCAATAGGAAATATTGTGAAAGAGTTGGAAGATAGTTTGAATATGATCGAGGAAATCACAGGATATTTGAAGGTGGTTAGATCGCTCTCGTTAGTATCGCTGAATTTTTTAAGAAGTTTGAAATTAATTAAAGGAGAAAATCTGGAGAACGGGAAGTAAGTATTGCGACGTAGAAAAGTCTCGTACTTTTTTGAGTAGTCTTAGGACAAGGCGTAATCGTTCGTAATTTTTTTTTCTTAGGTACGTCTTGGTAGTTTTGGATAACCAGAATTTAGCCGAGTTGTGGGATTTTTCGAGACGCAGTAATGATTTGAAGATAGCCCAAGGCAGGATATTTTTCCACTTTAATCCGAAACTGTGCTTGAATAAAATTCGAGAGCTGCAGAAAAGACTGGGTATCGAAAAAGTAGATGATTTAGAGGTAGCTCCAAATTCGAACGGTGATAAAGTAGCATGTGAGTGTGATTTTTTTCACGTATACGTGGACTATTGTAAGAGATAAGGATGTATTTGATATTAATGAATGATGTGCTTTGTAGGTAATATTACGGAGTTGAATGTATCCGTTTCCTCGATTAGACACGACTTGTGTTTGATCACTTGGGCGCCGTATGTGCATTATGAAATGCGAACGTTACTCGGATATGTTGTTTTCGTGATGGAAGCTCCTCATCAGAATGTGTCGATGAATGATGGCAGAGATGCTTGTGGAGTTGATGGGTAGGTTTACGGAGCATTTGAATTATTGCATTTTAAAACCTAATGTTATTAGAAAAAATTCAGGTTACTAGACTCGAGTTTTTGATTGGTGTATGTTCAGATTTGTGAATCTCTTTGCATCCAGATTTTATGTATGGGCTAAAACACCTTGTTTATCCCCTCCAAAACTTTCTTAGCTGTTGGATTTGGAATATGCTATACATCCTACTCCAAGCATTCGTACGAGTCTGTACTGATTAAATTTAAACTACCTTAGGCTTGTTGAATATTCCTCAAATTTTTGCTCATCTGCTATTTGGATTCAGTTTCAACATTAACTTAAGAAGTCATATTATTGTAGTCCCTAAACTGATCATGTACAGGAAATTGGAATTTTTTAGTGTATTTGAGAAGGAAATATGGAGTATGCTAGAAATGTCATAATGCCATTTTTCCCTCCAAAATCGTGTTTTCCTTCTAGTTCGTATCCAATTCTCATCTGTTAGGCCAGAATTATTATATGTTGGTAATTTCTGTGAGATAGGGATTATAGGTATGTTTTATTTCTTGATTTTGGTAATCGTATTAGTCCATATTTATCAGATTTGGGCTATTTGAGTGTACTCAAGGTTTCCTTAAATTTTAAGCATTTGCTAGTTTAATTCATTTTCACTCAAGAAGCCATATTGTGGTCTCTAATTAAACGTACATACGAAGTTTGAGCAAGTGAAGTGTGTAAAATAACGAATAATCATCCCTAGTGTCTGCATTATTGAAGATGGGCAACTTTCCTTTGCACACGGTTTGTTTAAAAAAAAAAAAAAAAAAATGTACATAAATATGCATTATTTAATTCTCTCATTTTCCAACTGTTTTCAGTTCATATTTTTTTACATTTTTCAACTTTTATGGCTCCTTCAACTTTAAGCATAGGCATTGTGTTCGTACGAGTACAATGTTTTTTTCTTAATACCTGAATCTAAAGTTTCATCAGGTACTCGTCAAATGTCCTATATCTGTTCGATATTTATTATTATTCATATTATTTTTAAAAGTTGTCTGAAACGTAAGACCACGTTTTCCGCGAACTCTCTTTTCCTAGTCAAGTAGGATTTAATAGCTATTGCTTTTATTGGAAATCTGTGGACAAAATAATTGTTTTGAATTATTCATAAAATAACGAAAGTAAATATCGTAGGTATTTCAGTAATTATTATTACTAAATTTCTAATAATTCATCATAAATGAAATATTATAATTTTTTTTAAGTTACTATTATTAAATTACCTCTCATTCTCTAAATTTGGCTAAATATTTTTTCTGAATTTATTAGCGATTTAAAAAATATATCTTAGAATAATTTTTTATTGATTTTTTTTTCATAATAAAATTGATTTTATACAGTGACGAATTTAGGCTTAGGCAACATGGACAGTAAAATTTAGAGAGTTGCAGATTATTTCCGAAGTATTTATTGAAAAAAATTATGAAAAAATTTGAGATACATTTTTAGAGCGTTTTTCTCTTTTTTAATAAAAGTTTTCATTTTTGTTTTTTTTTATTTTTTGAATTTTTAAAATACATTTTTTCCAATGTTATGAATGCTTTCATTCATAAAAACCTTGATATATGGATTTTTATTTTATAATTTTTTATTTTTTCAAAATACGATAATTGTGTATCTTGCGTTTCACATATTGTATCTATAGAAAATTAAAAGATCAGCGACATCGTCTCTAAAAAAATTTGAAGCGATTTTTTAAAATTCTTTGGATAAGTTTATATTGCGTGGGATTTTTTCTCTTTCTTTGAAATTTTTTACTATTTTTCAAGGCATCTTTTCTTTTACTTTTTATTATGAAAAACCCCTCAACATGTTTATGTACTTTGTATTCACTTATGTAATCTACATTCCACAAGTCAAGGAAACATAATAAAAATTATAATTTAAAATTTGTCAATATTGAATCTGAGTCTGTTTCTTAAACCCCAGTAGTAGATGTGTTATTGGGGTGAGGAGGGGGGCTTAATAAGACGTGTGAAAATACATATAATTACATGACAAGGCGATAAATAAAATTCAGCCTAAGAGTGACATGTGTATGAATCTATCAATGTTGGTATGTTTTAAATCGGAGTTTTTTTTTTTTTAATATATATGTGTATTATTTTATATTTATATTTTATGCATCATCGAATGTGTTCTTTAAGATGCCAATAAAGTCAACTGAAAAGAATAAGAAATTATTACTTCTGTATTTCGAATATCTTGTAGTATATGAAACCTATAACAAATAAAATCACCAGTACTACGTATGAATAATGCATGAATTATTATTTATAAAAAAAATATTGATCTATTAATTTTTATATAAACAAAATCAACGTAATACAAATATATTGTTGTTTATTTTTTCATTATATGTACTTCAATTTTACTCGAGTCTAGTATCAAAAAATCAAATCTGGTTTTACTGATCGCTTCATTGTTCATGTTGACTGAAATGCTTTACTCCCTTCTGCGTTACGAATTGGAGTTGGCTTTACTACATTAATTTGTGCAAATCGATTTTCATTGTAAATACTTGCAGGTGGAAAGTATACGACGTCGAAGTACCAGATCCTACGAACAGTTCGACCAAAGACAACATAACTCATCCTATAACGCATTTGAAACCATACACGCAGTACGCGTATTACGTTAAAACGTACACGATAGCTACGGAAACGAACGGAGCGCAATCAAAAATTCAGTATTTTCGCACGAATCCTTCGAGTAAGCTAAACTGACCTCAATAGTGTAACGGTTGAATAGAGAATTAGGCGTTAATTAATCTCGGCTGTTTATCTTTTACGTAGCTCCAACTCCTCCGAGACAGCTGAGGATTACGGCGCATTCTCATTCGGAGATTCTGATAGAATGGCAACCGCCGGAACAGCCTAATGGTAAATTAACGCATTACATGGTGTTCGGCGAATTGGCCGAAGAACCGTCGATATTAGCGCAGAGGAATTATTGCACCGAACGTAAGTATAGTTCGATAACGTAAAATGGATTTAACGAATGGTATAGTGAAGTGGGTGTTATGTTGTAGCGTTGGATGTGGATAAGAAGGATATTACGGTGGTGAAAGAAAGAAGTCGTAATATTTTCCCACCACCACCGACGCCCGAGAAGCCAGCTGAAGAGTGTAATTGTAAGTCGATGGAAACGCTGCCGAAGATTAAGAAAAATGATCAAGAGGTTCAGGCGTTGATAGAATTCGAGAATAAGCTGCACGATAATATTTACGTGAAACTGTGAGCGAATTGTAAATTATAGTTGAGCGTGGTTATTTATTCGAGCACGAATGACGAAAAAATGTTCATTTTTAGATCCTCAACGCCTAGTACTAATAATCGAGCTCGACGTGATACTCGTCATCTTTTGAATTTGAAGGAGAAAAATGGTAATATGCATTTTGAATCGAATGAAAGCGCCGGTAATATTTCGTTTGAAGCGATAGCCAAATACATCAACAATACCGATAATTCAACCATGACGAATATTACGGGTAAGTGATGGAAGTAGCGAAAATGACTCGGCCTATATCAGTGACTAATGAAATACTTGTTCGCAGCTTCGGATAAATTTAGATACTTGGTAAATAGCACAACGTATGCGATTGAAGTGAAAGATTTGAAGCATTTTTCGCACTATTCCATCTACGTGCAAGCTTGTCGCGAAAGAGTGCCCACCGAGATGCCGCCGTTTGCGCCTCAGCATTGTAGTTCGGAGAGAATGGAGAATATACAAACACTGCCATTAGGTGAGTGCACGAATGTGAAAGATAGTGAATGCTGGATGATCGAAGCTGATGTTATTTTTTTGTTTTTTATTTTTAGAAAACGCGGATAAAATCGAACCATCTAGTGTAGAGGTGGAAGTGATGAATGAAACGAGCTCGGTGAGACTGAGATGGGCCGAGCCAACTATCACCAATGGTCCTATACTGACTTATGTGGTACAGTACAGGAGAATGGATGAAAATGTAGGCACCATCGTTAACTGAAATATCATATCGATGTAGTATACTTTGTGACTGTATGTGACTATTGATGTTACAGCAACAACCCCAATTTCAATGCATTACACGGAGTGAATTCGTGAAAAATAATAGGCAATATTTTTTGAAAAATTTAATGCCCGGTAATTACAGTGTCATGATCAAAGCGACTTCTTTGGCAAAGGATATGGGCAGTAATTTTACTCCTATGTTCTACTTTATTATTAAGGTAAGAGGAATATAATTATGGATAGAATTAGAAAAGAATTTTTTTCCGAGTTTTATGTTATGTATTTATTTATTATTACAGGAAAGTGAAGTTACCATGGTACACCAGTTAATGCTAGGAGCATTGTTCGCTGTTTGTATCATTATACTGATAGTGATAATTTTATTCATCGTGTTACGATACTTCTATCCAGATTCGTGGTACCATCGAAAGCTTTTATTCGCTACTGTGAATCCGGAATACTTTAAACCTGTCGAAGGTAATTCATTCCACAATGATGATTTTTAAATTCCTATGTCTAGTTCGCCGAATGTTAATGGAGTTGTTCACTTTTTGTACGTCGTCTGGCACTTGTTTATATCGACATCACTGGTCGTACATTTTGCTTTGTAAGAATGTCCTTAAGATTATTCAATAATTCAGTTCAATTCAATTTTATTCAATAACAGTAATAATAATAATAATTATAATTATAATAATTATAATAATAATAAATACCAAAAAAAAAAAAATGGTTTTAAAATTTCATAATTATATTTCATTTAAAAACAGTGTGCTGAGAGACATAAAAGAAAAATTGAAAATTAAAAAAAAAGTTTTAAAATTTTTTTTATAAAATTATATTACATTTCAAAACATGTAGTATGTTGAGATATATTTAGAAAAAATAAGAAAAAAAAACAAAAAAAAACAAAAAAAGTTTTTAATTTTTTTTTTTTAATTGAAGAATTTAATATATTAATTGAGGTCTTGGGACAAAAAAATTAAATTGTTGATTTTCTGCAATTCGAACGATTTTTTCAACTTATGCGAAAAACGTAAGCAGCCATGCCACATTACTGGAGCTGAGTTTTTAATTGAGGCTTGTGCGATAACCTCTTCAAACCTCACCCCTTCCCTTCCAAAAGCGCTTGAGAAGTTGAATTTAGAAAATGTATTTCTTACCTGCAGTAATTGTATGAGCCCATATTTTTCAAATTTCAGCTATTTGAGGATCCTCAGCTTATATCCTGATTTTGCTGATCTGCCATTTTGGATTTATTCTGATTCAAATTTGAAATGTCCTATTATGGTCATCAACTACATACAAACTTTGATTTCTTTAGGTCGATTTGGTGAGAAGATATGAAAAATTCGTGAAATTTTCTGTAGTAATTTTCTCTACGTAAAGAATTTTTGCCCCAGCTCTCCTCCAGGTTCACTTGGGAAGCTAATCAGAATAGATTATCAGATGATACCAAAATTAAAAATATTCCACCTTCATGTACCTCCACCACATTCTGAGGTGGATAAGCCCTCCACCCCTCTAACATTATGTTTGAAAGTGTATTTGGGATGTAGTATACCTCTTATTCGCAAAAATCATCCGAGTTCATATTAATTACATTTTTACTAATTTGAGGCTCCTCAAGCTCTCCTTAAATTTTGACAATCCGCCATTTTGGTTCCATTTTTACCCAAATCCACGGGCTCGTATTCTGATCTCAAATTAACCCCATACACAAAGTTTGACCTTTTTAGGTTGATGTGGTGAGGAAATGATTTTGCATATTTCCACAACATCTCTCACCAAATTTTCAGTGATTTTCATCCATGCTCGCCTGCAGTGCGTGTGGTTGAAAAATATAGTATAAACTAAAAAAGTTGAACGTTTGCCAGATGATTACAAATGATCTGAAACGCAAAGTTTTGAAGATACTACCCTCCCCAATCCCCTCCTTCCCATATCAAGTAAGCTATAATGGGTGTCGTTTGTTAAGTTGAAAACTCAGCTAATGAGCCACTCCATTAACCGTTGGGGAAAGCAGACGTACATGTTTTTCACTTTCCCTTTTATGTGGTATTAATGGAAATTGTTTTTTAAGGATACGATAAATGGGAAATATCGCGGCGTAAAATCGTGCTGGATAATTTACTCGGTATCGGGCATTTCGGAGAAGTATACGAAGGTCGAGCCAAAGGTATCATTCAGAAAGGAGTTACCACTAAAGTGGCTATAAAAACGCTTAACAAATCACCCACTAATCACAAAACGTGGATGAGTTTCCTGAACGAAGCGTCGGTTATGAAGTAAGCTTCGTCCAGTACGGTATGAAAGGAAGGAAAATGACGAAGGATAATATTAACGCGAGATTCACCTTGCAGGCAATTCGATACCCATCACGTAGTTCGACTGCTAGGTGTGGTAACGAAAGGAGAGCCGTTGGTTATTATGGAACTAATGGCGAAAGGCGATTTGCGAACGTATCTGCGGTCGTGTCGAGCCGATATACCGGAAGAAGAACGCAGAGGACCGTTGCAACCGCCGCCTACGTTGAAGGTAATGATACTGGGTATTTTATTTGTAGTTTTCTTTTGATGAGTGTAATTTCTTCGATGAATAATCGATTGGCGTGTTTGTAGGAAATTTTACAAATGGCCGCCGAAATATCGGACGGAATGTTGTACCTTTCCGATAAGAAATTCGTACATCGAGATTTGGCCGCTCGAAATTGTATGATTAACGCCGAAGGGACTGTGAAAATCGGCGACTTTGGTCTAACTCGTGATGTTTATGAGACTGATTATTATAGAAAAGGTAAGTAGGGTGTTGGTGAAGATGACGCGTAAGGTATCATTTATGAAACGATGTTTCGGTTTTTCAACAGTAATGAATGAGAAAAAATTCTGCTAATATTTTAAATAAACATTCATATAGATGTATCGACATATACCTCAAGGAGCAACAACTTTGAAAATTCTTGGGTTTTTCTAGAAAATGTCTGAAATTTAGTTTTTGGCATTATGTAATTTTATGCCTTTTGGGGCCATATTTGCGATCTCAAATTAAAAAAGAAATTTTGTTATTAATTTTTTCAAAATTCTGTGATCTACAATATTATGTGTAATGTGTATGAAAGATACCTTATTTTTATGTATTTTAACGCAGTATTTAAAATTCAGTAATTTGTCATTTTCATATGAATTCAGTAGCGTAACTAGTTTTTTTTTGGAAGGGCCGTAAGGGGGAGGGGTCGATGAAATGGAAGAAAATATTGTTACACTTAGCATTGGGGGGGGGGCGAGTGAAGACTTATGAAAGTTGAAAGATATACGAGATTTTAAAATTGATATATTGAAAAACTTTTGGGATTTCGAAAAAATACTTTTTTTTTTTTTTCTTGACGCCTCATAAAAAAATAATTGTAAATTATTAACATGAAAAATTCTGTAATTAATAATAATAAAATGGATAAAAAATAAAAATCATTAATAAAATAATATTCATAAAAAAAAAGTTAATTTAATGAAATAAAATTAAATATAAAAAACTTTTTTGTGGGTAGCCATAGCTTCCATGGCCTCCTTGTAGTTACGCCACTATATGAATGAAAGAATTTTTAAATCTTCAAAATAGAAAAATAAAAATATCGTTGGTTGAAGTTTTGTTATTCTTTAGATAAACGAATGTTGGGATGCAGCAAAATTTTTGTTCACATTTTTTTGGAGTAATGTTGGATAAAAGTTGTACTTTGTGTCATTAAAAACGTATCCAACTTTTTAGTAAAAAAATTTTGTTATTTTACCAGAGAAATCAGAGCTGAAAAATTCAGTCTATAGTTTTGTGCCACTGAGAGTCAGATTTTAAAAATTATTTTTTTGCGCATTTGGATAACTATATTTAAACACTCGATCATATATTGTTCGTTGGAATTCAGTTCCCACTTTACACGAATTAAAATAAAAAAGAAAAAAAATATGTTTGCTGTTTGCTTAATCATCTCCCTCCCCCCCCACCCCCACCAAATCCACTCACCTTTCTTAAGAAAGAAAAATGCTCTATTAACGTGTTTAAGAGTTCTGAGTCGTTAATTTGGCCAAATGGTTCTGCAAATGATACTACAATTAGCACGAAGATCTTGCATTTCTTGCACAAAAATTCCAAGAGAATGAAAAAAAAGTTCTACCCATCTCGCCCCTTACTCCTCCTGCGAATGAAATGACATACCTCTTGTTCAAGGTATTCGTGTTCTCAAAAATCCAAGTTTTTTCTCTGTGAAGAAAAAGTTATAGCATAATATCGCAATTTTTTACGAATTTATGACTTGAGTAAAACAAAAATGAAGATTTTAAAGTGATTAAAACACACGGTACACAACTCGCAATATTTTTTATTTCTTATGAAAAAAATTGCCACATTCACTGGAAGAAAATTTGAAGATTATAAACTTTTTCCTACGTTAATGTTTATTTTAAACTTCGACGATAAATTATTGCTTCAGTATACTTGGGTTATTCTTTCATGAATATTTTGGTACCTTTTTAAGGCCACAAAAGCCAACTTTTTACTGGGGCATATTGAAAGTAAAATTTACTTGGTCGTCTCGCCTCGCTGAATCTAAAACAGAAATCAAATTAGTTGAAACTCAATTTGTTGACAGTTGTGAGAACTAAAATTTTTCGGAGTTCAGCCCTTTTCGACAAAATTAATATTATTTTTTCAGACGGTTTTGTTGAAGCCTTATAACTACAAGTATTGTCAGACGCCATTTTGAAGCCAACTAGCCTTATTAGGGTTATTACTATCATCGTGATTATTTTTGTCTTTTCTTTTTTCCCAATAATTTGGAAGGTGAGTGTGATTTTGAAATATCTAATTTGGCAAATTTTATATATTTAAGAAGAAATAGTTGAGATATTTTTTTATTAGTCACTCCTATTGGTGCAATTGCTGAACAGCCACCCGTTTCCTCGTTGCGAATTTTTGAAACTAATAAAATCATATCTCAAGTAATTCTTTTTAAAATTTACTAAGTTTAATATTTTCAAATCACAGTGAACTTCCAAATCACCAGGAAAAAAAATTATTTGATGATAGTAATAACCGTGATAAGAGCAGTTGGCTTCGAAATGGCGTCTGATAATAATTGTAGTTTTAGGGCTTCAGTTTTGTGGGAGGTGATGTTCGTTTGTAAATAAAATAAAAAATTTTCAACTGAGACCGTTTCGTAAATGGTACTGAGGGGAAGGGAGGGGCGAACGAGTACCTGTGTTGCGAAAAATCACGTTTTTTTCATTTTATTCTCGCAGACTCGAAGGGACATCTTCCGGTCAGATGGATGGCTCCGGAAAGTTTAAGAGATGGTATATTTACTAGTCGATCTGATGTATGGAGTTACGGTGTGGTGTTGTGGGAAATGGCGACGTTAGCTTCGTTGCCGTACACCGTAAGTATAGCTTATCATAAACGAACCGCAGATAATGGCGCGTTCTCGGCGAAAAAACGTCTAATCTCTCGTATTGCAGGGTCTGGGTAACGGCGAAGTGATGCCGTACGTGATAAACGGCGGCGTTATGGAAGAGCCGGAGAACTGTCCGGCCATACTGTCCGAATTGATGAAAGCGTGTTGGCAGTACAAGTATATCCAACGGCCGTCGTTTTCGGAAATTCTGGAAACGTTGTTGCCGAACGTTCGGGACGATTTTCAGGACGTATCGTACTACCATACGGAGGAGGCGAAACAGTTACGCGCTTCGAACGCCGAAGCTGTGGCCGAAGACGATACGCCGTATACGCCGCTTCGTATTATGGAGGATTTCGAGGATTTCTCGTTGGACAGCGACGATAACGAAGAGGAGAACGAGATGGAAAATACGGAGGCGAGAACGTTGAACGAAGCGAATACGTCCAGCCCCAATCAGTCGGTGAGAAGTTTGGCAACGGTGAACGGGTATATAAGACGGCCTCATCATCATAATTTAATTCCTTTAGTCAACACGAAAACTACTCCATGTTAATATCCGTTAGGGCTTTATCGATGTTTTCTCAATTTATTATTTATCATATATGTTCGATTTATTTTTGTAATATTTCTTGAAATGGTTGTACCTACGGCGGACGGATTTGTACGATTAGAGATCTGACGTTATTCTATTTAAATGGCGAAAAAAATACGACGCAGTAACGGACGATTTTATTCTTACGACTTTTTCGGTTGGACTCGCTGACGCATTTTTATTGCTCAATTTTTAATCGCGTCTTACGTACGTGTAAGCCGCGTACGAATTTTCCAACGATCGAAGTAACGGTTTTATTTTCATTCGCTAGCAATACAGGTCTGTTCGTCAAGTAGTTAAAACACTTTCGATTTTCATGTTCCTATTAATATTTACGTGGGTTACGGCGATGGTTAATTGCGTGGCTGGAATCGTTTTACCCCCGATGGCGACCAGCTGGATTCGGCCATTGAAAATCTTGCCTGTTGCTCTTGCCTACTACGGAGAAATTAGCCATCGCTGTGATATATTTTTTTAATTTTCTTTTTTCAATTTTTATCATTTAAGTTCCGGGGACTGGATTTCCTTCACAAAGAGTTACGCAGCGTATTACATATTGAACGTATATTTTATTTACTTTAAATATGTTACGATAATTTTTTTTTTTTTTAACTTATAGAAATAAATAACAAGTAGAGAAAACCAAAGAACGCTCAATTTATGTATTTTTCTTAATTGTAGGTGAAGTGTTAACTTTTTAATTTAAACTGTACAATGTTCCTCTACTTTTTACGAAAATTTTGAAATCGGTTACGGCTTCTGCAGTTCCTCACTATACATGAATTTTTTTTTCGAGCCTATATTTAGCTAAGTGTAAGTTTAGGTTATGTTTTTTTCTCCTGTGTGTGCGTGTGCGCGTGTATTTAATTTTTTATTTATTGGTTTTTTGTACGAGTTCCATTTTTTTAAAAGAATTATGTATAATGTGTTATCTATGAAGACAATCTTAATTTAGGTTATTTTTGGTACTACCGGTTTTATGTTTTTGAGAAAAAAACGGAAATTTTTTATTTATAAGGAATTATCGTTATTACGTTCAGCGTTTAAGAGGATGTACATTCGTAAACAGAAACTTTCAACTGCCAAACAAAACGAGAAGTTTCTGCGAATCGATTAGATGTGGTAGGCAATGCGTTCGCATCTCGTGGAAAATTCAGTGAAAAAATTAAACGTTATCGTAAAGCCGATGCGAACGCTGGTGTTGTTTGAAAAAACGCTCTCTTTCTCTCTTTACCAGTTAAGATTAATGTTATTTTTTATGGTGTAATTTATTCGTGTAAGAATTAATTTTTTATTTTGGAAAGTAAATACTTACGTATGGGTGTAGTGAAAATGCAGGGGGGTTGTCACGATGGGTGCCATTGAGAGTTTTATTGCGATGAAGTTAGGGTTGAGAAACTATTCGTCCATTTTGTATGAAAAATTTTAAGTTGTCTCCATTTTATATAAAAATTACTCTGTTCTCATTTAGTTGTAGTTTTCGAATAGATTGTTTCGAAAGAGTCGTATTAATTTACACGCGAAATTAAGAGTAGAATAATTTTTATATTTTTGTACACTCCCATGGAGACGATTGTAATGAATATTTTTCTTTTCCGTGAAAAGCTGTAAAAATTATATTTACGTTAACCATATATTTGGATGCTGGTTAAAGCGCATCTTCGAATTTTATTTTTAATCAAAATTTGTTGCATTTCGATGTGTTATGGTTTAGGTTTATGTGAATGTTTTTGGTTTTTTGGGAGAGATGTTTAAATTTTATTTTTTTTTGAAAATAATTTACATTGTGATGATGAACTCCGAGAATAACGTCAATGTTTTAACAGCATTCAGTCACAGTGAGGAGAAAATAAACGATGTATTTTTTAGTGACTGTTATCAGTAGATAGTTACTGATGATTCGCTTTAATTTTGAATGAACGTTAATTATGTTTCCTCCATTCATGATTATCGTATCTGATTGACGTTAAATTATCGCGAATATCATTTTTGTTTGCGGATATTGGAAAAATTTAGATAAGGCGTTGTTATCATTTGACACACGTGCAGCATAGCGGGGTTTCTATGACTTGAATAGAGTAAAGGATAAGCGATAATTTGTATTTATCTATCTGAGGAGTGTCATTGCGTATAATTTTCATTTTTATTTGACTACCAAAATATCAAATTGCTGGTAATCGATGAATCGAAACATCGAATGTTTGGAATTATTTTCTGTGGAATTCGATGATGCTTTAATCAGCCATTTAGCTTGATGATTATTGAGCCGATGAAACTTTGAATATAATTTTTAATTATTTAAAAAAGCAGACGTACTGGTTAAACAGTCGTCGTTTCATTCACTGCCGAAAGAATTAAATTTAATATTAGTTTAATTTAGGAATTTGGCGATCGTATTCGCTATGTATATTTGTTTAGGTTTAACGCATTTAATAATCACGACGTAGTTTGTCGTTAAGTATTAATTAATTGGAATAAAATTATTAATGGGGGTTTAGGAATTGGGTTTAGGATATAACGAATTCGGAAATTACAAAAAAAAAAAAAACGCTTCGAAGTTGTCATCGAATTAGTACGAAATGTCGGTAGGAAATTTTTTAACGAATATCGAAATTTTAGTGCCTTGAAAATGGGAAAATGATATCCGAGGATGTTTATGGAAACAAGTTGTGCTTGTTTCGCGAAGAAATGGTATTGTGTTAAGTTTGTTCTAGTTTAAGTACTTCTTAGCGTAGGTAGTTGGTTTATTTATTAGTAACTTATTATGGTAGAAAATAAAACCTGGAACAGATCCTCGCCTTTGTAAATAAATTTAGCCATTAAATATTAGGTAATTTTTGTAGATAACAGTATAATATTAAGTAGTTCATGTTTTTTGTACTTGTATAATATTTGTAAATAATTTTTGGATGAATAAATAAAATTATTAAAATTTTTGTAATTTTTTTTTTTTTTCATATGAATATGGATTTATTTTCCCATTATTTTCTACATTAAAAATTGGAGAAAGATATCAGGAACAGTTGGAAAAAAAGGAATGAAATGTATGCATACAAAAGTATGTGGAAGAGCTATAGCTCGCCTTTAGGTCCTTCATCTTCGCCTACTGCGTGAAAGTCTACATTGATTAATATTGCAAACGTAGTGGTCAGTTATAAGCATAAGAAGTCATATCACAAGCTGTAAATATATGTATTTTATTTCAAATAAACTTATTGCCTAATACCACAGCCTTGATATTGTGAGGTGGTAAATTAGCCTGAATTTTAATCATCCTTGTTTTCTTGGTGTCAAAAATCTTAATTAAACAAGTGTTTCCTGAATCACGATTAATGGGCCTATATTTCATAATTAGTTGAATTAGCCAGTGACTGACTGAAATTGGTGATGATTTATCCAGCAAAATCAAGTACTAGATTTGTGTATCTCTTCGCGTATTAATCAATTGACGGAAGACTGTATAATGATGCTGGTGGTACTAATTACAGTTCTTTAAATTTGGGAATGGAGTAATTATTTGAAGAAATTCCATGTATGTTCATTCGAAAAAATTAGTCAGTGTGAGCGACCTAATTATTTCAATGTTCGGTTCATTTTTACTATTAAGTGAAAAAAAGTACAGTCAAGTTCAAAACTCCCCTCCAAAATCACTGAGGAATCTAAAATCAAAATACGTTTGTCACTTGGGCTCATTTTATCATATGACACAGCAATAAAAAATTTTCGACCCCTCCTGTACTCCCACCACTATTTTAGGTTGGTAACCCCGCCTTCCTCCTCCAACATCATGTATGGAAGTGAATTCTGGATATAGTATACAACTTATCCCCAATAGCCATATGAATTCATATTAATTACATTTTTACCAACTTGAGGCTCCTCAAGCTCTACTCAAAATTTTGATAATCCGCCATTTTGAATCCATTTTGATCCAAATTCAAGAGGTCATATTGTGGTCACCAACTAACCTCACACACAAAATTTGACCTCTTTAACTTGATTTGGTGGGGAGATATGGAAGATTCAAGAAATTTCATGACTCAAAACTTCCTCAAAAAGCCGTTTTTTGATCTAACTCCTCTCAATATGCACTTAGGAAGCTGAAATTTGGATATGTTAGTATCCGTGACTCACTCTTTCATATGAAATCAAAAACGAAAAATTTGAGCTATTTGCCCCTTCTCCAGCCCCCCTCAAAATTTGAGTGATCCGCCATTTTGAAATTTATCGAAAAAACAAAAAAACTATTTTTACGCATTTTCAAGAAGAGTCTCTCACCAAATTTTGAGCGAATTTTATGAATACTCGCCGGCGCTACGCGTGGGGGAAAAAAAATATATATATATACCAAAAAGTTGGACATTTGCCAGATGATTACAAATGGTCTGAAACGCAAAGATTTGAAGACCCCACCCTCCCCCGACCTTCCCTTCCCAAATCAGGTAGGCTGTAATAGCTATCGTTTTGTTAAAAACTCAGCTAAAAAGGAGTTCCGCTTGATTTTGTTTTCATGTATTTATTGATTTTAAAATGATAGGAAATAATGATATGTTACAAAAAACACATAGTGATGCTCAGTTAAAGAGTAAGAATAGGGATGGCAGCCCAGAGAGTTCAACGGATGGGACGTTACCAACTCGATTATCTCTTGAAAATCTGCTGGTCAGGTGGCTGGGGAAAAATCATCATCTTTGGATAATTCGAATCCATCGACGTCAGCGCAGTGTGATCTTTCGGATGTACTCGGCGTAATAACCGAGTTGAGGAAAGAACTGGCGGCGTCGAAAAAATTAAATGAGGAGTTAGGCCAAAAGTTGGCAACACAAAATGTGTTAATAAATACCTCGAATCCACCACCAGGTTTCACTCAGTATGTCCAACCACCAGCACCGGGTATCCCTTTACAACAAAATATATATCATACACCTCAAGAAGCAACTCAATCAGCGTCAGTCATGAATTCTGCTCAAAATTTGATGCAGAGTCAGGATCCAGGCACCCCCACGTTCCAGTTAAATCGCTTGGTGATTTCATTTTATGCTGCTTTAAAATTAAGATTATGACATTTAAATTAAATGTCATGCTCGGGGCCGCAGAGAAAAAAAGGTGGGATCGAGGAAAACACAAGAAGATAGAGCCTCTATGTTAGCCGGGAATGGGGTCCAAGTCCACAGAAAATTTTTTTATGATTTTTGAAAAGGAATTTAAAGGAACTTTTGAATATTTTCATTAAAAATAATCAAAGTTCCATTTTTGTTGAAGATACCATTCCATAATAGTATAATTATTATGTGATTTAAGAATAAGGGACTGACGTCACAGAAGGAAACACCAATTTTCAACATTTAATAACCATATAATATAATTTTAATATGAGTAAATTAATAATGTACGTTTTGCGCCGTCCTCAATTTTCAAGCACTTAAGAAGATTAAAAAATTCTCTTCTCTAAATTTTTAAATTAAATTTTTAATTATTTCAAAGAAAAATATAATACGCGTATTTTTTCCTCGATTTTTTATTTCAATATGTTTCAAAAATTCTAAATTTTTGTAACAGCAAACAGTATGCATTTCTTATTAAGAAACTATTTTCGAATGCAAATCGCCAACTATTCTCGTAATTTCCGACAACAGCAACTCCAACATACAATGGTTTTTTTGTCAACACTCTCTCGCCAGAATGTCGCTAATTTTTTCACATACGAAGGATCTCTTTATGATAACAATTCGAAGGTCCTTTGTTCTCACCCCTCGCGCAGTTCATTTCTTCCAACTTTCTAGACGTAGAACGCTGGTGACTCATGCTACTTTATATGGCACATTCTACATATAGGTGATTTTAAACATATACCTATAACCAGCGAAATTATGTATTCACGAAAAAACGTCTCTCTTTAGAACCTGTTTCCGTTTCAAATAATAGGGGTGGGAAGTTGAGGGAAGGTTTCAATAAGGAAGAAAGCAGAGCTCGCCGTTTAGTCGCGTTCGGTCATTTTGCTATCGAGAAGTTATTTGCTTAGATATCGTTAAAGCATTTGTTCGCATACCTACATAAGTTACGATGTGTATTACAGTAATAGTCGAATTGTAATTTTCTTGCGGAGTATATAAATAGTTAAACGACCAACATTCATGCTTGAATTTTTTTCATTTCATTGACAACATGGAAAAGGGTGAGTTATTATTTTTTTTCTTCTCATTTTCATTTTTAATTTATGAACATACCGTTACGGGAGCGGATTAGAATTTTTTTCGGTATTAGCTTCAAAAATCACTAAAAAGTGCATAATTTCCAAATTTTGAGATTTCTAGATCCTTCCCTTATCGTTATAATAGATTAGAGCTTGTTGTTTTTGATATTCACTTTTACGCTGTATTCAATGGCGTACTCACAATTTATTTTGAACCGAGATTTTTGAGTTTTTTCGCGCGTATAATTTGAAAAAACATTGCTTATATACACATAAATCCATCAACAGTTGTTAAAAAAATTTGAAAATTTTTTATTAGATGATTTTTGAGGTTTTAATTTTAGTTTTTCAGAAGCCATCTCGATCCCAACAACAGAAATATTTGTTTTTATTTTTCGAAAAAGTACAATTTGACCAAAACTATGTTGCACACTCCTCATCTTAGAAAGGGCACTTGGGAGGGTAGAAATTTCCCTTGAATGTCGCTTTCACATTGACGTGCATTGCGAATTGCGTAGAAGAAAGGAGGAAAAGAATTTTATTCTGATTTCTCTGTAATAAATAACTAATAGTTGATAGGCTGCAATTTTTCAGCATTCATATATTTTCAACTGAGTTCTTACCATAATAAAGATAGCTATTACAGCCTACCTGTTTAGAGAGGGGGAGAGGGATTTCAAATCTTTGCATTTCAGGCCATTTGTAATCATCTGGCAAATGTTCAACTTTTTCGTACACATGTATCCCCCACGCGTAGCGCCGGCGGATATTCATAAAATTCGCTAAAAACTTGGTGAGAGACCTTTCCTGAAAATGCGCAAAGGTATTTTTTTTTATTTTTTTTTTTTCGATAAATTTCAAAATGGCGGATCACTCAAATTTTGAAAGAGGCTAGAGAAGGGGAAAATGGCTCAAATTTTTCACTCTCCTTCTCATATGAAAGAGTGAGTCATGGATACCAACATATTCAAATTTGAGCTTCCTGATTATATTTCGAGGGCAGTTAGAGCAAAAAAAAAGCTTTTTGAAAAAGTTTTGAGCAATGAAATTTCTTGAATGTTCCATATATCTTCGCGAAATCGACCGAGAAAAGCCAAACTTTGTATGTAGGATTAGTTGGTGACCAAAATATGAACTCTTGAATTTGTGTCAAAATAGATCCAAAATGGTGCATCATAAAAATTTGAGTAGAGCTCAAAGAGCCACACGTAGGTAAAAATGTAATTAATATGTACTCGTATGATTATTTGCGATAAGAAGCGTACTATATCCCTAATTCAATTCCATACATGATGTTGGAGGGGAGAAGGGGGTATCGAACTGAAAATGTGGTGGTGATACACGAGAGTTCGAAATTTTTTATCGCCTTGTCTATGATAAAATGAACCCAAGTCACCAACTTATTCCAATTTTAGCTTCCCAAGCAGTGAATATGGAGGGGAGTTGGAGCGAAAAGCGGCTTTTAGAGAGGAAATTTAGCAGGAAATTTCATGAGTCACAATATCTCATCACCCAATCGGCCTATAGATAGTTTAAACTTCGTGTAAGGTATTAGTTAATGACCAGAATATGATCTCTTCAATTTGGGTCAAAATGGATACTAAATGGCGGATCAAAAGAATTTAATATAAAAAGTTCAATTTTTACTACATGGAAACAATATTGAGCACAGATTTTGAAAACTTGAAAAAATATCATAAAATAAAACAACTTGATGACTTTTCAAGCGCAGTATTTTTGAGATGGACAGCGTTCCATTGAGAGTGTATGCTGCATTCAAAATTTGGAAAAAGATTGTAAAAAGACAGTTACGAACCGGTGAAATATACTTTTACAGATATTGGAGTACTATGTACATATTTTTCATCTTCGACCATTGTAAACTCTCCATACCACTTACTCCCCTTTACTTCATCACCTTTAATTACAAAAATTAGGTAATAATGAGATAATTGCTTTCTTTTGGTGATTTCATTTTATGCTGCTTTAAAATTAAGATTAATGACATTTAAATTAAATGTCATGCTCGGGGCCGCAGAGAAAAAAAGGTGGGATCGAGGAAAACACAAGAAGATAGAGCCCCTATGTTAGCCGGGAATGGGGTCCAGGTCCACAGAAAATTTTTTTATGATTTTTAAAAAGGAATTCAAAGGAACTTTTGAATATTTTCATTAAAAATAATCAAAGTTCCATTTTTGTTGAAGATACCATTCCATAATAGTATAATTATTATGTGATTTAGGAATAAGGGACTGACGTCACAGAAGGAAACACCAATTTTCAACATTTAATAACCATATAATATAATTTTAATATGAGTAAATTAATAATGTACGTTTTGCGCCGTCCTCAATTTTCAAGCACTTAAGAAGATTAAAAAATTCTCTTCTCTAAATTTTTAAATTAAATTTTTAATTATTTCAAAGAAAAATATAATACGCGTATTTTTTCCTCGATTTTTTATTTCAATATGTTTCAAAAATTCTAAATTTTTGTAACAGCAAACAGTATGCATTTCTTATTAAGAAACTATTTTCGAATGCAAATCGCCAACTATTCTCGTAATTTCCGACAACAGCAACTCCAACATACAATGGTTTTTTTGTCAACACTCTCTCGCCAGAATGTCGCTAATTTTTTCACATACGAAGGATCTCTTTATGATAACAATTCGAAGGTCCTTTGTTCTCACCCCTCGCGCAGTTCATTTCTTCCAACTTTCTAGACGTAGAACGCTGGTGACTCATGCTACTTTATATGGCACATTCTACATATAGGTGATTTTAAACATATACCTATAACCAGCGAAGTTATGTATTCACGAAAAAATGTCTCTCTTTAGAACCTGTTTCCTTTTCAAATAATAGGGGTGGGAAGTTGAGGGAAGGTTTCAATAAGGAAGAAAGCAGAGCTCGCCGTTTAGTCGCGTTCGGTCATTTTGCTATCGAGAAGTTATTTGCTTAGATATCGTTAAAGCATTTGTTCGCATACCTACATAAGTTACGATGTGTATTACAGTAATAGTCGAATTGTAATTTTCTTGCTGAGTATTTAAATAGTTAAACGACCAACATTCATGCTTGAATTTTTTTCATTTCATTGACAACATGGAAAAGGGTGAGTTATTATTTTTTTTCTCATTTTCATTTTTAATTTATGAACATACCGTTACGTGAGCGGGGCAAATATTGATGCAGATATTCATATTTTATAATTATACGATGACTTGGGCAACCTCATTGCCATCTTCAGTAAATTAACGAACGATAAATATTGTCGCAAATATTTTTCTATCATGGTAGTTGAAAAAAGTTCTTCGTTTTGATAAAATTATGATGGATAGGTATGTTGTTTACTTTGAGTTGAAATTGCTCAAAACAAATTTTTAGGCCCCAGTTAACATCTGGAAGTTGTTGATGATGTAGATATTCATATTTCATATCTATACGATGATTTTGGCAACCTCACTACGATCTTCACTACATTAATGAACGATAAATGTCGTCGCAAATATTTTCTTATCTTAGTAGTAAGTTGATAAAATAGATCAAAAAAAAGTTGTTTGATTTGATAAAATTTTAGTTAGTAGGCATGTTGTTTACTTTGAGTTGAAATTGTCCAAATCAAATTTTTAGGTCTCAGCGACCATTTGGGAAGTTAAGGGCTAGAAATCCTTAAAGTAGTATCATTCAGGGACGAAACAAGTGGGATCTTGCTTGACAAGTTGGCAAATCGATGATTTTTAAGTTATTAGTTATCAAATCGGCTTAACTCAACATGAAAAATTATTGACTAGAAATCCATATAGATACTGTTTACATTTTTTATAATTACTATTAAACCAAAATATCTGGAAAATGTTCATAAAAATTCGACAAACATTAAATTTAGATTTTTAGTCAATGATACCAATATAAAAAATCGCAAATTCATCAGGAACAAATGTATACTGAGAAGATTCATATTATTTATCATTATCATATATGATGAATATCATATGTTCATATACAGATAGCGGATAAATATGCACTAAAAATGGGGAAAATATGCACATATACATAATTATATGCATTGAAAAATACGCAAAATATGCTCTACAAAGCTGAAATATGCCCCCAAAAAAGTGACTCATTAAAAGTACTCAGTGAGGTGAATCTCATTGTAACCATAAAATTTTAATAAAAAGATCGTAGAAAAACTTTATTATCCTAAATTTAATTTTTCATAAAAAAAATTTATTGATAAAAATTCTTAAAAAACGAAATTATGCTTTTATAGGTCAAAATGAAAATACGCAAAATATACGCTAACAAATATGGCCCATTTTGTTTTGAACAACTTGAAATATAAAAGTAACTTGAATATACCGCTTTGTACTCAACACAGATAAATATGCTATTTCATATTTATATTCACTCCCCATTCATATATAATCAAATACAAGAATTTCCATAGTTTCTATCGATGAAAAAATGTGTTTGATATGTTCACAACATCATGAAAAAATTTACAGAGATTTTAAGAATTATTTAATGATAAATTTTCACTCCTGATGCTATCTGCAGCGTGTGCTTCTTGGGTAGGTATATTTATTTTAATAGCGATTTTAATACATTGATTGCCCCAGTGCACTAATTATTTTGGGTATAGCATACGTAGGTTGTGTTTCGATTTTAATCGTAGTAAAATTTGAATTCTTAGAAAATAACTATTCTAAATTGCATTTTTACTACATAACTGTTGAATTTTTTATCAGTATAGAAAATATTTCATCTATAAAGCATGCCTATCTATATCATAAACACAACACGGTTGAATTTTATATCAATACAGAAAATTCTTGATCCATATTAGACTTGTTCAGGTCTCGTAGTTTCATCGTGAGTGACTAGTATTGATCTTATTTTTACATAAGTAATTATTTAATAAAGCTAACGAATTGTGCACATCAGAGAATTTTCTGTTATAACTTAGAAGTATCGTTGAGCTGTTAATATAAATGAGAAGAATTCATAAAATGAAAATTTATCTTCTCGTCAATATTGTCCCTAGAAGATTTCTGCCCTTTTGGAAAATTTGATGTAAGGTCTATAAACATCTTCTTCTAGAGCTTCTGCTTATATGAGAAAAATGCGTGTTAACAAAGTAAAAATGATGTTAGCCATCACCAGCATGTTTTTCATTAGCATTCAGTTGTGATCATTTCATAGAGAATTTTACTATAGTAACCAAACCTACACTGATGGTTTGAACGCACTTTATATTTAATTCTACATTGTATAGGTTGGCAACAATGAATGGAATAAGCATCGCTGCGTTGCCAGCAATTACCAACAGTCGAGCTTCGTTCTGAATGCCATCCATTCTTGTCATCGCTTCGCAAGTGTTGTCGTAATTTTAAGCAGAGTTTAAACGAGAATAGGTGAAAGAGTTATTTCGCACGTACTCTTTCAACGCCTAACTGATAGCACCTATTTGGAAGAAAAATTACGACACAGGGGGGGGGGAGGGCGACGTCCTACGAGAAGGCAGGTATAACACAGTGGAAGCGAATTTTACATTTAAATAATCGAAAAGGTATCTCTATACTAGAAATACCGATAAGCATAAGGCAAAAAGAGTAGAAAGTATTTAAGCAAATTCTTATATAGGAAAAAATTATATTAAGATATTTACACTTTATGAAAAATACTATACATTATAATGATTTAAGTTTAATATTAGATTTTAAGAGGAAGACTTAGTTTTCTTCGTCATAGGCGCGTTCGCTGCTCCTGTAACAAAAATGAAAGGAGCTCATTAATTTCACATGAAACTAAGTGAGTGCCAGACACCAAATGAAATGTGAGGGGAGCGACAAGCGAGCCTGAGAGAAATAAACAAGGGCGCAACAGCGACTTCAAGCATGTAAGAAAAATGCAAATAATAATAAAACTTGTACGAAAATTTAACCAACACTCACTTTAAATTCTTCGTGGTTGTTCTCCACTGGTCCCGTCCCCTGCGGGGCACGGACACCGGTACCACAAGCGGTCTTTTTTCCGCGAGATCGCGTAGCCAGCATTGTCAAAATTTAAATAAATGATAAAAATAAAAATGACAATAAATTTTGAGTGAAAAAGGAAACCAGATAAAAAGAGAAAATTCAACAAAGCTCACAGAATAGGAATTTGTGAGTCGATTAATTTTAATTAACACGTCGTCGTCGTTCTGTGTATTGAAACAAGTGTTCTCGTAGCGGTTGGTAAGCACGGGTTCAGTCTGGCGAAAGCAACATAGTAGGGGAAAGTCGGAGAAAGCAAAGCAGGGATGATGTAACCGGTTTAAGGGTTGGTATACTCTTGCGTATGTACTTTCGAATAAGTTACATCCAAATCAAGATTTAGATAGGGAAAAGAGTAGGCAAGTCACTTTAATGCTGTGTGCGTAGCCACAGAATTAAAGTCGAAAATTCCACAGTCCCGTCGTTCGGATATTATGAGCAAATAATGAATCGTTCGAGCAGGACTGTGTAATTTTCGACAAGTGTAGTATAGTCTTAGATCATATAACATGGATAGCGCATGTTCCATAAAGCCTGTATAAACTTTCTGCTACCAACATGAATAGTCAAATAAGTGGCAAAATTCAAAAATGTAAACAAAATGTTGTTTTATCACTTTCTATTTTTCGGTAATTAGTACAAGAAATGAATGAAATAATTAATAAATTTTATATATTTTAATAAAACTTACAATTTTAAATGATCGCTCTTTAAATAAAATCAATATTATTCAATTTTTCTTTTTAATCACTTCATGTATTTGTTTACATTTCTAAATTTTGCCACTTGTTTGACTATTCATGTTGGTAGCATGCGGCTAATCACTTGAGCTATCCATGTTATATGATCTAAGAGTATAGTACCATAGTACGTCCGTGCAGACTGCGGAGTAAAATTAACCGCGTTTTGAACATGTGTTGCGGCCATATGAATGAAAGAATTCACTAACGAACGGTTCTTTGTGTGTAGTCCAGGCGATCTAGGAATTGATTAGGACATAATTGCCAGCAAAAATTTTATTGTTGGAATATGTTTATGAGGTCCATAGAAGTAAAACTGCACAACTTCCCTCACCCCACCACGCTTGCGTTCTCCCCCAGTGTGGATCTTAGCCCCCCAAAACCAGTTTTTTGGCCTTAACTCGCTAAATATTGGCCCTAGGATAAAAACATGGTCTATAAAAGTCATGGTCTATAAAAGTTAATCTACGTCAAATTCCCGATCAAGTGATGTATCAACCATCCTTGTACCTGTAAGGGGGGTGGGGCTACGATCATCGAAATAAGATCTTTTTTTTTGAAAAATATGTAAATTTTGAGGATTTTCGGCCATAACTCGCCAAATGTTGGCCCTAGGATAAAAACATGGTCTATAAAAGTTGATCTGCATCAAATTCCCGATCTAATGATCTATCAACCACCCTTCTACCTGTAAGGGGGATGGAGCTACTATCATCCAAATAAGTTTTTTTTGAAAAATACCTACACAAATTTTGAAGGTTTTTGGTGTTTTGGTTCTCAAATGAGATCCAAATGATGAAACGAATTGAGGTAGAAATCTTTATTTCACCTTTAAAAACTAAATGAATATAATTAACTGCATTAATTATAACGGACATTTTTCCCTCACGAATAATGCTAAACATACTAAGGAAAAACACACCATCGCCAGACCATGGCGACGATGAAGCGAAAACTCACGGACTCGAGAATCCGTGACACTCGGGCCGCAAAGGAAAAAAGAAAAGGAAAAACCAAAAAAAAACCAAAAAAAAAATTTGAAAATGCATAAATGTGAACAAAACTATATATTTTTTTTTTTTACGATAAAAAATACGAAAAGCGCGTATAACATTCTCAATTTTCATGTTCGATCTCTTCTACTGATACTTCAAAATTATCCCAATCATCGTCTGGAGCTGTTGGTGTGGCTGATGGTGCCTCAGGTACTTTTGTTTGTAGTTCAAGAGGATAAAGCTCTTTCAACGGTCGAATGATAACTCCGTGTTGAGTCTGGAGAGCTGCAGAGCGTATGATGCCATCTGAGCTTTCATGTAAATGAATAATTTTTCCCAGTCTCCATTTGTCGCGTTTTTTCAATTTTTCTGCTACGAGAACTATGTCTCCAACAGTAGGAGAAAATGTTACAGCATTTTTTGGAAACTGATAGCGCACGTATTGTGTTCGCAAATACTGAAGATAAGATGTTCCCCATACTTTCCAGAAATTGTTGCTGAGTTCTGCTGCCTGTTTTGCGAGTTTTTGAATGGTTGTCTGTGGCTCATACTTATCTTCATGTTGTTGGGAATCATAATACGACTTTAGAAAGTGGTTAGGGGTTAACGCAGTATCGTCCCTTTCTTCAGAAACATAGGTTAATGGACGCGAGTTCAATGTAGCAGTGATTTCTGTGAGTGCTATACGAAAAAGGGAATCTGTCATTTGAAATCCATAAAACGTTCGACTGAGAGATGCTTTCACGAGCGCTATCAAACGCTCATACGCTCCCCCCATCCACGGGGAGTGGGCAGGTAAAAATTTCCATGACCATTCATGTGTAAACTTTGACTGTAGCTGATTTTGTACTTGTATGAACTGAGGCGCATTGTCGGAAAGTACAAGAGCTGGTGGTGAGTGGCGTGCAATTATACGACGGAACGCCAAGTATATTTCTTCCGAGGTCATGTTGACTAATGCTTCAAGATCTATTGCCCTTATAACAAGATCTGTGGCAATTAAAACGGAGTACTTTACTCCTTGAATATAAATTGGGCCAAAGGTGTCAATACCCACATTGCACTGGGAGAGAGACCCCAATCTAAATGACTGCAGTTCCGCCCCCTTGAAGATACAAGAACGGTTGATAGATCATTAGATCAAAAATTTAACGTAGATCAATTTTCATGGACCCTGTATTTATCCTAGAACCAATATTTTAGTGAGTTATGGCCAAAAACCTTCAAAATTTGTGTAGGTATTTTTCAAAAAAAACTTATTTGGATGATCGTAGCTCCACCCCCCTTACAGGTACAAGGATGGTTGATACATCACTTGATCGGGAATTTGACGTAGATTAACTTTTATAGACCATGACTTTTATAGACCATGTTTTTATCCTAGGGCCAATATTTAGCGAGTTAAGGCCAAAAAACTGGTTTTGGGGAGCTAAGATCCACACTGGGGGAGAACGCTAGCGTGGTGGGGTGGGGGAAGTTGTGCAGTATTACTTCTATGGACCTCATAAACATATTCCAACAATAACATTTTTGCTGGCAATTATGTCCAAACTCGATTATTTTTAGTGCTAATTCGCCTGGACTAGTGTTGCGTTTGTAAAATCGATTAAATTTTTTTTTAAATAAGTATCAATTTTTACGTATTAAATGGAAAGTAAGTATACTTGAGCTAACCACGTGTTTAGCGTACACTTAAAAAAAAAACGTAAGCAGCCATGCCGCATTACTGGAGCTGAGTTTTTAACTGGGGCTTGTTTTGATTTATTAATAACCATGCTCAACCGTTCATCACTACAGGCCACACCCAATACCAAGTCTGAAAACCCCTACCCTATCCTTTCCAAAAACACTTAAGAAGTTGAATTTGGCACAAATGTAGTATTTCTTGCCATGAAATAATCATGCGAACACATATTTCTCAAATTATAACTATTTGAGGGTCCTCAAATTATCTTCAAATTTTGTAAATCCGCCATTTTGGATCCATTTTGACTCAAATTTAAGTGGTTATATTCTGGTCACAAACTAATCCTACACACAAAGTTTGACCATTCTAGGCCGATTTGGTGATGAGATATGGAAGATTCATGAAATTTCCTGCAGCAATTTCCCCTCCAAAAGCCGTTTTTTGCTCTAACTCCCCTCCAAAATCACTGAGGAAGCTAAAATCAAAATACGTTTGTCACTTGGGCTCATTTTATCATATGACACAGCAATAAAAAATTTTCGACCCCTCCTGTACCCCCACCACTATTTTAGGTTGGTAACCCCGCCTTCCCCCTCCAACATCATGTATGGAAGTGAATTCGGGATATAGTATACAACTTATCCCCAATAACCATATGAATTCATATTAATTACATTTTTACCAACTTGAGGCTCCTCAAGCTCTACTCAAAATTTTGATAATCCGCCATTTTGAATCCATTTTGATCCAAATTCAAGAGGTCATATTGTGGTCACCAACTAACCTCACACACAAAATTTGACCTCTTTAACTTGATTTGGTGGGGAGATATGGAAGATTCAAGAAATTTCATGACTCAAAACTTCCTCAAAAAGCCGTTTTTTGATCTAACTCCTCTCAATATGCACTCAAGAAGCTGAAATTTGGATATGTTAGTATCCGTGACTCACTCTTTCATATGAAATCAAAAACGAAAAATTTGAGCTATTTGCCCTTCTCCAGCCCCCTCAAAATTTGAGTGATCCGCCATTTTGAAATTTATCGAAAAAAAAAAAAACTATTTTTGCGTATTTGCAAGAAGAGTTCCTCACCGAATTTTGAGCGAATTTTATCCACACCCGCCTGCGCAAGTGAGTGACACAAAAAACGCAATTTTCTCAAAAACAGGTTTTTGCTAACTCGCCTCAAAATGCACTTAGGAAGCTGAAATTTAAATATGTTGGTGTCCGTGACTCACTCTTTCATATGAGATCAAAAACGAAAAATTTGAGCTATTTGCCTCTTCTCCAGCCCCCCTCAAAATTTGAGTGATCCGCCATTTTGAAAGTTTTCGAAAAAACAAAAAAAATACTTCTGCGCATTTTCAAGAAGAGTTCCTCACCAAATTTTGAGCGAATTTTATGAATACTCGCCGGCGCTACGCGTGGGGGAAAAATATATATATATATATATACCAAAAAGTTGGACATTTGCCAGATGATTACAAATGGTCTGAAACGCAAAGATTTGAAGACCCCACCCTCCCTCGACCTTCCCTTCCCAAATCAGGTAGGCTGTAATAGCTATCGTTTTGTTAAAAACTCAGCTAAAAATTCAAGAATAAAAATAAAAAACCGTGAGAAAATTTTGAATAGATTCCAACACATAGTTTCGTTACCCCGTCTTTCCATATTGATTTTCAATTATCTCGTTATAAAGTAGGCTTCCAACAAGATTTCTTCAAGTTGACTCCGGACATATACTTATTGTTCTTTCGAATTCGTTTCATTAATATGAACGTTTTGATTATTTCTTAATGTTGCAGATAAATCAAACATGAAATATATTCTTGTCACCGGTGGTGTTATTAGCGGCGTTGGTAAAGGCATTATCGCCAGTTCTTTCGGTACGATTTTGAAATCTTGCAATCTGTGTGTTACCTCCATAAAAATAGATCCATACATCAATATAGACGCTGGCACATTTTCTCCATACGAACATGGTGAGTAAACACATTCTAATTGGTGCGAAAAATTATTATTTTACCTATTAATAAATTTATATTTTTTCTCAAAGGGGAGGTATATGTTTTGGACGATGGTAGCGAAGTTGACTTGGATCTAGGAAATTACGAAAGATTTTTGGATGCAACATTGCATCAAGATAATAACATAACTACTGGTAAAATATACCAACACGTGATTGAAAAAGAGAGGGAAGGCAAATACTTAGGAAAAACTGTTCAAGGTACCTAATATTCATCAATTTTCATTTCGTATTAATTATATTTCTAAATTGAATTCACACCTTTGCTATTAAATTTCTTGCTCACAGTGGTACCTCACATAACAGATGCCATCCAAGAATGGGTATCTAGAGTTGCTCATAAGCCAGTATCCAATGATGGAAAAATACCAGATGTAAGTGTAGTACAGACTTTATAAAATACAAAACTCTTTTTTTTTAATTTTGAGTTTCCAATTGAAAATAATTACTATTATATAACCCATCAGATTTGTTCTTTTTTACACGGTTATTTTGGAAAATTCTATATTATCATGGTGATATTTTAAAATTTAGGTATGCATTATTGAGCTTGGTGGCACAATTGGTGATATAGAAGGCATGCCATTTGTTGAAGCCTTTAGACAATTTCAGCGTGTAAAAAAAGACAATTTTTGTCTGGTACACGTTTCTTTAGTGCCTCAGGTAACCGATATTTTTTTTAATGGGATGAAAAAGATGGTACATTTATTCATTTTATTATCAAGAGTTTATTAATTTATATTTGATCCACAGCCGAAATCTACTGGCGAGCAGAAAACTAAACCTACCCAGTCTAGTGTGAGGGAATTAAGAAGTTTAGGTTTGTCTCCAGATATCATAGTATGTCGAAGTGAAACTCCCATAACAAGTCACGTTCGAGAGAAAATTTCAAATTTTTGTCATGTCGAACCTGAACAGGTGAAAATATTTATTTATAATATCACTCTGATCATTTTAGCGTTGTCTCTCAAGCTTAAAAATTCTGATTTCAATTTCTGTCCACTTCCAGGTTGTCTGTATCCATGATTTGAGTTCAATATACAATGTTCCAGTTTTGATGGAAACTCAAGGAGTGGTGCAGTTATTTAGTTCAAAACTGAAATTGGATATAGTTAAATGTATACAAGAGCCAGATTTCATGAAGCAATGGAAGGCATTAGCTTTCAAGTAAGACTAAATAAATACTATGGACATATTTATTTCATATAAAATGTGTCAAGAGTGAATGACTTGAATGAGAGGAGATAGAGCATAAGTACATCGATGTTATGATGGTTGCAAACGTCTGTAAGGTGTTATTACGGAGAAGTGAGAAAAGTACTTTTTATTTTTATTTCGGGATCGAACCCTATTTTTTTTTTTAACAAAATGAAAATATTGCTTTCAAATTAAATATGAAATTTTGGCAAGTAAACTGAGATCTTATTCTGCAACTGGAAGGAAAGAAGATTTGAAACGAATCTAAAAAACGTTAAATACTAAAGTAAATTTTTATTATTTTTTTATTTTTTTGAAAATAAAAAAATCATTAATATTTGTGGGGGATGAAACATGGAGAACATAAGTTACCATATTTTTCGAGTTGCATCTTGAACGTTTATAAAAATTTACTCGGCAATTTTTTTCGAAATGTTACCTAATAAGAGAAGACTTACTTGTGTATTCTTAATATTTTTAGAAATACTTAATGAAATGAGAATTTTTCCTTACGATAGTGCCTTGGTGAAAGAGATTGTAAAGGAATCCAATGATGTGCTCAAAAAACTTACGCTCCTTAGGTCAATATTTATTATCCCCGCATTAGATTCATAGTTTTAAAAATTTGATCTAAAATTTTTTTTGTTATCTATTTTTGAGGTAATCGATTTCATATTTTTTTTTTCGCAGATTAATTTGTACTTTGTTTCCTTGATAACAAAAAATTTTTAATATAATCTTCTATTTTTTAATTCCGCTATCTACATCAAATTTTATAATTTTTTACATTAATCTGTTACATAATTAATATAATATTACTTCATTAATGTAACTTCTCAGCTTTGTTCACATGTAGCTGTAAAGCGATGAAATAAGAATTTTTTTCTTTGATGGTTCCCAGAATTTATTATATAACGACCATATAAATAAGACATAAGCAGGGAACGGATAAATATGCTCTAAAAATAGAAAAATATGCACATATATATATGTGTGTTGAAAAATACCCAAAATATGCTCTAAAAAGCTAAAATATGCGCTAAAGAAATGATCCAATATGGGTGTCGTTTCAAAGTACTTAACGAGATGAATCTCATTGTAACAATAAAATGTTAAAAAAATGATGGTAGAAGAACTTTATTGTCTAAAATTTAGTTTTTCATAAAAAAGATTTATTGATGAAAATTATTAAAAAACAAACTTATCAAATGTGGTTGAAAACTTTCGATTTTGTTCAAGAGTAAAATATCAAAAAATTACGAAAATATTCGCTAAAAATCGAAAAAACAGAGAAATATGCGCTAAAAATGGTGAAAACATAAAAAATATGCTTTTATCGGTCAAAATATGCAAAATATGGGCCAACAAATATGGCTCATTTTGCTCAGAATAACTTGAAATGTAAAGTAACTTAAATATGCCACTTGTTACTCAACACAGACAAATATGCTATTTCATAGAAATCCGCTCCCTGGACATAAGCATATACCGGGTGAGTACTTGATTCGAGCACCCCAAGCGCAAAAATCTTTCCCTCATAGAAATAAATTATGTATTTGAATGATATTAACAAGAATAAATGGCATAAATAACGTTTATTTAACGCTTAAAAGTGTTTATCAATAAAATGCAAAATTTTAATTCATACTTTCATTGTCAAAAATACACATATGTTTTGAATTTATTCACCTTTTAGCTACGTAATTTTTTCGCTTGGGTGCTCGAATCAAATAGTCACCCGGTATATAATCAAAGATGCATCAAAAAAGGAAAGAGTGCAATTTATCCACTCTTGGTCTCTAGAAAGTTTGTAAATAGGCGATTTTAGCTTCAAATTCCCAAATTTAGCCATAAATCATATACAGAAAATTAATAAGGAGCTAGATTGAAAATCTTTTTTTTTTAACAACTACGTTACTAAAAATCAAAATAAAGAATTTATAAATATTTACTAGTTGAAAAAAAGGGGTATGATTGAGTTGATAATTTTCCTTTCTTTGCCTTTTCTCAAAAAGTCTTTTACTATGTCTCTGTTTATGATCACCATAATAAGTATAATACATTTCGGGAAGCACGCTCCCTATGTATCAACTTACTCTTGCACCAATTTATCAAAATTTATATGTTACATATTGATTAATATAAAATTTGATGTATCAATATAAGAGAATTTTAAAATTTTTTGTCAAAATCTTAGAAAATGGGGAAAAATTATACATATAAATTTTTTTGGTACCAAGTAGACAAAATACAATTATTCTGCAGAAAAAATTAATCAACTCTAGAAAAAAAAAAAAAATTGGAGAATACTTGAAAAAGTCTAGATTTTCTTAACTTTGAATCCAATAGGTATGAGAATAATAAGTCTTCAATGTGAATAAAACGTGTAAAGTCGTTTTCATAGTATACTGAGTAGGTATATGTTTTCAGAGTTGAAAGGCTAAGAGACGAAATTCCAATAGCATTGGTAGGAAAATACACGAAATTAGAGGACTCGTATGCATCAGTTTCACGGGCTCTGCAACATGCTGCTATATCTGCTAATTATAAATTAAAATTGATAGTGAGTACTTATTTAAATTTGGCGATTTGTTCGCATTTGCAATAAATTTAATAGATATAATTCATTCATTCATACTTATACTTTTACAGTTTATCGAAGCTAGTAATTTAGAAGAAAGCGTAAGAGAGAAAGATCCCCTCCAATACTTTGAAGCTTGGAGAAAGCTCTGTAGTAGCAAGTAAGAGATGCATAGGCATCGCAGTTACGACAATATTTCCATTCAAATCGATTTGATATTCTATATACATATATAATTATAATATTTCTCAACAGAGGCGTCATTATTCCTGGAGGATTTGGAAAACGAGGTATTGAAGGAAAAATAGCTGCCTGCAAGTGGTGCCGTGAAAGAGAAATACCCTTTTTGGGTATTTGTCTCGGATTACAATGTGCTGTGATCGAATTTGCCAGGTTGGTTAAGTACGAGTATCTGGTACATATATGTATACTAGCGTGATAATTGATGACTTTGCCCTCAAATTACCCAAATGGATTTTCTACTTACACCCTTATGTAGTAGTTATTGTAAAACTATGATTCTATCACCCTCTAAAAGCAGCATTTTTGTTCATTACTTTTCAAGTTAAATTATGTGTCCCAAATACCAATAGAAAAAAAATCTTGGTATTGAATTTTCAATGTTTGTAAAATAATACTTTCCGATAACTAGATACATATCAAGAAATGCAAAAGCTAACCTGCGTAGAAAAAAATTGAAAAATGGATGCCCAACTTCAACTATTTTTTAGGAGAAAATAAATTTGCTATTTGCTAGTTAAAATTGTTGCAAAAATCAAGTGTGGTAAAAAAACCTATCTTAAAGTTGATAAGATTCACTGAAAAACTTGCCCTATAATGTCATAGAATGGGTTGAAATGAAAAAAATTTGACTTTTAGTTGGGCTCCTGGTGAAAATGTTATCTAATAAGACAATGAAATAACACAAAACACTTGAGGTTCCACAATGTTAAATATTACCTATTTAAGATTAGGTATTATTGGAGAGCCTTGATTACTGAACTAAAAATTGATTAAATGCGTACCATTTCATTTCAGTTTACAATTAATCGCAGTAATGGGATTGGTATTGCGTAATAATGAAATACCTATTTCATGCAACAATACTTGATAAATAATTATAATACGGGTACCTATTAGTTCCGTTATAAAACTGCGCTTGCAAGCAAATTGTAACTCGAGTCGATAATTTTTATCACCTTTACGCAGGAATGTCTTGAAACTCGATGAAGTTGCTAACAGTGCCGAGTCGGACAACGAAGAAGATGACCATTCTGTCGATGTTGAAAATGAATCAGTAATCGCGAACCTTACAACTGGTGTAAATGAGAAGTGCGCTATTGAAGAAAAACCTACCGGTATTAAAGATGGCGAATCACAGTCTGACGAAAACAAGTCCAAGTTCAAAGATGGAAAATGTCGCCAAAATAAAGAACATATCATAATAAAAATGCCAGAATTCAATCCCGATAAAATGGGCGGAACTATGCGTTTAGGCAAAAGGAAAACTTTCTTCGTTAGCGCTCATACTACTAAATCAGTCCTATGTAAGTAATATTCGCATTTAGAATGGTGATAGGTACCTACTATAGTTGATTTATCGCTCATCGTTGATTTTCTAATCCGAATAGTTCAATTATATGGCAAAAAAGATGTCATAGAAGAACGTCATAGGCACAGGTACGAAGTAAACCGGAGCTTCGTTCCAGATTTGGAAAAAGAAGGTCTCAACTTCGTTGGTAAGTGATCATTAACACTAACAGCTTTGCTCGATAAACGATTTTCGTTCACCATTAATATATTTTACTTCAACTTTAGCTACTGATGAAGATAAGGAAAGAATGGAAATCTTAGAATTAGCTAGTCACCCTTATTATGTGGCTACTCAGTTCCATCCTGAATACCTTAGTCGACCCTTGAAACCATCTCCGCCGTTTTTAGGCCTGATATTAGCTTCTTGCGGAAAGCTCGATTCATATTTATCTAAAGGCCAACTGTCGCCTAGGCGTTTGTCTTCGGACGATAGTTAAAGAGTTTTATATCACGAGCTATATCATATTCCTCAACAAAAATGTGTGCCACGAAGATTGCTCCGAATTCTTGCAATTCGAAGCGATTTTGTTTATGCATTGAGAGTTGAGCATTCCATTTTCCAAGTTTGCGTCTTTGAAACTTTCGTAGATTTAATGATAAGGTATGGTGCTAAAATATTGAATCGAAGAAGTACGATTTTATTTGTTATGTTAATAATTACCTTTTTTTTTTTTTTTTTTTTTGTTAAAATGTTTTTTATCATTTTTGACTGTCTAGTATGAATTCCTAATGGAATTTTTTATGTCGTAAGAAGTAGAATTATGTGAATTAGGTACATTATTGTTATGATTATTATAACATAATTTTTTTTAAATACCGTCTATACTTATAGGTGTAAGTATATGCTATAAATATATTATTTTCGAAAAGAAAAAAGTAATAATAATAATAACCTTACAAGATATGATCGATTGGGGCGAATTAAGAATTTTTTTAAGAAGTGGAGTGAGCAGAATCCAAATAGTTGTTGATTGACATCATAGTAATTTCAGCCTTCCAACTCAATTTTTAAATTCTTCCCCCAAATGAGGTCAAGAATGTCAATAATTTACAAATATTAGGAAAATTAATTTTTTTTTCGCAATAGAAATTTATATTTCTTCTTCCGAACTTTAAATAAAATATAGCCAACTTTTTTTTTATGCATATAAGTTGCTGAGTCAAAATTCATTTCCAATTTCATTTCAAAAGCAGTACTTTTGGTTGGTTTTAAAGATGAACGACAAATTAGTGATTTATTGGTCATGTAAGCAATACGTGTTGATTTAGGCTACTGAAGACCTAAAAAGCGAAATATGCTCAATTTTTACTTCTTTACTAAAGTAGTCCAGTCAAATTATGATCATAACCGGGACTAATTGGGAGCCAAATTTTTTCTGCGGGAAGTGGTAGCCAGTAGTGTCCGTAACAACCCTTAACTATTTGCTAAATGAAAACTAAAAATTCATTTTAACTTTTCTGTAATCCTAAAGAGATGTGAAATCAAACATATTTTTAATATGATAGTAATTAATTATCAACTTATGAGTAGTGCCTATTGAATGTAATGCAAAAAAATAGATACAGAAAATAGGAGCTTTTACGTACCTATATTAGAAATGGTTTGAAAGCCTCTGAATATTGAAAAAAATAGGTAAATCATTATTTTTCTGAAGTTAAGAAAGCAAATTATCGCCTTTGGACACAAAAAATTTTCAAATATTTGGAAACTTTTTTTTTTAATTTTTGACCCAATTATGTTCGGTACAAATATTAAGTTGGAGGGCTGAAATTATTAGGCATAGTTTTGGGGTCACTTTGTAACTACCTTGTGATCCAGCTCTCTAGATTTTGCGGTAAAATCTGAAATTTAATTCACCCCAATTCCTACTCTCCTAGTCTTATTATAACACTATTCATTTTTATGAAAATATAATTCATGTTTGCGACCATGATTATGAGATGATACTTCTTATATCTTTATTAAAAAAAAAAAAAGTCACATTTATATGTCCAAATGTTTACCTAAATTGTTGTTGTTTTTTAGGCTAATTGCCTTCGCTTCATGAATACTTATTTCTTGTTAGGTACTTACTCTATCGATTTGGCATTATATCGATATCTATTTAGAAACATATTTTCATCGTATTTTGGCAATGGTTTAATTTAAAGCCATAACCTATGTTACCTTCCTATTTTCTAAGCGTTGAATATGGCATTGATTTGAATTGAAAGATTATGGCGAATAAGAGCATGTGACGAGAAACAAGATTTTGAGAAAAACATGTTTGAAAACTTGCGATTATTATAATTGAAGTTAGGTATTTTATCAATCGATTCGAAATTTACTGTGATTCTAATGATAATGTTTGTCAACATTTTGGAACCATTCCCACTTAAACGATTTTGTAATGCTTAATTATGTGTTATATTAAATTTTGTAAAAAAGAAACGCACGTCTTTATTCCATAAAGCAAAATTTGATGTGTATAGATCAGATATTTGATATTAGAAGTGTAATTTTGTTGTATAAATAAAATGTAAATATTCAGAAGATTATTTTATTGTTGGCTTCATTTCTTCTTCCTACCGAATAATTTACATAAGTCTGTGTTTATGATGCCAATTTTCAAGTACAGATACTAGTACATAGTGTGTTTCTTGAAACGTCTTATTCTATTTGTGCGGGAGATAGTGATCCATCGTAAATTGAAGTAATGATATTTGCTTACTCATAATATTGAAGGGTTTGAAATACACCGCTTCGAAATAAAACAACTTGCTTGGGATGACGATCTATATTGAGAATTAATATCCCATGATGTAATGATGATAGGTATGTGCAGCTTATTAGGTCAACATGTAGAACATGTAATGTAGGTAATGTTCCTGATCAAAAAATAAGTAGTGTGGGAGGAATGAAGAGGAAAATATCGTAAAATAGAAGATACAAAAAAAAAATAAGCAGCCATGCCGTATTACTGGAGCTGAGTTTTTAACTGGGGCTTGTTTTGATTTAGTAATAACCTTGCTTAACCGTTCATCACTACAGGCCACACCCAATACCAAGTATGAAAACCCCTACCCTATCCTTTCCAAAAACACTTAAGAAATTCAATTTGGCACAAATGTAGTATTTCTTGCCATGAAATAATCATGCGAACACATATTTCTCAAATTATAACTATTTGAGGGTCCTCAAATTATCTTCAAATTTTGTAAATCCGCCATTTTGGATCCATTTTGACTCAAATTTAAGCGGTTATGTTCTGGTCACAAACTAATCCTACACACAAAGTTTGACCATTCTAGGCCGATTTGGTGATGAGATATGGAAGATTCATGAAATTTCCTGCAGCAATTTCCCCTCCAAAAGCCGTTTTTTGCTCTAACTCCCCTCCAAAATCACTGAGGAAGCTAAAATCAAAATACGTTTGTCACTTGGGCTCATTTTATCATATGACACAGCAATAAAAAATTTTCGACCCCTCCTGTACCCCCACCACTATTTTAGGTTGGTAACCCCGCCTTCCCCCTCCAACATCATGTATGGAAGTGAATTCGGGATATAGTATACAACTTATCCCAATAACCATATGAATTCATATTAATTACATTTTTACCAACTTGAGGCTCCTCAAGCTCTACTCAAAATTTTGATAATCCGCCATTTTGAATCCATTTTGATCCAAATTCAAGAGGTCATATTGTGGTCACCAACTAACCTCACACACAAAATTTGACCTCTTTAACTTGATTTGGTGGGGAGATATAGAAGATTCAAGAAATTTCATGACTCAAAACTTCCTCAAAAAGCTGTTTTTTGATCTAACTCCTCTCAATATGCACTTAGGAAGCTGAAATTTGGATATGTTAGTATCCGTGACTCACTCTTTCATATGAAATCAAAAACGAAAAATTTGAGCTATTTGCCCCTTCTCCAGCCCCCCTCGAAATTTGAGTGATCCGCCATTTTGAAATTTATCGAAAAAACAAAAAAACTATTTTTGCGCATTTTCAAGAAGAGTCTCTCACCAAATTTTGAGCGAATTTTATGAATACTCGCCGGCGCTACGCGTGGGGGAAAAAAAATATATCAAACTTTGTGTGTAGGATTAGTTTGTGACCAGAATATAACCACTTAAATTTGAGTCAAAATGGATCCAAAATGGCGGATTTACAAAATTTGAAGATAATTTGAGGACTCTCAAATAGTTATAATTTGAGAAATATGTGTTCGCATGATTATTTCATGGCAAGAAATACTACATTTGTGCCAAATTGAACTTCTTAAGTGTTTTTGAAAGGATGGTAGGGGTTTTCAGACTTGGTATTGGGTGTGGCCTGTAGTGATGAACGGTTAAGCAAGGTTATTACTAAATCAAAACAAGCCCCAGTTAAAAACTCAGCTCCAGTAATGCGGCATGGTTGCTTACTTTTTTTTTTTTTAATAACAAAGTAACAAAGAAATAAACAAGATAAACCGTAGAGAAAGGAAGTAAGGAACTTATACAAAAAAAGAATCGCAGATGTAGAAAGAATCGCGAGGGAATCGGATTCGTAATGGAATCCGATTCCTAAAGATTGAAGAATCGCGTTTGAGGAATCGGATTCTTCAAAAATGATGAATCGCAAAAAAAGAATCCGATTCTCAATTCTTTGGGAATCGCGCCATCTCTGATCGTAGGTATAATAAAATTATGTATTTGTACATATAATTTTTGTTAATTGATTAGCCATTGCTTCACTTCATATCATTAGAGTCTTGTTTCTTGTTAGAGAGTTTTGAGCATAGGCTAATTCAAGGTTCATTGTGGGCCTACTACGAACATCTGATGCGTAGTTGCCGATCTTGATAGCTTATTAATTGGAGTCAGTCGTAATCTGGATTATTTTTTGGAGCTTGAATTAATATAGGTAACTATTCCTTATATTGGAATTCGATAAAAATTTTAAAGAAAATCCTTGAACCTCAATGGTGAATGCTTCATTTCTATACTTACTTACATTTCCTGCTCGTAAAAGAACGCATATTTATTATAGAATTTTTCTTCACAGCCGACCTCAAATGAATTTTTACTCTCTATAGGAAACATGAAATTATGAACGAAGAACAGCAGTAATAATATTTCGCTAACGAGCTACCTAACAGAGAGAAAATTCCGCCAACTAGCCCGATATAGAAATTACACGCGATCAATTAAAAATTTAATGAGCTATCAATCGATGATCTATGCACAATAGCGATATGATAACACATCATTGCAGAAGCTGTAAACGAGTATTTTCAAATATTTATAGCGTAATTGTTACAGTTAAATCGACGATACCGATAGTAAAGATGAAAAAAAAAATACATAATATAAATTAGAATTTAATTATTCAATTTACATAATTAACTTTCTATTTAAAGTCATAGGAAGTTGAAATTTAATTCCACTTTCATTTTGTGAAATACAGAAATAATGTTGCCGGTGACCGGTGTTGCATCTGAATCTGTGATCCGAGCGGTTGTGATCTCTGATTCCCTCTTCGTTATGTCAGTTGGCGTATTTTATTAGCGGCGCTGCTGTGTTAGGTGGTGTTGGTACGCGCGTCGGTCTTCGGTCTTCCTTATCATGGGATGTTCTCTGTGCACGCGAGCACGTTAACATTTTTGTTTACAAACATTAAAAAGCAAGTCGGTGTTGGTATCGCGTCGTTGTTCGCGGTTAATTTCGCATAATTGTTCGATTAGAAATTACTCTAGCTTTTTTTTTTCTCACTCGTAAGTATCCTATAGTTTCGGACTTTCGAAGTGTGTGATGTTGAGTTGAACATTGTTTAAAGTGTTGTGATATACCAGTACACAGATACAGGAGATGTGTTGGCGTTTTCGGTGAGTATCATCTATGTAGTGACTATAAGTGAGCATTATTCGTAGTTACCCATTTTGTTTCGAAATTTTCGGTATATTTAATCGTAAATGATGTTTAATTTACATTCCAAAGGTATACAGTTGGGTTGAGTATTCAACAGGTGTGCTTCGTATTCAAAGTAAGCCAACCAAAGTGATAAGGAATTAGATAACACTGCTATGTTCTAATATGATCTATATTGACGTAAGGTTTTACCTAATTAGTTCAGCATATTTAAAATAAGTTGTTTGATGAATACCCATCATGGTTAATCAAATTAATCTGAGCATTGTTTGTGAAATATGCCGCACTTTAATGTAATTAGTCGGTCTTTATTACGAGATAAACGCTCGAAGTTTCGTAAAGAAGCCTTATACAGTAGAAAAACATTCCTTAACCCATCGTTGGTGACTTAAGACTCAAGTTCCACAGTAGGTGACATGGCGGTAATTTACCGCAAGCACGTATATGGAAACTTGAATGTACCAAAACCTATAGAATCATATTTGAAAGCTAAAATATTGCGAGCTAAAATATTACGAAATGCTTGACTAGTAATACAAACTTTTTTTTTTTGAAAATACCAATGCCTTCAATGCGAAGTGTTGTCATAGTTTATTGATGAAAAAAGATTTTTGGAGCTGCAGTATGCAAGTGTCAAAAGATTCTATCTTTTTTTTTATTGATATTTTTTAAATTTTTTTTAAAAGAATAACAATTTTTTCCATTCTTTATTCATTTATTATATTTTCTAATAAACATAAATGGATAAACTTCGAACCTCGAACAATAACTTTAGGCTTACGATTGGCTGCCTCTGCGTCGTATGCATCGCGGACAGTATATTCTGGCATGTTCTTTTAGGCATACATACACTTCGCGTCGCAGGCATTGGTATTTCGACGATCGGTTTTGATGAGCTGTACAAATACCACATCTTCCTGGACGCACTGCTGGAGCTGGAGCTGGAGCTGACGCTCCCGCTGCGGGAATTTGATCCTCTCCGCTCTGGTCGCTATTAGATTTATGATCTGAATTCTCTTCACCATCTTCGATTTCGCTTTCGGAATGGTTATCGAAAAAATCGTGATCATCATCATCTATACCAAGATGTCGCAGCAGTTCTTCTGGGTCCATTTTTAGTTGTTACAGTTAGCAGAGTAGATTCAACAATGAATAAATTTTATGTTCATGCTGGCTGGTTATAAATTTTTTTCCATAGAAATTTTTCTATGCATTTTTTAAAAATATGATGAAAGGGAGTGAAATGTTCCTCCAGCAGCAGAACAAGCAATAGAAAAGGAGTACATAGTTCTAAGAACGCTTATATTATACGGTTCTCTGATGAATTTGATGCAGTCGGTACCATAAACAGAAATGTTATAAGATTCTTAAAAGATAATATTAATATGTGCGGTAAAAAAAAAAAATCAAAAAATTTTTCCAGTAGAAATGATTGTTGAATCTTATATAGATGAAATAGAAATACGAAGTCATCTCTTCTGACCTGATGAAATTTTTCTCTATTTACATCCGGTTATGCTAAAATAATTTGATATCCAGCAGTAATGCCCAAGGGCATGCGGTAAATTACCGCTACGTCACCATTGAAGTTATTCAATAACAATAATGATATATGTATGCAATTATATAGTGTCTGTGTATGTCAAGTTGCCTAATTCGGTGTTTTAAGGAGCTTCCAATTAGCTTAGTGACATTGCGGTAAATTACCGCCATGTCACCAACGAAGGGTTAAAGGCTTAACATTTCGAACCTAAATTGATAATACTCCTCTTCGTGTCTGAAACTGATACGAAGTTCGCCATCAGATCTAGCCCTGTTATCATCCTACATCGAGAAAGATTTTTATTTGTGATTTTGAAGTACATCGGTCCCTAAGACCTTACTTTAAATTATAACGAATATTTTCATTGGCACAGTTCGCTGTGTAGGTTGTTTCGAACGTGATGGATTCCTCAAATCTCAGCCTCTCAGTTCGAATTCCGAGCGTTAACACGACACTGTGTAGGTGTCAGTGTTTACCAATTTCAAACGTACCGAATTCCATAAAATCTCCAGCCCTTTCCTCGCCTTAAACTAAAATAGACGTGACGTAAAGAGCTTTTAAAATCACCAACGATGTGGGATAGTGTTCAGTTTCCACATGAGCAAAAAATCTCTCCGCTTTAATGTGGTGAAATTGATGATGACGAGACCGAAACGTGAATATTCGTACGGTCGAGAAAAAAAGCAAATAATCGTAAATTTACCTACGCCGATCAAGCCGTAAAAATTAAATACACGATCGTGTTCAACGTTCAAGGGGATCATATAAGTTGTTAATTGTGGTTTCTCTCGGATCTTAAACCTTAGCGTATACTAGTTGTAATAGGAGTTGGAAACTGTAAAATGTTCGTAGACACGTAGTATAAAATTGTAGTAAAATTGTATAGTATAGATGTATAGTTGACTTCATGTGTTCAACTCCATTTTCATTCTAGAGCTATTTAAATTTTTTTTATATGACCACAGAGCATGAAAGACCACGAAGACATCAACATTTGAGCCCCTATCTCATGGGCCCTCGAAAAACGTCCTAGTTAGGCTACTGCTCTATGTAAATTCTTACGTGTTTTGATTCCATTTCGACCTCCGAATGGTTCTCCAAATTGTTCAGACGACCAAAGTATGAGAATAGATTGTTGATGGTCTCAAATCTGTTTGTATAACTAAACTAAAAATACCGTGAGTGAATTATTTTTATTTTTGGTTTTCTCATAAACGAGAGACTTTCAAAATAAATTGATTTTCATTAAATGTTAAAAAAAATTCTGACTTCATTGGGTTTCCTTCCGGAACATATAGAGGGATCAAGAGATGAAAATCCTCTCATTTTCTTTAAGGATGAAAATTGTTTTTTTCATTCATGTATGTAATGAAACCATTTTCTATGAAAATAGCACCTTACATTCTTCCATAAAAACATTATTTTCAAAAAAATGTAAGTCGTAATTTCTGTGATTGAAATTCATCGTTTGTCCTAGTGAATTGATAGTTCAGTTTCAAATGAAACATTTTCTTCATGATTCTATTCGGGTAATTTGTTTGATTTTTTTTCTTTTTTCATTTATTTTTTGTGATATAAAATTAGTTGACATAGTTTTAAAAAATATGATCAGAGTCAAGTAAGGCTTTTGAGATGAAGGAGCTAGGGGTGAGGTTCTAAAAGAGCTCTGAAGGCGGTGTTGATGTTAAATCATTGTTTAAATGTCGAAAAATTTTAAAAAATGGCTAAAAATGTTTTGTGAACAAAGAAATAAATTATAAATAAAAAAATATTAAAAATGAAAACTTCTTCAAACACTCGTAGAAGTTTGAAAAATCTTAATAATTCTCCGGAATAAAAAAATATTTTAAAAATGTCCAAAAATCAAAGAATTTTCTTTAAAAAAAGAAAATAATTTCCGTAAATTGCAAAAGGTTACTCACTCTCCCTGTAGGTTAAGCTCACCTTTTATCCATGAGAACTTCCAATATGTTATTCAGGGAGTCATTATCTAGGTATTAGTGAAGAAATATTAGTTACGTTTAATAAATATGAGCTCATATGGATACTAAGGATAAGAATTATGCTTTATTCTAAATCCAATTTTACAGGTTTATTGAAGGGGAAGGGAAATGGTTACTGTCCTTAGAGTATGTTAGGGGTGAACAAAAAATTCAAAATTTTCGATTATGGTGTCACATGACTAAGTTAGATGAAAAAACTAATATATTCAAGTTTCAGCTTCCTAAGTGAATTTAGAAGAGCTTTTTGAGAGGAAATTCTAGGTAAGGAAATTTCTCAAATCTTCCAGATCTCTTAATCAAAATTGTCCAGAATTTTTAAACTTTGTGTGTGGAGTTAGTGTGGAACAAGAATATAAAATGGATCCAAAATTGGGTAAAGTCAAAGTTTGAAGAAGGCTTAAGAAATCTCAAATAATTCATATTTCATATTTTACAAATGAACTAATATGAATACTGGAGATGAGAAGTATACCATATTTCAAATCCAATTTTACGGGTATGTTGGAAGGAAGGAGGAAGGGTTATTGTCCTCAGAATATGACAGGGTGGACTGAACTGAGGAAAAAATTACGTATTTTATGATAATTAATTCTGTTATTAAATTATTTAAATGAAAAAATCTCATAAAAAATATTCTATTTATTAATAATATGAATCGACTTTTTTCATTTTTTTATCTTTATTTATTAAAATCAATTTTTATTTTTATTTAAAATATTACATGTAAACGAAAGACGAAAAATTTTATTTGGAATATTCGGGCCGGGCATCGAAAGAATTGGCCTCTAGCGGATTTTAGTGGAACCTCTGAAAAGGTGAAAATGAGTAAAATTTAACATTGATTTAAATGGAAGCAATTTCGTTTTTCCAATTTTACGAGAAAATAAGAACATTCAGAGGAAAATTCATCGTAACTTTTTTTTAGACGATGAGATTTCCTTTCCAAAGATATAAAAATTGTTATATCTTCATCCCCGATAACAATAGAAATTAATTGTTTATTGTAGTATTAATCATTTACATCAACTATTCACTTATCATTTGACACTTGTTCAGTAATCAGTCTATTGGAGTTGTGATTAAGTGAATTGTGGAATGAAGATTTTTTATTCAACTTCCATATATTATCGTTATTTGCTATGTGGAGTAGGTAATGTGCCACTGTGATAACTCATTTTTCCAGATTTTTATCGTTACTGATGATGAAAACATAATATTTATATCATCGAATAGAAAATTTTTTCCCTTAAAAATTAAGTTATGATGAATTTTTCTTTAAACCCTACAGTTTTCTTAGAAATTTAAAAAACAAAAACGCTTCTATTTAAACCAATGTTAAATTTTGATCAGTTTCACCTTTTCAAGTAAAACGACACTAGCGCGCCACACCCGTGCCCGCCTCGAATAGTATACTTCTTATCTCTACTACTCATATGAGCTTATATATTTTATGAAATATGAGACATTTGTGGCTTCTTAAGTCTTTCTCAAATTTTGACTTCCTGCCATTTTGAACCCAAAAAATCATTTTTTAATTTTATAACAATTGATTCTGTTATTAAATCTATTAAGTATAAAAATTTTGAATCTCATGAAAAATATAAGATTTTTTTTCGTTTTGAATAATACATAAATTCATTTTTTTTTTAATTTGAATTTATTTTTTTAATTTATTCATCTTTGTTTATCCAAATCAATTTTTTATCAAATATTTAAAATATTACCTTTAAATGTAAATAATTAATCTGATTAAAACTATATGGTGTCATATGACCTAGTTAGATCAAAAAACTAGTATATTTATATTTCAGCCTTCTGAGTGAATTTGGAGAGAAAATGAAGCAAAACACAGATTTTTGAGGCAAAATTGGGTATGGAAATTTCATAAATCTTCCAGATCAGTTCACCGCAAAAAAGACCTAAAATGCTTGAACGTTGTATGTGGAGTTTATGTGGAACTAAATATGGCCTCTTGAATTTGGCTCAATATCGGACATGTGCAAAGGGGAAGAAAGGAGGGGTTGCCTCCGGGCCCGAGTTTTTTTTTCGTGCTAAAAATCTGTCTTTACCTCTACAACTTTTTTTTCGCTCTTATGACTTTTCCTCCCGTTCTGAGCCTAGCTCCTATCGCCCATTGACCATGCTGAACGCAATGGGCAATGAGCAAGGTGCTAGAGGAGTTGCTATTGAACTGGATGGAGGACTGGATTAAGGAGAAAGGAGGACTCTCCCCACGGCAGTTTGATTTCTGTAAGGGAAAAGGAATCGTGGAGGCTGTGGGGATTCTGGTGAATGAAATTCAAGAGGCGCTAGCAACCCGTGGAGTTCGCGTCATCGTCTCACTAGACATCTGGAATGCGTTCAATACAGCTATATGGGATTAAGATCCTGAACACGCTAATAGCAGAGCAGGCCCCGAGGTACATTGTAAGGATGATACGCAGTTACCTGCAGGATAGGGTCATCACCTACGAGATGGAGGAAAGACCGGATTTTCTCTGCGTAGCGCTACTCAATATGAATCCAAAATGATAGAAAGTCAAAGTTTGAGAAGCTTCAAATGGCTGATATTTTATTAATGCAGACTCATATGATTGCAGTGTACAACATTCTGCGTATCCAATGATCCTTTTATTTTAGCAAATTTAGTAACACTCAAATAAATCTTAGATAGTTTGTCAGGAGTAGATGGCGATTTTCAGACTTGATATTGAGAATTAAAACTTTTAGATGATTGATAACATTAAATGAGAAAAAAATATTTAATTCATCAACTAATTTTTGATCAATTGGATTTATTATTATATTTACTTTAAGAGGATTAACTGGAATTATTGATCATTTACAAATTTAAATGAGCCCTTAGTAAAAACTCAGCTCGCTTAATGTGGCATGGTTGCTTACACCTTTTTTTGTCTCATTTGGTCCCATATATTCAATATTATTCCCTAATCCAACGATTCGTTCGCATTTTCCATAACTGTTTTTTTTTTTTTAATTTAATCCTCGTTGAGTTTATTTTTCTTCGAAAATTGCATACTAGACCGTTGTGCGAATTCCTATTTGATCGAATTTTCACATCACCTACTCCACCAAATGTACAGAAATAACAGTGGATGTTTATTTTCGAGCTATATTCCTCGGATCGATGTAAGCAAACGAGCATAAATAAGTTGGCACCTAACGATGATATCGTGGCGACGATACAGTTATTTGGCGCGTAAAAATCGCCTCTCGCGTACATAATTTGTACGCGTAAGAATAATGGTAACTGGTCAGAGTTACACACGGCTGATCATCTACGCCGGTTGAAAAGATAAACCGCGTAATTATAGAAATCCGCGAATCGTCAATACCGTAAGCACGAGGTGATTGCGCTGTCGAATTTACCCGACGAACGCGTCGTTCCGTATTGGTTGGAAATTCAAGTTCAAATTTCGCCTAACTGGAGAGAAGATGGAACGTGTAGATGTTTAGAAAGGTTCATCTGCGGAGAGGTAGAGGTTGCGGCGCTGGTAGCGTGTATGCATATTTTAACCAGTTTAACTAGAAATATTAAAAATGCAGGTGAATGGATAAAAGTTGTTGCAGATAGTTGGAGGTCATGAATCAGTTCGCCAAAGTAGTGGTCAGAAATTTATACGCTATGGACTATTTTTCCATTGTATATTTTAAAGTGCTTTTTACACTCGCCAATACGTAGGTACACGCGTGTTCGCCGTGGATTCGGCTCGGGTTTGTATTAGAAATTAACGTGGTCTAGATGAAAGTAGCTTGTACGAGATGTTATACATGTGTGCGCGGATTTCTTTATTACTCGTCGAAGGAGTTAAATGTGTCGCTGGGTGAGATTGGCTAAATGGCTGGGCCCGAAACCAAGGCTTTTCTATCATCATCAAGGCTATTGGCGATTCGAAATTGCCTTCATATCGCGTTGTAATTTGGACGACATTTGGCATCCATAAATGGTTACAATTCACTCTTCATACGTGACAACTTTACTACCTGTAAAATATCTCGTCAATTAGGTCACCAAATTTATTCCTCGGCTTGTCACCTGCATGGAAATATTCACCCGCGTAAATCCTCGTCATGTCTTATTCGCGGGTAATTTAATAGGTGATGTATTGTTGGAATAACACGACGACGGGTTTCTTCCTTTCGGTGGTTTTCGTGAAATTTCCATCTCTCGGAGGTTTTACGCATTTAATGACGATGAGATCATGTGATTTTTTAACCGCATATGGCTGCTATAGGTGTTATCATCGGTTGAAACTTTCTCGAGTTATTAATTGGATATTTATTATAATGTTTGGTGCACTCTCCTGCTGGTATTCGGAAAGGTCTTTCTAAACCTACACATTTTAGAAAATCGATTCGAATCTTTATTACGTTGTTGGTATAATTGTTGTGGATTATGTTGCGGAATTTGTTAGATGTTTTGTATCGAGTAATGGGTGGTGGATTATGGAACTACGAGTTCGTACACGGGAAGTATTTTTCGAGAAGTTTTCTATACATGTGGTCTAATTCTGCGACGTATTGAGGATTTAATTTTTTATTTCAATAAGACTTTATTTTTAAACACGAGTTGAAAGGAATTTGGAAACCTTGGCTTATTTTTAATCCTTCTAATACCCATTGTTTCGAATTTCTATTGATGTGAGATTGCATTGCTATTGGGTAGGTAGAAGAGTTTCGGTAGATTTTTCAAACTTTCATTACTTCTGTTGATTGTTGTGATTTTCCAGACAAAGTAGATGAAGATTTTCCTTAAATGATGTTAAAATGGATTTAAAAGGGTCTTCCTCTATAAGATGGTGAAAACAGCCTTCAATTGAAATTTGGTTCGAAGTGTCTCAAAATGTTGACTTTGGCGTACAAACATTTTCCCCCAATTTTTTTGTCCTTTCCCGCACTTCTCTAGGAGTGATCGAGGTTTAAATGATGAAACAGTAACTTGTGATTTCTCTGCCTCGGCTTTATCAATTAAAGGTACTATATAGATTAGAGTGGTACGAAATTTCAAGATGTCGAATTTTCAGAATTTTCACGATTACTCCCCCTTAAGTAAATTTTAGCCCTTGAAAATCATATTAACACGTGCCGACTGGAGTGTGAAATTTGCCCATTTAAATATACACGTAAAAGTATAAATTCAATATTCATACTTCCCTAAATTCACATGAAAATACGCAACATTAGCTGTTTTTTCTTGAAAAAAAAAATATATATAATTCATGGTGTAGATTCTGAAATGAAAGTGTCGCTGTTTCAAAATGTCCATTAGCTCTCCGAGGCGTGAGAGGCATTTCTTCAAAATGTTTGTAAAAATGTTTGGAATTATAATTCTTGTAAAACAGCAATGTTGCACAAATTTTGATTTTTTGATAATTTTTTTTTTTTTTTTTTTTTTTCAAAAAAGCCAAAATTTTATTATGAAGTTCATTTTGATATACGAGTATCTACCTGACAAAAAAATTAAAGCAGTCAATTTTATTTCAACATAATTTTAATATTTATATTAAACAAGTATTTCTTCCTGTAGACTTGAATTATTTTAAAATGAAAAATAAAACGTAAGTAGCCATGCAGTATCACTAGAGCTGAGTTTTCAGTGGGTGCTTGTTTAATGTTTATATTTGAATCAGGCAGAACGGTCGTTCTGCGAGTCAAGTTCGAAACGCAACCAAATTGCCATGGAAACGAACGAAAGTGCGCGTACGTACGAGCAAACGGCCGACTCTGCTTATATTCTGTGAACAGGATTTACTCTATAGCGTTTATGCAATTTTTACCGAAACTATTGGTCGTAATGGATATATTTATAGCTTATTTTAAAGACCTCGCCAAGAGCTTCAAAATAAGCCATAGATAATTACTGTACGATAAAAACTCGCCGAGTTATTAACATCTGAAATAAGCGATTATGACAAATTTTTGAAGTTAAGTAAACTCATTTTCTCGACAACTAATAGAGATGAAAACGTGAAATTTTGTATGCTTCATCTGCATGATGTAAATGAGTGCGTGTGAGGTTTTCGTCCAAATTGGCCCCCTTTTACTCCTCCTCCTTCCTTAAATGGGCCTTAAAAATTTTTAAAATGGAACGAAAACTATGAAAGGCACTTCTACAGCATGCTTTCAACAAATGTACCAAATTTCAGTTCATTTGGTTCATTACACTCTTCTGTAGCCTTGAGCAAAGTTTCGAAAATTTTAGAATATGTACAAGAGGGGAAAACGAAATAGGGGAACAGCATAAGGCACGAAAGGGGAAATTAAAATAGGGGAAATTCATAGGTGTTGTTTCAATGGATCGGACTTCTCTGATTCAAGTAGGTAAAAAAGGATGAAATTAAATAGGGATAATTTATCGAAAATTCAACAGAATACGCGATGCTAGCATTAATTTATTCAAATATTATATTCCAAAAAAAACCTTTGATATCCGCAAAAAAAACTTCTAAAAAACACAAACTTCAAGTTCAAAACTATTCTTAGTTATACCTATTAAAAAAAAAAAAAAAAAAAAAAAAAACTCAGGTACAAAATAATATGATACAAGCCCACAGATCAAGTTCCCCTCATTTCAACTTAGAACTTGACGGTCGTCATTAACGAATATATAAGGAATATATAAGGATTATCATGTACCTAAATATTACATTTTCATTTCATCTATCTTTTAAGTTGAATGGGGATCGTATTAGGACCGCAGAGTTGTTATTGTTAGTTCGTTAGTATCACTTGATAATATTTAAACTTACCAATTACTACATTACATAATACATATTGTACCTATATTTCAAATATGTGCGTTGAAATCGATATATATTTGAATTCAATATTAAAATTAAAGCAAATAAAAATAATCAACTGATAATATTTAAAATTACCAATTACTGCATTACGTAATACATATTGTACATATTACAAATATGTGCGCTGAAATGGAGATCTATTTGAATTCACAATTATAATTAAAACAAATGAAAATACCTAATAAAATAAAAAATTTATTCATAAAAATTTTGAACTTTTTATTCATGACATCCTTTCCATTCCATAAATTTGTTGCCTATTGAGTAGTAATGTTATGAAATAAAGATTGTTCTATCCTTTAATTTCATGTTCAGTAATTTGGAAAAAAAATGTTAACTCACATAACGAAATCACCCCCTACAGTAAATTCTGAATGTTAAAAAAAAATTCAATGAATTAAGTGTTGAGGTAGTATATCTGCCCCAAAAAATTGTATAGTCACATCAGCAGTGAAACATTTCAACTTGTAGCCAGCATACTTATAACAATCCTCCAGTGAATGACGACCGTTAAGTTCTAAGTTGAAATGAGGGGAGCTTGATCTTTTTTTTTTTTTTTTTTTTTTTTTTTTTTTTTTTAATAGGTATAACTAAGAATGTGCTTTTTAGAAGTTTTTTTTGCGGATTTAATATTGTCAAGTGAACTTCTCAACCACACAGGTCATATTGATTACCATTTTTAAAAGTTTAACTGAAATATGTTGTACTTTTTGTCCTCGAAGATTAAAAAAGCCCATATTTTTCAAACTTCAGTTGTTGTTTGAGGCTTCTCAAGCTTGCCTCAATTTTATCCATCCGTTTTTTAGGATCGACTTATGATCGATTTCAACTCAAATTTAAGGGGGTCATATTCTGGCCCCAATTAATCCTACACCCATAGTTTGACATTTCTGGGTCAATTTGGTGAGGAGATATGCGAGATTCGTGAAATATCACATCGTGGTTTCCCTTCCAAAAGCTTTTTTTGCTCCAACTCTTCCACATATTGTATTAGGATGCTAAAAGTGAAATATCTTGTTCAATTGACACTTTATCATCTGACGCCGTTATCAGAAATTTTCATGTTTTCGTTTATCGTCCTCCCACATGTTGAGGGCAACAACCCCTCCTCTTCCTCTTCTAAATCGTGTGAAACTGAAATTAACATTTAGCATATTTTTCAAATTTTAGCTATTTGAGGCTCTTAAAGCTCTACTCAAATTTTGATAATTTTGGATTGATTCTGACCTTAATTCAAGGAGTTATATTCTGGTGCCAAACTAACCCCACACACACAATGTTTGAACTTTCTAGGCTGATTTGATGAGGAGATATGAAAGATTAATGAAATTTCATTACGCAAAACTTCCTCAGAAAGCCTTTTTTTTGCTCTAACTCTTCTTCCAATGCACTTAATAGCCTGAAATTTAAATATATTTGTGTCCGTGACCTGCTCTTTCGTATGAGGAGAAAAACCAAAATTTTGAGGATTTTACCCTCTCTCCAGCACCTCTCAAAATTTAAGTGAATCGTCATTCTGAGATGATAAAAAAAGGGAGTATTGCGAAACTCCATGAAAAGTCTCTAACCAAATTTTTAGCAATATTCATCTATGCACGTTGGCACTAAGCACGGTAGAAATCGCTATTTGTGTACTTCTCCACTTTTTTTTTTTATTGCATGGCAAGAAATACTACATTTGTTGTAAATTCAACTTTCAAGTGGTTTTGGAAAGGATAGGGTAGAGTTAAGGGTTTTTAGATATGGCATTGTGTGTAGCCTATAGACATGAAAGGGTTAGTAATGTTATTTGCAAACCTGAACAAGCCCCAATTAAAAACTCAGCTCCAATAGTGCGACATGGCTGCTTACATTTTTTGCATAAGTCGAAAAAACCGTTTGGATCGCAGAAAATCAAACGATTCAAATTTTTTTGTTCCTAGCCCTAGTATATAAATCAGTGTTGTAGGAACAAACCCAAGAACGAGAACGAAGAACAACAAGAACAGAGAATTTTCATTGTTCCTGAGGAACAGAACCAAGAACAAGAACATAAAACTGATATGTATGAAGAACAAAGAACAGAACGAGAACAGAATATTTTCAAACTGAAAGATCAAAGAACGAAACGAGAACCAACTAATGTAAAATGCTGAGGAACGAGAACAAAAACAAGAACGGATGTAATTTCGAGTTGTTCTTCGTTCTTTTGAAAGTTAATGATTTATCACAAAATTAATGGATATCATGAGGGGAAAGAGAAAATAAAAAACTTCTAAAAGCGGACAAATGCTGCGTATACCCGTATAAATCCTTTTTTTTTTTATTTATTTATTAATTAGCTTCAATTAATTAATTTTCAATTTCAACAACAACATAAACTGTAAACACGTTATCAAAAAAAAAAAAGAACAAAAGAAAAAGTTGAAGAACGAGAACAGAACGAAGAACGAACAAGAACGAGACCATAAAGGATTGAAAGAACAAAGAACAGAACGAGAACAACATTGTAAAGAATTAAAAGAACGAAGAACGGAACGAGAACAGTTGAAACATTGAGAATAAGAACGAGTTAGGAACAGGATCAAATGACTGGGTCTTTCCAGGAATAAGAACAGGAACAAGAACAGGCATATGTTCGTTCCTACAACACTGATATAAATTCTCCGATTGAAAAAAAATTTCTCTCTATATATTAAAATCAAAATGAAATCGGTTTTGAGATGCGCGCGCATCCTTGTTTTGAATAGCAGGTATAAAAGGTATATAAAGGATAGCACGTATACAAAGGAAGAACAGGTTGTAAATTTTAATAAAAGCCTTGTACATGCACAAGGGTAAGTCATAAAATTGTTTCGAGTAGCAGGTATAAAAAATATAAAGGATAGCAGGTATACAAAAATGAAAAAAAGGTGATAAACCTCAATAAAAGCCTTGTACATAGTCAAGAGTAAGGGTAAAGTTATAAAATTGTTTAAAATGGCAGGTATACAAAGATATAAAGGGGGAGCCCATCCTGAAAGGAAGAACTCTTGGTGGGGGTAACAAATAAGAATAAATTGGGTTGTGCAGTTTGGAATGTAGCTGTACGAACCCCGAAGGGGCGAGGAGGCACTAGTATTTATTGAAACTAAAATAAAATATTTTTGGAAAAGCACTTTGTAATATTAGAAATAAATTCATTTATTGATTTTAGTACCTATATGTTGATATTATTCCATTAGGTTAAATATTGCATGTTTTATATTTAAAAGCTGAAGGAATACTTATTTCTATCTTCAGTGCTAATAGAAGAATCGAATGTGATTTTATAAGCGCCACTTTAGTATCGTTACCTAGCTACCTACGCATTGGAAGAACAGAGAAAAGTAATTCTATAGAAAAAAATCAACCCCATTAGATCCCTATTTTCGACCCATTTTCAAGCGATATTCAATGTGAACCCATTGATCTAAGTATCGCATCGTAGCCACTTAGACTGACCGATGGACCGCCTTTGACATTCATTCAATTAGACCATTTAGTCGATTATAGTATTCGATCGATCGAACCTACATCACAGACGGTACGTACGAGCGTCGAACCGAAGTAGGTAAACGTTTATGGTAGCAGCCGCGTCAAAACACAGCGCCGCGTTAATAAATAATATCAGTTGTGGCTGCGCGGCAACATTATATGGTATCAGTGGTTACTTGTAAATTGCGTTTTTACGTTTGATATTTTTTTACACTCGAAGGTGTAGAAATAACTGGCGCTGGCGGAGTATTACCGGTACCGTTATGCTCGCTGTGTGTGCTCTGGGTTACTGTTACAACCGGAGGTGTGTCTAGTTGGTTATTCTATTAGCCGGCTACGTCATTGTTCTAATATAATTGCCGCGTACTTGATAACATACGAGTAAATTTTCGCGTAAAATTTCTGTTTCACGTAATAGCGAACTTGGTATGTCGAACGGAAGTATCGAAGAAGGCACGATCACCCGCATGAGTCGATGCTGGGATAAAAGACGTTGGATGGGATAAGTATTTGGGTTCTGCAAAAGCATATCAAGAGTTAAGGTTGCTAGACGGTCACGAGCTAGATGTAATCGAATGGAGTTATATCATATTTATGACGTGACTCGTGTATCCAGCGGTAACCACGAGATCACGAGCTTTATGTTAACTTTCAAAATTTCAAGTCTGCACGTATCATTTTCGTGAATCGATATCTTCCGTTGATGGCTTCCTTTAGTAACGGATTTTTTTTTCGAAAACGTCGTCCGATTCGAAAGATAGAAAGTTCTCTCAATGTATTTGTCCATGGTATAGGTATTCGTACGTTGGAGAGCTTAATGAGCTCTATTTACAAACGTCGACTCATCTTTTATTCTACGGGAGGTTGGAGATTTTTTTCACGTTCGTCCAAATTATCTATTTGTATGGGTAATTTCGCGAAGACTTTGATACGACGTTGGCAACCTACTTTGCCAACTATATTTTAATGTTCAAGGTGCACTCGATACGGTGTATGCAAAAAAGTGAATGTGAATGGAAGTATCAATACATACTTTTATAATCGTACAATGCAAATCTTTTCATTAGTACATGTTTATGTTACAGGTAAGTTTTTAATGAAGGAAAAAGCATGAGTAGTCATGCATGGCCGGGTTTTTAATGGTGGCTTGTTCAAATTTGTAGATAGTGTTGTTGACCTCTTCATGCCCACAATGAGCGTTGAGACTAAAAACCCCAACATGCATCTAAGATGTTTGAATTTAAAATATGTAGTAGCTGTTGCCCACAGGTATCACATGAGTCCATATTGTACAAATTTTAGATTTTAGAGACTCTTCAAGCTTTTCTCCAATTTTTGCTACAGACCATTTCGCATTCATATTACCCCAAATTCAGGAGGTATGTTCTAGTTCCTAATAAATTCAATATACAAAATTTTAGCATTTCAAGTACACTTAGTAAAAAAATAGTAGAATTTATTATATTTTCTGATGTCACTTCCTTTTCAAAAGCTGTTTCTTTTCAACTCCATTGAAACCACTTTGAATGCTGAAATTTGAACGTATGCATTTGTAATTTGAAGTCACTTTGTCATATGAAACATTAACCAAAAATTAACAAATTTTCGTTCACCCTTGCACCTCTTCCAATATTTTGAGAACTATATCGCCTTTGAAAATGGATTTTTAGTGATGATCGATTATTAAGCTATTAATAAAATATCGATTTAAAATTATTCGATTGTCGATTTAAAAATTAATCGATTATCGATTAAAACATAATTAATTATCAATTCCGAGATCAATCGATTTTTGATTTGAAAATTAATCAATTATCGATTCGAAATTAATCGATTTTCATTCGAAAATTAATCGATTTTTAATTCAAAAATTAATTGAATATTTTTTTTGTAATTGATGATTAATCAGTTAATCGATTTTTTTATTGTATCATTACATGTTTTCTCGGTTATACATTTTTATTTATTTTAGTTCATAGAAATTGTTTTTCGAGTAAAAATGTGAAAATTTCAAGTTTTTTGCGTTATTTTTATGATCTTCCTTCAAGCCTGTAGTTCTAATAAGGTAGAAATATACAAAAATTTAAGCCTTGTTTATGAAATTTTGTGTACAATACAGAAGTCCCAACGAATAAAAAAAGTTTTAAGCTCCCCTCCCTCCCCTAAGATGTAGTTAGTCCATTAAAATCGTAAGATTAATCGATTAGCGAATTATCGATTTTTTTTTTACATGTGTATAATCACATATTTTCTTTTGCATGTATTTCAGTTATTTACTTTTTTTCACGTATTCTGATTTTGAAATGAAAGTAGAAAATTTCAATAATGAAAATAGTTTGAATGGAAAATAGCGATTAATCGGTTATTCAAGATTTCAATTAATCGATTATATTAGGTACCTACTAATAAAATTAATAAATTTTGTCCATTATTAGGATTTGTGATATAACACACTATTTTTTATGCATGGTAATCATACGAACCCTGTATATCAAATTTGAGCTGTTTGAGATTCTTCAAACCATCGTCGAACTTCAATGTTTCGCCATTTTTGATCCATTTTGACCTAGCTTCAAGGGTTCATATTTTAGTCCCCCCAAACTCCTCATAGGAAGTTTCAACTTTACAAGAACATTTGGTGAGGTAGATCATGAAATTTTCTGGAGTGATTTCCTTGAACATGCCACTCATTTGGACTGATTTCATGGCGTGAAGCCATAACTTAAAATTTTTCGTTTTTGTTTTAACCCCGTCATGTTTTGATGATAGTAACCACGTGGATTTAAGATACAGTATACTTCTCGTTTTTAGAAATCATGTGAGTCCGTATTACCAAGTTTAAGGTATTTGAGTCTTTCTCGCCTTTCTCAAATTGGGACTATGCCATATTTTGCTTTCATTTTGGCCCAAATTCAAGGCCTCTTCATTTTTATTGATCGATAAGATGGGGATATATGAAGGATTCAAGAAATTTCATGACTCGAAAGCTCCTAAAAAACACATGTTCTACTATGATGAATTTAAATGACTTCGAATTAATCGAAATTTAACTACGTTTCTTATAAATGCACTCGAATACAAAAAGCCTGTTGAAAAAGGGAACCACTGCTGTGAAACATGTTTTTTGTCTTGCATAAGTTTCACTTATTTTATAAATATTTTCCAATTTTTGTTGTTGTTGTTGTTGTCTCGCGCACATTAATTAAGATATTCGTATGATTTTTTTTTTCTTCGTAGGAAATTAATGTGCCAATTTTTATGGTTGTTTTTTGTCTCAAATTATTCTCTTATTTATTTTCTTTGTGAATATTTAAACGTATTATACTTTTATCTGATTTTCTAATATGAATCCAAATATAAATGATTTCAATTTTCGTATATTATGCTGTGCAACTTGGAGTGACCTTAAACGGTAATTTCTCACCTAGTAATTTTATTTATCAAAAATTGCTCTTTTGCGTCACCACAATTTTTATCAATTTGATGTTTCTCTTTTCAATTTTTTTTCTCGTCAGAACCTCCAATCTCGATATTTTTTGCGAAATATTTCATTTTTTTTTTTCATTTTAAGATAAAAAGTAACTGTGCTTGCCGTTTTTTTCCAATGTTTCCAATATTTTTCATAATGCTAAATACATTCATTGATAATATTGGTTTTAATTTTTGTTCCTACTGGAAAATAAAATTTATAAAATTTCGATTTTCACAATTTTCAAATTCTTATTAGACATATAACCCAAGATGGAATAATCTTTGAGAATTTTTACTTTATACACGAATTTCTACCCTGATCAGAAAATGTTGAAAATTCATCCTTGAGTTTGTAATGAATCAAGAATGGGCTCAAAAAGATTAAATTTGATTTCATGTGATAAGTAGGGTTAAGGAGTATAACATACTTTGAATCTCACCGTGAGCTGTTTTTGGAGGAAAGGAGGAAAGCTTTTCAACCCTTAAAATTTACTGAAGGGGAATGAAAGATGGAAAAACTCTCAATGTGGTTTCATAAATGCTTTGAGAGGAAAATGCAGCCATGGCATTTCTTTAATAATCCATATGTGTTCACCGAATGTCTTTAAAAGGTTAAACATCGTACGTGGGATCTATTCAAGATCACAATATGACTCTTGAAGTTTGAATCAAGATGGATTCAAAATAGGAGATATACTACAATTTAATAAAAGCTTCAGTAGGTCTAAATTTTTGAAATTTCAAGACTACCTATAGAATTTTATGATTCCTGAGATCAGGTACTTCAACGTATTTCAATTTTAAGCTCTCGGAAAAGTCTTCGGAGTACATGAGTCTAAGGGTAATGAAATGAACAGTAATTATTATCAACAAGTCTAAACGTTCCCATATTAAGACTGAGCTCGAGTAATTCTACATTGCATACTTTCTTTTTCTTATTTATTCAGGTATTTTACGCTGTTAACCTCGTAGAGTATCTTAATTAACGAATCCATCGGTCGGAAGTTGGAATTGTTATATCATCGATGAATTGTTTTAACGCGTCTTTATTACAGTACGATCGACCGACTTGCCACCATAATCACCACGCCAATACCAGCTACACCAGTTAATCATAACTCATCCCGTTACAATATCCCACCGTCGGAATCCTAATCGTCGTATGCAATCTGAATCAGCATTTGAAGAAAAAACCATACAACCAAGAGACATTATATTCGCGTGATTACATTACCATGCACGGTACGATGCCTGCTGATACAGCGTAGGATCGCGTTATTAGGTCATTTGTGTATCGTAGTTCGCCGATTTTGTAATTACGAGTAGGAAAATTTTATGCAACACATTGTTTCGGTTCGGTCGGATAGTTGGCAGATTTCTTATCTAGTCGAAGATTAGGTTGCTGATACGATGGAGATGGTGGAATATTTTTTTTTTTCATCTACCATTTAATTTTCGAGATTAGCGCGAAATTTGGCCATATTTTATTTCCGCGTCTCATTCTCGTATCGCTGACGCTGAGTGTACGTTGACCTAGAATTGAAATATTTAATAATTTCATCTACCGCCGTAAACGATTTTATGATATAAAATGAAAATCGCTACTCGCGTAGCGCTGATAATTACGAAGGCAAAGAAAGCTGGTTTTAGTATTGCCATAAAATGGAAATATATCTCTGCGAATTCTTGCAATTAGAGCGTCCTAAATGGAGGCGTCGCGTCGTTTAGTTCGGTGATGTATTCGGTGTCTGAGATGAAGATTTTTCTCTTCTGTTGAAAAAAATCGAAATTTTGAAATTTTGTTTTGCTCGATTAATCGATTTATCGATTTAAAAAAAATGATATATCGATATTTAAGAGTATAAAAAATTGATCATTTATGTGAAAATCAATAAGTCCATTCTTTGAAGAGTGTTTTACCAATCATTCTTGCAGCAATAAAAGAATCGATTACATTTGTAGGCAAACGGATTAGTCGATTTTTTTTTGTAAATTGGAGAATTGATATTTAAAAGATATGAAATCGATTATTTTTACCAAAAATAATGAATAGAATATATTTCTTAGTTGGCATATTAAGCTCTTTCAAAAAAAAAAAAAAAATTAAGGAATTAGATTTATCGATTTTTTTGCTTCAAATTGATACAACGATAATATTCAAAAATTCAATTTTTTGAGTGCAAATCCATTAATTTATTTTTTTGCTTTACTTTTGTTCAGATCATTCTCGCAAAAAAATTTATTATCTTTGCATGAATCGACCATTTGATTGTTCCGTAGATGCATTCTTATTGATTATTTATTCACAGTAATGGAAATACATTAATCATTATTCATAGCAACGAAAAAATCTATTAGGTGATTTTTTCAAAATCAATAATGGTATTGATCATATTTGTAGAGATGAAATAAATTATTTTTCAAAAAATAGTTCATAGAATATTTCTCAATTGCCTATCGACCTTAATAATCAAATAAAAATCGATTATTTGTGGGAAAAAAATCTATCGATTATTTAAAAAAATTTTGTATCGATTTTTGTATGTAAATCGATTAATCGATTTTTTAAATAGATAAGTCGATTGTATTTAATGAAAAAATCGATAATCGATTGGTCAGTTTTTTTTAAAATTGTTACATTAATCACATTCACAAAGATAAACGAAAATTGAAGATTCCACCCTCCCCCTATTCTACCATCCCAAATCAGGTGGTCTGTAATGGTAATCAGCTGAAAATTGACTGTCATGATGGGAATATCGATTAAAATTAATTAATCAATTTTCTCACCCTTTTTGTCAAGATTACACATATAGAAATAAAAAAATGTAGTATATATTGCTTTAATTGGATTAATTTTTTTTTTCTCCAAATACTTCATTGATTTGATCACGTTCAATATAACGAAAAAAAAAAGTAGAAACCTGATTGAGCCACTGTATTTATAAAAATGAAAAAACTGATTATGTTTCTAAAATTTTTAGTTGCTTCATCTATCATATTTACTAAAATGAATCAATTAATCAGCATTTTTTTTCAAATCGATATATTGGTGATATTTATAAAAATAGAAGAAAGGATTTTTTTTAGTAAAAATGATACATCATGTTTCTTTTTTCAAATTGATGGATTACTTACTTTTTTTTTATTAACGTGCCATCATATAGATGAGCTGCATTAAGCCTGAAAAGGAGAAAAATTCAAAAGATTGTTTCCTGTTGATGGCCCATCTTGTAAGAGAAGAGGGGGCGTATTTGGAATAGAGAATTTTTTCATATTGGTTCGGAGCAGGCCATGTTAAATGTTGAGGTTAATCATTGCAATGTAAACAAGCAGATTCAGATTTTGTTGATGTGTGGGAATGGGTGAATCTAATTCACCATGACAAAAATGTGATGTATTAAACTTATTCATGTATTTCATAAAAATGAAAAAATCCATCGTTCTTGAGGATTAGTTTTTATAAAATAAATAAATCAAGTGACCCTCTCTATGAAATTAATTGATTAAATTTTTTAATAAATTAAAAAAAAAATTTTAATTGAGAAATCTCGTAGAGCAATTTTGTATCATTTTCGTTATTATATTTGAAATTGGCTATTTATAATTTTTTTTTAAATATAAGGTTTAAATTATTAAAAAGCTCCAATAAAGAAATAATTTTAGGCTTCCTGACCTTGAAGTCTTAAATTTGACTCCTCTTAGCTATACCACGTAAACAGCAAATATCTATTTGAACCTTTTGTAGAATAATGTCTTAATACAAAAAAAGAAAAAATAACAACAACGACGTGTAAATATGAACATCTAAAATCACTTGACCTAACGTTGATGAGGAGTTAAAAAGGTTGAAATGCTATGTTCTCCTCGCATCTCATCATGTTACCGTATCGTACACGTGCCTTACATTACCAGTGATTTCTTCAAAGAAACAGACCGCTAACGAACGAACAAGTCTAATTAAAAAATTTCATATCCGGCCAATTACCGGCGTCATAAGTTACCATTTCTCGTCATTTTTAAATTGATATAAAAACATAAACGCAGCAAAGATGCGGTGACGTCATAAATCATTTTATATTCCGGTCGATGCGCGACCGACGATGCGATGCCGTTTCGTGTAACTGGTTTCCCCCAATAAAGAAAAAATAATTGAAAATTTTCGCGTTACGTAAAATCAGCGAACGCGTAATTTGAAATTAAAATAGAACCCAGAAGTTCGCCGAGTTACGTGAAAATTTGTTAAATCACAGCGAACGAGTTAAATGCCCCCTGTTACGAAGTAATGAAAGAGGAATGAGGGGTGGGAGGTAGGGATTACGAAAAATTAATTATTTACCATTTTGCAAATAATTTTGAAACTGTTCGCAGCACCAAGATGCCGATTATATCGGCGTGTGGTATCGCATATGTACATATGCACGCACTAGATGCACATGTAGGTCAACGTCAAGAGACGATGTCGTTTTACAGCTTTTTAAATTTATTGGCATCCGCGGCAACTATTTCTCGTTGCATTATAAAGCGTGTACGGAAATGCAATACTTGAAAACCGCTCCGAGTAAGGGTACGAGACCGAATGGAACGTAAACAATTCGTAAGTTCGACTCGATACGAAAATAGAGTTTAATGAATAGAAAAAACCCGCCAACGTGTGACCTAACTTTTAAAGGAGTTGTTCCATTATCGCGATAGTTTTGAATGGGACGGTCGAGATGAATTTTATAAGTGTTCCTTTTTTTTTCTCCTATCGCTATTCTTCTTATTCTGCTTCGATTGTAATGAGGAGCTGCGGTTCGTTGGTTTAATCTTGCACGGTTGGCGTTCGATGACCACATATTCTTTTAAACGGTGTTAGAAATTCGTTGCATAATTTCGAGTACCTGCTCTTTTGTTTCGGTTCGGAAGAGTAGGATAGAAAAAACGCTTCTGGGGAGTTGAAGATGGGTAAAAACACGAGATTGATGCTCGTATGGATGTGAGCGAACTTCATACATTACCGTGTTTCTATACTGAGTTATGAAAAGTGAAGAAAACTATAAGCAGCCATGTTGTATTACTGAGGCTGAGATTTTAATTAGGGCTTGTTCGAGCGTGTAGGTAATATCGTTAAGCTCTTTATACCCAAATCCATTACCGTGGAGGAAACTCCAGCTATCTTCCGTCTCTCTCCCTCCTCTCCCCTCCCCATAAAAACCAAGACGTTGAATTGAAAATTTGTGTACTTTTTCCTTGCAGAAATCATATGAATCCATATTTATCAAATTTTGAGTAATTTGAAGCTTCTCAAGATTTCCTCAGATTTTCATCATTCTTCATTTTTTATTTATTTTGGGCCAAATTCAAGGTGTCATGTTCTTGTCGATCTCTAACCCTACATGCTAAATTTGGGCTTATCAAGTCAATTTGGTAAGAAGAAGTGGACAATTCATGAAATTTCCTGGTTTGATTTCTCCTCCAATAACTGCAGTGTTTTTCGCTCCAACTCCCATCCCAACTCCCTCAGGAAGCTGAAATTAAATTTTATTGGTGATTTGAGCTCACTTCGTCATACGAAACTGTGATCCAAAATTTTAGATATTTGCTCTCCCTTCTTCTCAAATATTGAGGACTTCAACGTCTCATTCTTCCCTCCAGCATCAACGATAGACGCCGGTCTTCGTCTAAGGAGTTGGCTCGTGATCACTCTACTATACACATGTACATAAAAACGAACAAATGAAAAATTTTTTGGAATAAAATCCATATGACAATGATCCCAGATTCTTTTCAAATTTTTGATTATATGAAAATAAGGTATCGAATGATTTTTTGTTCACGTTTTATAGTTTGATTAGTGTACCATTGCAACATAATTTTTTAGATGAGTTTAAAATGAAAAAGTAAGCTGTAACAGCCTAACTGATTTATAAACAAAGGGGAGGGGGAGGGGAGCGGGACCTCAAATGTTTATGTTTCAGTACCTCACCTGAAAAATATAGTAGATATGCATAGAAATCACTCAAAATTTTATGAAGGCATTGCCTAGTGGTCAACTCGAAAAACGTTTTTCACATTTTTGATTCAATTCAAAATGGCGATTCACTCAAATTTTGAGAGGAGATGGAGTGGGGCTAAATTACTCAAAATTTTCGTTTTTGATTTCATACGAATAAGTGAGTTAAGGAAAACAACATATACTAATTTCAGCCTCCCACATACATTTGGAGAGGATTTAAAGCAAAAAACTGCTTTTTGAGGAAGTTTCGAGAGATGAAATTTATTTAATCTTCCGTATCTCCTCACAAAATCTTCCTATAAAAGTTAAATTTCGTACGTGTAGTCAGTTCGATAGTAGAATATGAGATCTCAAATTTGGGTCAAAATTATGCAAAATGGCGGATCGTTAAAATTTGAGCTAGGCTTGTGTAGGCTCAAATGGCTCAGATTTGATGATTGTAGACTCATAATTATTAGTAATGAGAAGCATGTCGTATATCGATTTTACATTCGCATGTGCTTTCAGAGGGGAGAGGGGGTTATTGCTGTATGAGTAGTGTAAGTAGTTTTTCTGAATTTAAATTCAGTTTAAGGGGGAGTGTAGGATATAAAATTTTTTGGTTGAATGCATACAGTACACAGGAGGACATTTTTAAGACTTTTTTATATTACGCATTTTTTTTTTATATGTAAAGTTTTTTAGAAAATTGAGAAACTAGATTCATTTTAATTTTTTTTGCAAAAAATTTGAAGTCTTGATTTTTGAAAAAAAAATGCATGCAGTTCTCAAAAAATAAAATAAAAAATCATATTGAATTTTTATGATGACATTCTGCGAAAAATATTAATAGATTTTTTGGAAAACAAAAAATTGAAACATCAAAATTTGGGAAAAATACGATTTTTGCTTTATGCCCCGTTTCTAGAAAAACTATGCAACCAAGGAGGATCTTTTTTAATAAAAATTATTCATGAGTACCTGGTCAATGATTTAATGGGAGGATTTATAAAATTTTAGTTTGGTGGTGGTTTTTATGGAATTGACTGAAGTAACATGACAAAAATTATGAGAAAGTTGAACAGTTGTTGAGATGAGATAGGAATTTTGCAAAATCCTTGCATTAAATCATTGACCAGGCACTCCTGAATAAAAAATTTTTCAAAAAGATCCTCAAGGGTTGCATAGTTTTTCTAGAAACTGGGCATAAAGCAAAAATCGTATTTTCCCACAATTTTGATGTTTCAATTTTTTGTTTTCCAAAACATCTGTTAATATTTTTCGCAAAATGACATCATAAAAATTCAATATAATTTTTTATTTTATTTTTTGAGAACTGCATGCATTTTTTTTTCAAAAATCAAGACTTCAAATTTTTTACAATAAAAATTAAAATGAATCTAGTTTTCCAATTAAAAAAAAAATTTTACATATAAAAAAAATGCGTAGTATAAAAAAGTCTTAAAAATGTCCGCCTGTGTGCTGTATGTATTCAACCAAAAAAATTTATATCCTTCCCCCCCACCCCTTAAAATATAATGCTGCCGAAATTTTGAGGAGATGTGGAGGTTACCCATATGCCTAAAAATTTTCGTGCTTATTAAAAACTCAGTTCTAGTAATGCGGTATGGCTGCTTACACCCCCCCCCCCTCTATTCCAAAACGTTCTTTATGGAGAGATGATAGTAAAAATTTAGCCTTATTTTGAAAATATAAGAATAAAAATTTTCACACATTTTTTCCCTGGTTAGGAAATGCTGGAGTAATTATTTTTGAGGTTTCCATGCGAAAAAATTATTGCATCAACGATGGATGTAAAGAAGTCGATTTCGAGTATACGACTTGTAAGTGAAGAAAATAGTAATGTGATTACTAGTTGTCTGAAAGACTAAGATGAGCCCCTTCTGACTTCTTCTTCCCAAATCAGGTTGGCTATAACAGGTATAGTTTTTATTTAAGAAAAAAAAATACCAACATATAAATAACCTTGTCGATCATCGAAAAACCATTACGAACCCCTGATTTATATGATTAATTATGGAAAAGAGTTTCACTAGAGAGCAGACGCAGTGCAATATGCTGCGGGCGATAACTCAACTTTTGGCTTTAACTTTCACGATATCCTACATTCGCGTAGTGTTATACTTAATAGCGTCTATTCGCTGTTGTCAGAATGTGATTCTGGTCTATAGGCTCAGAATTTCGATTGGTAGTTCTCGTTGGCCGATCTGTATTCGTTTTTACTTTCTTCACTGGGATGTGTGCCTGTGCGGAGAAACCGTGCATCGATTTTTAATATTCGAGTTTGGTAATTCCGTGGTGTGAAGTCGTTCATAGGCTATTGGATGTTTGACCGTCATCGACAGATTGATGGCGAATTTGGGCGCACGTAATAATATGATTCACCGAAACGGTCGCTGTTTCGATTCGGTCGAGTTATTTTGATAATTTGCGACGCGATTCGTTACTCTCGTATCAATATAACGTAAAAGTAGTAATTTTATGTCGATTTTTTTTTTCTGGGTTCGACGATAATACGATACGTTTTAACGAGTGTTTTCCGATTAGCCGGAATTAGCCGGGTAATTACCATATGCATTGTGAAAATAATCAACAAATCATCAAAAATAAAAATAATTTGACCTATTGTTTGATTATCGCATCGCTAGCGAGCGAAATGTATTTCTAGGTATTTACTCGCGTAATGTGACTATTTTCGATGACTTGGTGAGAATGTTTACTGAACTTTCAACGTAACGATCTAATGTTACGATGGTGACGATAAGTACATATGTGTTGGATATTTAAATTGGAAAATTGAAATTGATAAGCTTTTCCATCATTCTTGTTGTATAATTCTCTAAAATATATGAAGATAAAAATTAACTTAAAAAAAGACTTCAACTTGAAATTGAAGCACCCTCGTGGAATTGCTTTATGATTTGTTTCCTGAAAATTTTTTAGAATAAATCTATACTAAATTCTCGCACATCCCTACTCATCCCCATCTCCCTTTCTGACATTTTGGAAAATGATCTACAGACCATCAACTTTAACCTATGCATTCTAGTGAAGACACCTTTCACAATAAGGCTTTAATAGTAGTAAATGACCGCACAGAAAATTTTTTTAGGAATACATTTTTATGATAATTTTCTTGCAACTTTTTTATTTTGCTAAAAAATTATTTAGTGAATTTTAGTTTGATTGATTAAAGGTATAAACTTGAAATTAATATAATTATAATAAAAACAAAATTATGTATTAATAAATTAAAAAATAAAATATCAACATAAAACATTCTACAATTAGTAATAATAAAAAATAAATAAATAAACAATATTATAGAAATATCTATTTTCCTCAACCTAAATGGAAATCATCCTTGCCAATAGTCCGGTAAAATTCACCAACGTAATTAAATGTAATTAAATTTTTGCTGTCTGTCTCACTATATTCCACAATTTAACATATCCTAAATAAAAACGCTTCTAGCCACAGGGCTGTGCATGACGTCAATTAATACAAAAAAAAAAAAAAAAACATGGAAAAAAATTATATTTATCAAAAAAATAATCAAATAAAATTTAATGAAGTTAAATATAAAAAAATTAAATCTACAATTGAATGTAGCATTTTCATACTTTGCTAAATGCCAATTTTGGTGAAATTGAGTTATGACCACCACGGATACATAGACAATATGTACACCATCCGAACCTATCAAAGTGCCCGATACCTACTTTCTAAGGGTTCCAAATGTAGTTTAAAGATAGCACCACCATCGAAATTATTGAATTTTTTTTTAATTTCTTTTTTATAATTTTTATGTGTTTTCAAAAAATAATAATAATCATCTTTTGTCATTTTTTTGTTTATAATTTCGTATCGGAAGAAAAAAATATAAAAATAAAATACTTTTCAATGAATTTTTACCATTTATTTCCAAATTTTGCGCAAGGTACATTTTTCAAAACAGAATTACTCGGCATCAAATGATCAGATCAACCTAAATTTTGAACTGGGTGGTAAGGAATAGATGGAAGTTTGCTCTGAGCCTTCGTTTTTGTGAAATACATCTTCTCAGCCACCAAGGTGGACGTACAAAACTTAATACGCGATTATCTCGAAAATATGTTTTTGACACTCAGCATAGTGTGAAAATGCTACATTCAGTTTTAAAAATACTCAATACCTGAGTTTTCAGTCCTGTTCCTCTCGCCTTCAATAATTTTATTGCATTGATGGAAACTTAAAATTGAAAATATACGAGCTAGGAATGCTAGAAATTTTGTAGAAATTTTTTAATTTCAACCCGAAAGAGTCTTCAAAAATTTTGATGGTCTATCAGATTGCTGAATATTTGAGTATTGTACATGGTATGCCAAAGTTCAAAGTATTAAGCAATTTCATTTTTTTTTTTCACAAATTATGTTCTTCATAGTAATTATGTAATCCGAGAGTTGACAATTTTCCAAAAAAAAATTAATTTTCATTCCACTCCACTGTACTTTAAAAAAAATGTTGTCTTGAAAATTTGTCCTCCCTGTGCTTCTACCCTCATAGTAATGCCCTTATTGTAATATATCCCACCTGAAACTGGAAAAAAATGAATAAATAAATATTTTATATAATTTTTTAGGTGATTTATTCTTGAAAAATTTATCATAAAAATTTTCAAACAAAGTTATTTTTAGATAAAATCTTTGATTATGGAACACAATCGAGTACAAAGTAACCTTGGACCAAATGCGCGTAGAATGATTTTAAAATTCTATTATAAACGACTCTTTTAATTACAACTTTCGCTGGTTGAATGGAACTATAATGTTGAAGGTCCTATATAATCATCTGAAATTGCTCTATTTAATTGGTCGAAAATCTCGCCTATTTCTTCCCATGGTTCCTAGAATCATCTACGTACTCGAATGATTTCTTCGAATTTTCAAAGAAAATAGTCTTGGGCTTCTTTGAGCCACAAACATCTTCCTACTTGTTTTTCAGCTTAGGCAATTTTTAGCCATCATTGTTGTACCGGTGCTATTAATTTGACGAGGTTTACTTTTACCTACTTATACGACGAGGTAGCGATAGCGATCGAATAATCTGTCACGCGAGCTCTCGTATACATTTGTGTATGTGTTTGACGCGAGAGTCGTTTCGAGAGTGATCACAAAGAGGAAAATTTATGTCGAAAAATACGTCACTAATTATTGGGTAATTTTTCCTTTTCTTCTTTAATTCTCGTCCATTAATCGCGCATTTATAAGGAAAGAAAAAAGAAATACTTTCTTTACCATTCTCGCGTTATTACACACGCATATGAGAGAATTTATGGAAAAGAGCAATTTTTCAAAATAATTCACGACTAAGTAGGTTAAACGTGGTCGTTAAAGATTCGATATTGTAAGTACTACGTACGAGACTTTCAACCAAGTATATTCGGAGTCGAGGAATTGGGTAAAAAATAATTAATAAGTGGAAACAAATGGAATCTAGACGCGTTAACAATTTTGCTGTAGTTGAATACAGTTACTTTTACCCATTGATAATTTCTATTCCGCTTACGTATTCGTGTTTGTCTTCGGATCAAATTAATGAAAGCGTTCACGTAGTGTACAGCATCGGACGTCGCGCGGTCGTCGTTCATTTACGCGTGAATCTTAAATTTTCATTAATTACCGCGTACACAACGCGTAAGATGCGAAGAAAGTGAAATTAATTCGCATTTCTCATAACCTTGTGCTCTTCTATGCGCGTTCCGAGCTTGTTTATGTTTAGAGGTGAAGTTCGCCTTCGCTCGAACAATGCTCACGAGATGACAGCAATTGCGCATTTATTTTATTCCCCCCGCGACGATGGGAAATGGCGTGAGAACGGGTAACTGTTGTTCTTTATATTGGGTTTAGACAATCGAGTAAATTTGTATTTTTTCGACGCGACGAGAAATAAAAATCTTAATAGGCGTGGGTTTAGATAACGGTGCCGGCAAGGACATAAGAATACGGGACACTAACTCGGTGTTATTGAAGAGAAACTCACAAGAGTTAAGAGCCCATAGGTGCATAAATCTCGCTCTTTTGATTAGTAATGCAAAAAATTAACGTAGCGAGGAGCTCCACCGATGAGTTCGTCGAGTGGAACCATAGGGTATGGAATCAGTAGCATGACGTGATGTAACGTGAATTAAAGCTTATCCGTCAATAGGACTGAGATGAAAAATCAGAAATTTACATTTAAGTGGGTAGCTGAGTAATCATTGCGTCAGTAGTCTTTGCACGCTTTTCGTACTTCCTCGAAATATTTTCATTTTGTTATATACTGAGTAGAAAATATTCAGAGTTTTAGTGTGATTAGTCTTTCGAATGGAAATGATTTGTATGAGAAAATGTAATAAGAATTTTCACAGATGTCACAATGTTTTTGCCTATCTTTAAAATCTGATGGACAATGGATGATCATGTTGATTTGATCGATATCTCATTCCTCTCTCTCCTACATCTTTAAAAAATTCAATACTCTTGAGTGTAGGTAAAGTACATAATACAACATTTTAACTTGGTTTCAAAACCAAAATAAAATCGATATCGGAAATAATAATTCAACTGGTCATTTTTAGCTGAGTTTGTAATCACTTGGCAAATGTCCCACTTTTTGGTACATATTTTTTCCCTACACGTAGCGCCGGTGAGTATTCACGAGATTCGCTCCCGATTTTGTTGGAGACTCCTTACTAAAAATGCAAAAAAATTACTTTTTTTATTCGATACATCTCAAAGTAGCAGATCACTCAAATTTTGTGGGAAGCTGGAGAAGGTGGGAATAGTTCAGAGTTTTCGTTTTTGTTCTCATATGAAAGGGTAAGCTACGGACACCAACATATCTAAATTTCAGCTCCCTTAGTGTATTTGGAGGGGAGTTGGAGAAAAAAAAGGGTTCTTGAGGAAATTTTGAGTCGTGAAATTCTTGAATTTTCCATATCTCCTTACTAAATCAATCTAGAAAAGTCAAACTTTGTGTGTAGAGTTGGTAGACGGCCAGAATGTGATTCTTGAATTTGAAACAATATGGATTCAAAATGGCGGATCATCAAAATTTGCGTACAGCATGCAGCTTGAGAAGCCTCAAATTAGTAAAAATGTAATTAATACGAACTCATATAATTATTGACGACTAAAAGTATACAATATCCCCAGTTCACCTACATACGTGATATTGGAGATGAGAAGAAGAGGTTATCGATCTCAAAATGTAGTGAGAGTACACGAGAGTCCGAAAATTTTCTGTTGTGATGTTGTATGATGAAATGAGTCCAAAAGTAAATTTAGGGGAGAATAGTAACTAACTAATCATTATGAAAAGAAAAAAAAGTTATTAAATGGTCAATTCTGGTTGCTCCGCTACTAAGGAGCAAGATTCAGGATTACCAGGGTCTGAATTATTACTTCACACTATAAAGCAGTGCCAACTGTTATCACTCCATTAAGTTCAAAAGCGTTTTAAAATATAAAAAATGAAAATTTTGAAAAAAATGAAAGTCCAATTAGAACCGGGAGAACCACAACAAATTGAAACGGTCTTGTATTTTGAAAACCACCACCATAACCACGTGATGTATGAGTTAAGTAATAAGCCCTGAACAAGAACTATAAAAAAAAAAAAAAAAACATTATATGGAAACATTCAGAAACAGAACAGGTGAAAACAATTACTAAAACTAAACAGAACCTTTTAGAACATTTTTCTAAATCTCATTGGACCACTGGGAGAACCATAACCAATTGAAACGGTTTTGAATTTTGAGAATCACTACTAGAATCACGTGATGTATGAGTTAAGTAATGAGCCTAGAACAAGAACCATAAAAAAAAACAAAAAAAAAAAACATTATTTCGAAACATTCAAAAACAGAACAGGTGAAAACAATTACTAAAACTAAACAGAGCCTTTTAGAACATTTTTCTAAATCTTAATGGACCAAGAGAATCACCACCAATTGATTCTCAAACGGTTTCATTCCTGGTTCAAATCATTCAAGTTCAGGAAATAAATTGATGAATTTCAAGTTCGGGAGTGAATTTGGACCATTCATGATAATACAGTTCAAATTTAAATTTGTAAAAAATGTAATGGCGTTGGGTGCGTTTTCTTACTTAGAAATGGAGGAAAATTAAAGGTAATATGTTACTAGTAAGTTACCAATACTTTACCGTATATTACTGTAAGATGAATTTTTTAAATTCTTCTGATAATTAAAAACAAAATTTTTTTAATATTTTTTATGAAATTTAAATCTATAAATTACTCAAATTACATGTAAATTACGTAAATTCCCTGTAAGTTACCGATTAGTTTCCAAAAGGAAATTACTGGTAATTAATCATCCCTAATTCGTACTTCATCACAAAATGTTTTCTTTAACGAATTCGAGTTTTTTTTTTTCGTCAATAATGAATTCAGCAAACGATTCGAAATTTCTATCATCAGTTCTCCTCAAAAATCATACGATCTTAAATTTTTCAGTTCTTCCATTTGACAAAGTATTGTCGTCGCTGATCCAAAATCTATTGTAATATAACGAATACTTTCAAACATATTTGTAGAATCTCAAAGAAGTAATAAAAAACGTCGTTGCAGCGAAATAAAATTTAGCTCTTGGTCATTTAGGGAGTAATTCCCCTCAGCCCTGAAGGATTCATCGCACCCTTTTATGACAAGTGATGTTTTTTATTCCTCAGAGGAGTATCGTGCTAAGTGCATTCGTGCTGCTATGTATAGCATCACTTTAAAGAAAATTATACTCAGTGTTATGAATACTGTTATAAAGAGAGTTATAAACAATATAATACTCTGTTCCATAACTTTTGACTTATAAGTTCGTGTACAACTGCGAGAAAAAAAATCACCCAGTCACATCGTAGTCATTTTTAACCTCTTCCTTTTTGTTTCGAGTTATTAAAAAGAAAGTAATTCTATCCAAAATAAACTATAATAATATCATTAAGGAATGAAGTACCCAGTAATTTCATTCGTAGATATTAATTTCACCGTCGAATACAAATATTTATGCAAGCTTGAACTTTGCGATTGGTATTATTACGTCGGCAAAAGTAATAGTACGTATTTGCAATCACGAAATTAGTCTTATATTATGCGCTGGATGCTGCATTGGAAAGCCCATTACTATGTATAGGATGGAACGATATACTAAACGGTCATTTTATTATGTTACGAGTATCCTTACTTCAACTATAATGTATTAATTCGTGTACATATCTCACGACATGTGTGACGTTTACCTCATCGAGGTATAATATGAAGGTACTGTGCCGACCGCGGTGTACTGTGAATTGCAAAATATGGTAGAAAGTTCTTCTTCATAAATAATGTATACGGATATTAAAAATGGTGTACACTTAGTGACTCGGTGTGGCTAATATTAGGTGAATGAATGGGTATTTGATTATGTGTTGTCCGGCTGGTATTTTTTTCGCACCGAAGAGAGCTGCTGCGGAAAGTTGAGTTGCGAATTGTTTATTTAAAAATAAATTAAATGCGAATAATTTTTTCGCGTTTATTTATTGGTCGAGTGGTGAAATTAGAGAGGAAAATGTTTATTTGGTTGCGCGATTCGCTCACGATGGGCAAAATTCGCGAATATTTCGCTCTCTCGTCGAAGACATGTACAGTGTATGTGTAATGTTCAGGCACGAATAATTTTCACTGTTTGTTTGAAAAACTTGTCAGCGCAGCTGAGTGGCGTTTATTAATTAATAACTAGCTTTCGATATTTGTTTCAGAGAATTACGAAGGTCACGCGAACCCGTGGAGAAATTTCTGTAAGTTTGGTCGGTTCGCACGATGAATATAAAAGGAGAATTTCATTATGGGCGCTAAATAATTAACGTGTGCGTACGAATTTTGCGATCCGGTTTACAAAAAGGAGGGACATTACGATGGCGGCGGCTCTGCAAGGCGATATTTTCTTCGGTTCTGAAATATCGAAAAAAATCGAACCGAGTAATCCAGAATTCGTAACTGTGGTTACTGTCGATCCGGTGGAAACGAAGGGTAAACAGCCATTCGTGACTATTTTATCTATAGGCTCCGAATCGAATGACTGGAGTGGAGATGACTCGGAGGAAGTATTGGTGTATAGGTTACCCGGCGAGAGACTCGGATTTGGGTTAAAATTCGACGGCGGTTCGAACGCCAATGAAAAAGTGGCTAGATTAATGATCCAGTCTTGCGCTCCAGATAGTCCTGCTTCCAGAACTTTGGTGTCTTGGGGTCATTTCTCACCTGGAGACGAAATTTTGGAAATCGATAACGTATCCGTAACCGAAATGACCCGTATGGAGTGCGTTCGTAGTCTAAAAGAATCGAATGTTCAGTTAAAATTGCGCGTTAGAAAAGGCGACATTAATAATATCCGAGCGACTGCAGCAAAACCTACGAAAAACGTGCCCCCGCCCGTACCACCTCGTAAATACCCGCGTCGTACTTCCAAACATGCCAACTCAGTGGTCTGTCCTCCTGATGGTTTCGGTGATAAGGAGAAAATCGAAAGAGAGAAACTCAACATACCAGAGCCTCAAGTTTACACCGATTTAATCGCTCAAGAAACCGTCTCATTGGGTAACCACGAATCCGAATCAGACGATACAGGTAGCAGCATGTCTACAGTCGTGGATAAACAATTTTCCACCCCTACGACCTCCAATTCAAGCTTCTCAGATATACGATCCATTACTTCAGCCGAAATCACCGAACCTCCTTCTCCGGACGATTTTTCGCAACGTAAATTCGATCTGGATAAGGTTCTAGAACCGTTTCTACAACTGGAACGTGAATTCTCTTCCAGCGCCACCATCGAAGATAATAACGACCTTTTTCAGAAACTAGTTGCCGCCGCTACGCTCAAGGAAAACGACGGTGTGCTGGAACCACCGGATAAGTTCCAGGATCAGTGTTACCAGGCAAACGAATCAGTGCAATCTCAAACCACTAAT